>LR990238.1:14562500-15042500 GCA_905147385.1 Limenitis camilla
AGCAACACGCGAACGAAGTCACGCGGATCGGCTAGTACATAATATAAATAATAAATTGCTCGTACTATAGTACATTGACGGTAAATAGATAATAACAGCCGGATTACTGATAACCTCATTGTGGGCAATTTTAAACATCACCAGTTGTACTGATAGTGAGTAGTGACATTGTTTATTCGTATTCTAATAAAATGTTATATTATCACTTCCTCTGATACATGAACTCATCCACAAATTAACATTGAAAAGGGGCAACTGAGAGTATCATATTTTTATTTTTTATTTTATATTTATTTAGGAAACATACAGTTACACAATACATTTACAAAAAAATAACTTAAATATAACATAAACCAGCAGAGTTTCCACAGATAAATATAACATTAAACACAAAACACACTTAACATAAAAATTTAGAAATAAATTAAATACCTATGTTATGTAATTAGGTTTTAAAGTAATTTAATAAAAAAAAGGATTAATAACATATACGAGTTACTCTGTCGCATTCGACAAAATCTGTCTGATCTCCTTCTTAAATTTAGTTATTTTATATGCGGGTATATCTAAATCAGTAAATTTATCATTGTAAGTCTGACAAGCTCGAAATATAAATAAATTTTTTGCATAATTCGTCTTTACGAGAGGTACATAAAATAATGATTTTGTTCTTGAATTAAAATTGGGACATCTGAAATACAACTTATTAAGTAAAAATGGTGAGTCAACTAAGTTATTCAAAATTTTGAAAAGAAATATTTGGTCTCGTGCAATTCGTCTATTTTTTAATGAGCTAAAATTAAGAATATCAAGATTGGAGTATTTAAATTTCAAATGTTTCTTAAATTTATTTTGAATTCTTTCAATCTTTTTTATATATATCTGATACTGAGGATTCCAAACTACTGAACCGTACTCGAGGATAGATCGAATATTACTTTTGTAATTTTTGAAATAAATATAAATAGTATACAGTCATTGCACAAGGTGGTTTTAATCATTTTCCAACTCGACCTCTTTCTCCTAACCTTAAGTGAGATTTTTGTAAATATTTTATATTTTTTATATAACACTAGTATTTTGAAATATTTTAATCAAGAAACATGTTTTATTTTTAACTTTTATTAATCAGTATTCTCGCAATTTTACACTCTTCTTTGTGTATAAATGACCCTCCCCTCATTTAAGATTTCAGATATAATATATGGTCGATAGTATGTACAATATTTTTTCATCTCATTGATTTTAGTATTTAAAAAATATTTTTATACATATACTTTGATATAAAGTAATATGTAAATATGTCATATCACTGTGTTAATATTCTATATATTCTGGCTAGATTAACCATGTGACAACATTGGCTTGATCTTGATCATTTTTTTTAAAATTATATCTTTTATTTGACCAGTAGTCGGTCTACCTAAAGGTGGTTGGCCACCGTCGTCCATGGGCATCGCACATACTAAAGATACCCTCTTGATTTTCCAATGTGTTGCGATGTGTTGTCTCGAAGGTAAAGTGAGGAGGGGGAGTGAAGAGAAAAATGCTGTGGTTTCAGGGAATCCTGAGCAAGAGCTCAGAGTCCACTGGATCCGGAGCATTAATGGGATAGGTTATCCCAGGTGTAAGTCTGGTAGAACGCGTCAAAAATACTTGGTGATTGGATTCACGTGCTGGTAGTCGCAAGTCAGTCGGGGCACAGATGCCCTTACCACCCATGGGTGCTGGGTTTCATGGATGTACTTAGATTTAACAAAAACACAACATTCTGTATGTTGCTATAATGAACATATGTTATTATTATCCTGCAAGTACTATAAATATTTTTTTAATGATAGATAAGGGACAAACGAGCAGACGGTCCACCGGATGGTAAGTGGCCAACGTCGCCCATAGACATCGACAAAACTAGAGGGTAACTCTTGTTTTGTCGATGCGTTGCCGCCTCGAAGATAGAGTGAAGAGGAGGAGCGAAGAGAAGAATGCTGCGGTTCTATGGACCCCGAGCAAGAACCCGGTGTTCACCGGAATCGCAGCAGTAAATAGGATGGGAGAGGGAGGGGTAGATCTGGCTCACATGCGGCTCGGCCGGAACGCGTCAGAGACACTTGGCGGTCGGATTCGCATGCTGCTGATCGCAAGCCAGTCGGGGAACAGATCCCCTACCACCAAGGGGGTGCTGGGTTACTCGTCTTCTACGAGATTCTCTCCCAGCGGCAGAGGGGAATTGTATTCTCACCCGTCCCCTCACGGGTATTTCCGAGATAAAAAGTAGCCTACGTGTTAATCCAGGTTATAAAGTATCCCTGTGCCGATTTTCATTGAAATCAATTCAACCGTATTTGCGTGATTGAGTAACAGACATACAAATTATCACGATAAGTATTATTTTACATCCACAGCCAAAACAAATGATATAGTAGTAACATGGACAACATTCAACAACACCTACGAGACACGCGTCCAGTATGGCGAGGGGGTGATGGACAAGGAGGCACAGGGCACCAGGACCCTGTTCACCGATGGAGGTGACCTCAAACGAAACATGTGGATCCACAGAACTGTGCTACCTGATCTTAAATATGATACTAGATACGGTAAGTCTCATTTAAAACTAGTTGTAGTAGTAAAACGGATTTAAATTTATCAAAAGAGGCCCAACCACTATCAATTCAACTACTTATGTGTTTTTTTTTTGTAAATGCTAATTGATCAACTTTGTAATGTTGTGTTTTTAATGATAAATAAGTAAATAAAAAAAAGAATAAGGATTTCGGAATTAATGATATTATCAAGCCTAATTAGTTAAGTGGTTGTTATAATCTTATAATTCCTAAAAAAAAACCTTTTTTTAGAAAATAACAAGTGACCAACGGAATTTTCAAAATTGCAATATTTTATTTAATTATAGATTTTATTGAAATAAGGGTGAATTTAGGTCATTAGACAATTTTAAGTGTGTAATATAAGTATGGATAATCTATTTATTTAAAATTCCAGTATACCATGCTGGCTCAACATTTGGATGGTCAGAGAAGTTCTCCTTCAAGACTCCGCCCCAGGGTGAAGATTGGGTTGTCCGAGCAGCCATATATGGTGACATGGGCAATAAGAATGCACATGTAAGTATCTTTCTTGGACTGTGGTTACTAAAACTCCATTTTACTTCACCAAAACGAGGTACACAAATAGCAGCGCCATCTATCAGTAATATATGGAAGTATTGAAAATTTAGTTACACATTGCATACGGTGACAACTAGTCATTGGCCGTCGTCTTTATGAAAATTATCCCATTCAATCTCTGGGTGATTCAATGGGTATTTTATTATAATTTACATGTTCAATTACAGTCCCTGTCATACCTCCAAGATGAAACGGAAAGAGGCCACTTCGACCTCATCCTCCACGTAGGAGATTTTGCGTACGACATGGACACTGACGACGCGCTGGTGGGCGACGAGTTCATGCGACAGATACAGCCCCTCGCTGCTATTGTTCCGTACATGACCTGCCCGGGGAACCACGAGTCGAAATAGTAAGTTTTTATCGAAGCATCCATACCAACACATTCATGTAACTAATATTTTTTTTACAACTTTTAAACAACCATATCATATCATTATCATTTTTTTAATCTTTTCCATCTGTAATTTAAAAAAAAATCAGGACAATATACTCCCACATTAAAAAAGTATTTTTAAAATTTACATCTTTTTTACTTAATTATCAAAATTATGATTAAAAGTGGCCAAACGAGTAAACAGTAAGAAAAGAGTGGTCACTCCATAGTGAAACTTTGACTTAATTTGGTACTTGTTTTTAGCAATTTCAGCAACTACCGTAACAGATTTTCAATGCCCGGACCCGACGAGAGCATGTTCTATTCCTTCGACCTTGGCCCCGTGCACTTCATATCCATCTCCACGGAGTTTTACTATTTCCTGGACTATGGCGTCAAGATGGTTGCCAACCAGTTCGAGTGGATTAAACGAGACCTTGTAGAAGCTAATAGGCCTGAGAACAGGTTACATTTCTTTATTATTTTATAAGTAATTAATTCCTTGCTATACAATTCGGTTACGAAAGACTAATTGTCTAAAGATGGCGATCTAAGAATATATTCTGAACTGAAATCTATTTTGAGACCGATACTTAGCAACGAATCGATCACGTTTTGCTAGGAACCTGTAAAATCAACCCGATAGGCAGTTGAAGGGATGTCCATTGGTCTATAAAGTTTTCATTAATCTTGGCTATTACAGTAGCGTAGTAAAAAATTATGTTATTTAAATGCTCTATTTGATTGAGAAATTTAAATACAAACATCATTGTCGTGATAAACTCAAAGTATAAGTGAGATAGGCAGAAAATAATTGTACAGTTTGTTACTATGGTAAAACGTCATGAATATATACATATTTTATAACTATACTACAGGAACAAAAATACAATACAAATACCCCCATTGGTGGTAGGGGATCTGTTTCCCAACTGGCTTGCGACCACCAGCATGCGAATCCGACCGTTAATTGTCTCTGACTCGTTCCGTTCGAGCCGCATGTGGGTTAGACCTACCCCTCCCATCCAATTAATGCTCCGGTTCCAGTGAACACCGGGTTCTCGTTCAGGGTTCACTGAAACCGCAGCTTACCCCTCTTCGCTCCCCCTCACTCTTCGAGGCGGCAAAGCATCGGCAAAACAGAGATACTCTCTAGTCCATGGGCGACGGTGGACAATTTACATCAGGTCAGGGCAGGACCGTCTGCTCGTTTGACCCTTAACTGTCATAAAAAAAAGTGACGTCACATGACAGAATGTTTATTATCAAATAAATTATTTAAAAAAGACAATATGTCTTAAGTGAAATAAAGACAAAACAACTGTTAGGTTTGAGGGCAGGTTCAATCCAGACTGAGATATTTATTTCTCGTAGATCTAAACGCCCCTGGATAATAATATACGGTCACCGACCAATGTACTGCGACGGGCTGCGCGACGAGTGCTGGGACGACTACCTGCCCAACAGGGTCGGACTCGCCCTCCTCGGCTGCGGTAAGTGGAGCGAGCTCTCGCTAAACTGGTCTCGTTTGCAGGGCGGCCCGCCCCTGGATCGTGTTGTACGGACACCGCCCCATGTACTGCAGCAACTCCGACGATATCGACTGCAGTGTTGAGTACACGAGGGAGGGTTTGCCGTTTTTGGGACTTTACAGTGAGTATTACTGGCCAATGTTTTACTTTTATATAAAAAGAAGTTGAGATTGATAAAAGCAGTTTCTGGCCCAGTGTTACCAATGTTCAGGTAATTCCCTGATTTTAGAGTAATTCGAAGATTAATGTAACTTAAATTTCTGAATAAGTTTTGGCAATTTACTTAAATTAATAATTCTATCTAATTATTTTGTTATGGTATAAGGAATTATATTTATATTTTCGTACAAAAATAATAGTGTTTAAAGAATTTTACAATCCAAGACCTTTGAAATTTCATTTATTTATTTTAAGCTTTAGTGATAGCCCAGTGGTTAAGACTTCGGTGTCTTACTCGGGAGATCCAGGTTCGATCCCCCACACAGGCACATACCTCTGACTTTTCTGAGTTGTGTGTTTTAAGCAATTAAATATCACTTGCTCTAACGGTGAAGGAAAACATCGTGAGGAAACCTGCACTCTTGGGAGATCCCTAAAAGTTCTGAAAGGTGTGTAAAGTCTGCGAAGCCGCACTGGGCCAGCTGCAGCGTGGTGGACTATGGCCAAACGCCCTCCTCATTCTGAGGAGAAGACCCGGCTCAGCAGTGGGCCATTTATGGGTTGTGATGATGATGATGATTTTAAGCTTTTATCAAAAATGTTTAGATTAGTTTGACTACTAGCTATGCGCTCTTGAGTTGCTGAACAATAGTTGGTTCATTTTGGAGCAGAAAAGTTCATTTTTCCACAAACTACTAGAAAAATAGTCTATAAATTTTTTTTACAGGTCTAGAACCCCTACTGCGAGACTACGGTGTGGACCTCGTGATATGGGCCCACGAGCACAGCTACGAGCGCACGTGGCCGCTGTACGACATGAAGGTGTACAACGGATCGTACGAACATCCATATGTTAACCCTAAGTAAGTACAAACATACCACAGAAACATATTCAAAACTGAATGCTTTTAATTATATTTTTTAAAGAAAATATTCAATTTTTTACTGCAAATAAACAAATTGAACAATAGAGTAGTTAGTTTTACAGCAGTAGTTACATTTTCTATGACATTATCGACAACAACGGCGTTCCACACGACATGACGTCACATGGTGTATCACGTCTCTTGACAGCACATTTTAAGACAAATATATCTTAAAACGTATTAACTAATAATTTACTTAATTAAAATACAAAAAAAACCCGTTTGATGGAAGCTTTCAAACACACCAAGAAAACTGATTGATTTTCAAAATTTAAATTCACGTGTTAAGTGTTTCATATGATTAGTTGAAAGGTAAATAAAATTATATTTATTATATATAAGTATTGTACATACATTTTTGTATATAGATATTTTGCATAATTTGGCTTCTTTGTATAATAATAAATGCAGAGCTAATTATGCTTAACTTTTCACGATTGTTCCACTACCATTACACTTTGTACGATAGTGGTCACATTATTCATAAATTACCTCAAACAGCTATTTAATATCAGTTAATAATTGCAATGATTAGGGGATTTTTCCTACTTCTGGCAACACTGGTAAATTAGTTTCACATATACACTTAATCCACTGCATGAAAAATTTTAGTTCGATAGTTTAGTAGTTATTTGTGAATTTTATTTTTTTTGTAGGGCTCCAGTGCACATAGTGACAGGGTCCGCGGGATGTCAGGAAGACACGGATAAGTTCAATCGTAAGTCATTTGATTATGTTAATTAAAAAGTATGATGGCATGACTAGAATATCCTCCTTGGGGTTATACTTTAGACTCAGAAATGTTAGCAACTTAACTAACAGAATGCTACTTAAATTAGTGTTGCCAACATCATAATTATCACTTTTTAGAATTTATTGATGAAATGATTTTTTTTCGATATTATGCATTACATAAAATTTGAAATATTTTTTTAAACTGTTTTGGAGGTCAATTGTTGTAGTGACTTCATAAAAAAATACAAATACCAAAATTCGATGATCAAGTGGAAAATAAAGGGTGACATGAGGTGATCACTACGTAAATTCATAAAAAAATTAAACTTCATACGATGACAGATTATTAAATTCGGAAACCTCTGAAAATTACGATGGTTGGAAATCACAAAGTGAACACTTAGGTTTTATATTTTTTTTGGGGCTTACAATCATTTTAATAACTTATTAATCAATATACTATGACTTATGATTGCATATTGTGATTCAAAGAAAAAACAAATTGAATTTATTACCAGTTGATGTTTGAGAGTTCAAACTCAATTTATTTCTTGTTATTTTATTTTTATAATTACTTTTGTTTTTGATATTTTATTTCATTTTAGTATAAGCGTCAGTAGGTGAGTGGTTGAAGCGTTGGATCAAATCCTACTCATTGGACTACTGGTGTGGCCCACTCCTAATATAACCTAGAATATTAGTAGTATGTAGTATGCAATCCATACTTAGTATGAGAGGTTTAAAGTGTTAGTTAATAATGTATTATTGACAATGAGTTTTATTTCAAATTGCAGCTCATCCACCAGAGTGGTCGGCTTTCCGCTCAGTGGACTACGGTTACACGCGATTTGTAGCTCATAACAAAACTCATCTCTACTTAGAACAGGTTAGTTAATACCTACTTCCAACTAATATTATAAACGTTAAAGTTTGTAAGGATGTATGGAAGTAGTATTTATAGACAAAGTCGCGGGCACCGAAAAAAAGGAAAACTAGAAAGTTACAAGAAAGAATATCCAAAGTACAACAACAATATTTTTGCCTATAACTTTTGAGTTCTGTCAATTTTATCAAGAATCCCATCATCAAACCTGGAATTGATATCCTCCTTTTTTTAAGTCGGTTGAAAAGGAGAATGTTTCATGAACACTCCTGTCAGAGTTGCAATATTATTATGAGAATCTCCTAAAAACTAAGTTAGATGATATTTTTTTTCATTTCAGGTGGACGTAGACCTGAAGGGTCAGGTGATAGATTCCTTCTGGCTCGTAAAGCATTACCACACACGCTACAATTTGTAAAATACCAAAAACGAAATTCTTGTGATTTTTAATGTTACCATTAAATCTAGTTCGTCGATCTCTAATATCATAAAATCGTGATAATCTGTAAAATAAAGGTCTATTGATGTTTATATTATTATTAATTAATGTGCTATTTTATCTTCAAATAAAAATTATGTACAATGAACTGGTTTTATTATTTTCTATATGTACTCGTAGACAACCGTCACCGTTATTCAATATCCAAGAACAAACTAATATTTTACATATTCAAATATATATGAATTTTTTTCCGCTACGCCGACGACGAAATTATTGGGTGGGGCACCAAGAGGTGCTAGATTATGGATCAATTAATGAAGGAATTAAAAAATAGATCTATTAATTCAATATTAACAAATTTAAAATAGAGGGAAAGCAACCATTTAGTATGACATTTATTTAGAGATACTTCTGTTTGCAGGGCTCCAGTGCATGTAGTGACAGGGTCCGCTGGCTGCCAGGAAGGGAGGGATCACTTTAGACGTTAGTACACTATACGTCTGTCTCATTTATGATGGAGACATGACCATTAAACCTGATGTCTTTTTTTATATTGTTGATAGTTAATTGTGCCATATTGCTATAATTACATCTAAGCCAGTTTATTGTTTTTTTTTATGGTAGATAAGGTGCAAACAGATGGTCCACCTGATGGTAAGTGGCCACCATCGCCCATGGACATCGGCAAAACAAAAGATTTCCTCTTGTTTTGTCGCTTGGAAAAAATGCTGCGGTTTCAGCGGACCCTGAGCAAGAGAGGAAGAACGTATCTATGACACTTGGCGGTCGGATACGCATGCTGGTGATTGCTGGGTTACTCAGCTCTTACGAGATACTCTCCCAGCGGCAGAGGGGAATTGTATTCTAACCCGTCCCCTCACGGAATGTTGTACATTATGATCATTGCTTTAATATCCAGTGTATCCAGTTTAATGTGCTAATAAGTAGTTTAAGTCCCTAACATGGTATTTTTAATGACAGACAATCCCTGGAGTTGGTCAGCGTTCCAGTCGCAGGACTACGGGTACACCAGGTTCAAGGCTTACAACAAAACTCATATTAATATAGAACAAGTCAGTATTTTTCGGGGAATTCTATCTTAACTTACCCTTATTCAAAATGGCCGCCATAGTCTATAGTATTTGTGTTACACTTAGTTGATTCAGCACAAGGAATTTATATCATAACTGGACCACTCACATAAAATATTGAATATTCAAATGTGCACCTTGAAATAACTAGCATAAGGTTGATATTTGTTTCAACAAGTAAAAAGGAAAAATCGTTCCGAGCAGGACCAGACTAAAGAGGATTTTGTGGTTTTCTTACCCTACGAAAATTAGGGTGTTTGTGACAATGTGCCATACAAATAATTTTAAGAAGTTAAATAGACAGAATGATGTTATTAGTAACACAATATTTAATTTTTATTTATTCCTTAAAGCATGCTCATGCTAGTAGAAAGAGATGCAATCCCCGATAGTGACTGTACTCTTCGGAACGGGTTTTGATTGCACGTGCGTATTCCACATAGTATGTAAATTCCTTGATTCAGCACGAGTGCGTTAGCGGCCATCTTGGAAGGCATTCTTCATCATCGCGACCCGTCAATGGCCTATGCTGAGCCGGGTCTCCTCCTCAGAATGAGGAGGGTATTAGGCCATAGTCCACCACGCTAGCCCAGTGCGGGTTGGCAGACTTCACACACCTTTGAGAACATTTAGGGAACTCTCAGGAGTGCAGGTTTCCTCACGATGTTTTCCTTCACCGTTAAAGCAAGTGATATTTAATTGCTTAAAACACACATAACTCAGAGTCAGAGGTGTGTGCCTTTGTGGAGGATCGAACTCGGACCTCCCGAGTAAGACTTAAAGTCTCAACCACTGAGCCATCACTGCTTTTACATGCGACGATAATGCCTTATGTCGATTATATCCTCAACGGTTTGTCGGGCGAAAAAACACAACCAAAACCATTAAATGAATATCAAATCACATCGTATTCGGTATTAATTCCTTACATATATTTAATCATATTTATTCCCATGTTTCCAGGTATCAGTGGACCTCAATGGGCAAGTGATCGACGGGTTTTGGCTTGTTCAAACTAATAGGTCTAGTTTTCAATCCTTTACAAAAACACATTACTAAATTTAATCTTTTGTATGTAATTATTTTTATTAGATCCTGAATTAAAAGTATTACTTGTCTTAGTAATTAAAAAAAAATAGAAGCAATATATCTAAAGGTTGTGTATTGTAAAAAATATGGCGTATTTGAAAATATGCATAGAGTTCAAGGGGAGTAATAATATGCTCAAAATAACAGGCCATCAGTAACGACGTGACGTCATAACTTTTTAGTTTGACAATATTGAAGCATTATAAGATTTCAATATTTTTAAATTATTCATTGAATTACTATTTTTGACTATACAACAGGCTGCAGTAAATAGTTTTATTATTTTTCTATAAAATTATTTGGACAATATTCAAGGGTCAGTAAAATATTTCAACGTTTTTAATTACTATTTTTCATGTTTAAGAGTATTAAGAAAATATAATCAGTCTACCAAAGAACAAAAACAATTAACTTTATCACAGACAACTCATTGATGTATATTATTTTTTCCAAAATGGATCAATATACTTCCCTGAATATTAAGTAATATTTTTATTTAATATTCAGTGAACTATATTACAAGAAGTATTACAAATTTAGTAAATTAATTATCATTATATTTATTTTTTACTTTTACTTACAAGTATTAATAATTAATTTATCTTACACCTACATCGTGTACAAAATTGTAATTTTATATTTATTTTACACTATCACTTATTTTGTCTAAAAGTAAATTGTGAATTATTTTTAAGAAGATTCTTTTTATTTTTAAATGATATTCTGAAGTTTCTTGTTTGTTTGAACTGTTTTCTAATTCCGCCATTGATCGTCGGCGTCGTATGCTTGCTTGTCTTCCGCGCATCACTCTTATCTCCTTCAGTTTGTAGTAATTTTTGTAGGAATGTTATTTCATTGCTATTATCATAAATACTTGCCGCTTTAGTAAAACCAGATAACACTCTCATAGCAAGTTTATTATAAACAGCCACTGCACAGTTTCTATTATGCTCAAACGGATCTTGTACACAAATCATAGTATCTAATCTAATTGGCTTTATCACCTCATTTACAATTTTTTTATAAAGAACATAATCTTCAGGAACAGTCTCCATTTTTAAAAAAAGGTCCTTACTCACCGCAGAACCGAGAAACGGAGACGCAATAAACTTATCAAAGTCAAATTCACGATAATACATGAAGAAACCACCCAATAATTGGCACAGAGTCTCATTAGAAAAGTTTATAAAAAATTTGTCTTCATAAGCTGTGTTCCAGTTGTCGATGTACACTGCTGGTGTGTTCGTCTGTAGTTCCATTACACTGGGTAAAATATTTTTTTGCTGCAAGTAGAATATAACTAACATAGTCAAACAGTAATTTGGCATTAAATTTGTACCAGTCAAATTGTTAATCTTCGACCAGTACTTTACAAGTATGGCCAACTTTAGGGCTCTGTTGTCTAATTGTAATAGAAATGCTATCAACTTGCTGTTCTGCACTCCCATGTTGCTTGAGAAGTTGATATCGCAGAATCTATTTGTTGGTACATGGTAGCAGGTCACTATTGGCACTTTGGATGAAGGCAATGCAAAAAGCTTTTGAAAGATCCAGCTTCTTTGTCTCAATATGTTCCTGGCTTGCATCACGAGGGGCCTGTCGTTGGAGTAGCTTGATTTTTGCAATTGCACATAACAGTCTACATCACTTGATTTTATTGCAAGACCTGTTACTATTGACCCAAACAGCCTGATTTCAACCACTGAAATTTAGATTATTTATTAATATACTTATGACTCACGCTGGGTCGGCACAGATGCAATTTGTTGCAATATGACAAACATTTAAAATTTTAACTCAGCATTTTATTTATTGGATGCTTACCCAATCTAGATAACAAAAGATATCAAAGCATTGTGTCAATAAATGATCTGTTACTTAGATATGTATTTTAAAAGTACATAACACACAAATATAAATTTTTTTATATATATTTAAGATTACAACCTGACCAATATTTACTAAATGATTCATGGAGATCATCCATCAATATCTGCAAGTCCTCCACTTCTTGGCGTGTGAGTCGGATACATTCCAACACTTCCTGCACCTGCTCATCAAATGATCCTTCGAATTTAAATTGAGATGTATCATATATACCTTCTGGAAAGATTTAAAAAAAATACATTTATTTCTTTGTGTAATATTGTACTATTGATAATAAGCTATTGCTAGTCGTCCGTAAAACAAATCATCCCATAATATTTATTTACACTGTTGTTTCCGTTGGTGGTACCACCAGCATGTGAATCCGAATTCCAACCGCTAAGTGTCTCTGACATGTTCCGGTCGAGCCGCATGTGGGCCAGATCTACCTCTAACTCTCCTATCCCATTACTGCTACGGTTCCAATGAACACCGGGTTCTTGCTAGGGGTCCATTGAAACCGTAGCATTCTTCTCTTTGCGGTTCTTCCCTACTCTTTCTTCAAGGCAGCAACGCATCTGCAAAACAAGAGATACTCCCTAGTTTTGCTGATATCCATAGTCTATGCTGGCTGGCCACCTTGCATCAGGTGGACCGTCTGCTCGTTTGTCCCTTATCCATTATAAAAGAAATAAACTAACCTACCTAACCACCTAAAAAAAAACAAACCTAACCTAACTATCTAAAAAAACCTAGCCTACTAGAACGTACTTACTTATTTATCTGACATCTAATTTACGGACGACTACACTTCGTTGATAAATAAGCTTTAAAATTAAAATTTTATTTGTTATAATTTTCAAACAATGTATTTTTTACTCAAGCTTTCATGAATGTTCATTATGTTAATATCAATATTATATGTAGAAATAATAACAATTTTGTAGAACATACCGTTGCTACTCATCTCGATATTATCACTTCTAATGGAAATTAGAAAATTTAAAACAACCTAACTATTGTATATATTAAACAGTAAAAAAACATATGACTATTGTTTTTCTTTACATTTCAATTAATTTATCTAAAATAAAAAAAAAAATATCTAAATATTTTGCTATAACTGTCAATGTCATACTGGCAAAGTTGATATAAAAAACGATCTGGCAATGTTACCAACGTTAGTTGCACAAATTTCCCGACGTCTTTATCCGTCTGTCCGTCCCTCTAATTATGTTCGCGGCGACAATAAAAGCACTCAATACCCCTTTTAGCTGGACTTTCCTTTAATTGACGCGACGAAAGAGCGCAAGGGGTGGTGATTGGGGTAGGTGGGGATCCCCTCTATCGATCACCCCATTTTTTTTGCCGGAGACTGACATATTTTGAGAATTATGAGGGGAGAAAGAAAAATTACTCCTGAACTTTTCAAGCGTTGACGTAATGGTTTTGCTCCAAAATTTTATTGACGTTTCAAAAGTACTTTTTAAAAAAACGTCTAATTGAAATAAATAAATTTGATTTGATTGGCGATAGATCTGGGCCTACTATACTCACTCACTCACAAGATCTCGAACTGCGGAAATCAATAGTTTCCGAAATATAACATTTTCTTCTTCTCTTGTCTATGGCTTTTCTACCGCTTTTGTCAGCAGTAATTCTGCCAATGTCAATGTGGAAATGTTCTCCAAATTTTATGCTTTTTTTCCGTTACACCCCCTTCGTTGCGTCAGATAGAGAAAAGTCCTTGCCCCCTTTTCCCCATTATCGATATTCTGATCACATTCTAAATTATAATTGTAAAAGAGGGGACGGGTTAGAATACAATCCCCCTCTGCCGCTGGAAGAGCATCTCGTAAGAGCCGGATAACCCAGTATCCCTTGTTGGTAGGGGATCCGTTCCTCGACTGTCTTGCGACCACCAGCAAGCCACATGTGGGCCAGACTTGCCACTCCCATCTCGTTAATGCTGCGGTTCTAGTGAACTCTGGGTTCTCGTACAGGGTCCACTAAAACATCAGCATTCTTCTCTTCATTCCCCTTTCTCACTTTATCTTCGAGGTGGCATTGCATCGGCAAAACAAGAGTCACTCTCTTGTATGTGCCATGTCCATGGTCGACGGTGCCATTTACCATCAGGTCAGAAATTGGGACTATGTACGTTGTCTGATATTGAAAGACACAGAAAATTTAAAATCATATTTTAATATTACATCGTTAGTTTAGCAACACACTTTAGGACATTCAGGTGGATTCATACTTAACTGACGTGACACTTTTCGTGTCATGACGTGATAGCCAGCTTTTACATTAAATTCCTAGTATTCCTCAATTAAATATTTTGCAATGTTCTTCAAATCTTCCATGAGTCTTCTGATTATGAATTGAAGACGATTTTAAGTTACAGACAGGTTAACGATGAGTTCAATTGATTCATTAGAACTTGAGTGCGACGATGACGCGTTAGGACCAAGATGGCGCCTTTTAACCACCTCTCTCAACTTCTTTGATGCGAACGGCTATACCATCGACTTCTATATACCAAGGAATTTACATACAAACTGGAATGCGCATGTGACTCAAAAAACCTTCCGAAGAGTGCATACACTATAGGGGATTGCATCTCTTTCTACTAGTATGACCATGCTTCAAGGAATAGAGAAAAATTAAATATTGTGTTACTAATAACATCATTCTGTCTATTTAACTGTTTAAAATTATTTGTTTGGCACATTGTCACAAACACCCTAAGAAAAACAAAACACCGTAAGAAAGAGATTTGCATTATTGCTCTTTACGTGTTTGAAACAAATGTCAACCTTGTGTTAGTTATTTCAAGGTGCATATTTGAATATACAATACTTTAAGTAAGCGTTCCAGTTATGGTATACACTCTATGCTACATACCGACTTCGTTTTGATGCGTCACGAAATGACACGGCAGTCAAATATAATTCTGCATTAATACCGAAATACCCCGACGGCCGTGGTTTTTCTCTCAAAGATATACTGATCGATGGATTACCTCTACAATATGCCGTCTACGTCTCGGACATGCATGTACACCTGTGCACTTGGCTAAGATCAGAGTTAGGGATCACTCGCTGTGTGAATGCGGCCTTGACGAAGGTTCTGCCTCGCACATTTTATTTAATTGTCCTAAACTTTTACACCCTCTCTATGACGTTCTCCCACGTAAAGTCCCCCGCCCATTAAGTGTTAAATGTTTGTTAATGTATGTGTTTAGTCCATTATGTACATTCTTATGTAAATATATCAAAATTAATAATATTAAGCTATAAAAACTAATCAATTTATTTGTCCTATTTTTCTTTTATTTTGTATCTGTGTACTTCATTGTGTGATTAAATTTTTTTTTTTTTTGGTTTTAGGTTTACTAACAATAAAAAATCCACCTATTTTTAGAGCTTGGAAAAACCAGTTAATGTGTAAAATTCTTTTCTACCGAACATTGTCTCTATACCTGCTTTCTCTATTTCACGTGACATTGGCGGAGTTAAATGTGCTCAACTGGCACGCCTAAAAGCCATTAAACTTAAACTTAAGAATATATTTAACAGATAACTGGTAGAAACATGAAAAATATTATTTGAATCCTTGTACGAGACACATAAAGCAGTTTTTTGTTTAAATTACTTTTCTCTTTTAAATGTAAATAATATAACCCGAGAAATGCAAAGTTATCCGCATGCTGGCCACATTGCATTATTTAATATTCGGTTCTTTTTTTAAAAAAATGTAAATGTTACCAGATTCACGTTCATTTGTCTATAATCTAACCAACAACCCTGGTGGTGCTCTATACTCTGTCTATGTCTAGGAAATCTTGAAACACAAACTTAATATGACAAAGAAATTATTAATATTCGTGTTAATATATGTTCGGGGACCCCAACTACCTTTTAATCATAATCGTTAACCTACTGCCCTAACTATAGTCTCTCTCGTTTCTAGTCTATTGAAACATCGAAGAGAAAGCAAATACCACAGACTAATCCTACTAATATTATAAACGCAAAAGTTTGTAAGAATGTATGTTTGTTACTCTTTCACGCAAAAACTACTGAATGGATTTTGTTGAAACTTTACAATGATATAGCTTACACATCAGAATAACACATAGGCTGTAATTTATAATATAGTGTGAATTATCCGAAGTACAGCGGGTGATACCGCGGGGCGCAGTTAGTAAGAAATACTACGTGTGCAAATACCTACTAATTGTTTTGATTAACAGTTGCTCATTTATTAATGAATATTATGTAATTTAATTATGTTTTATTTATTTAATACTCTTTTACAAGCCACACATAACATTATAACAAGTAAGTAAGAAATAATACAACTATGTAACAAAAAACAGCAAAACGTGGCAGAACAAAAGGCGGTCTTATGGCTTATTGGCCATTTCTTCCAGACAACCTTTGGGTTAAGAAATATTTTATTGAGTGGGGAATACCTTGTTCACAACAACCAGCAACCATAAACTACATATAAATAATTACAACCTAATACATAAACAAGATGAACATATACAATAAATATCTATAATCATATACTAATAAATTTCTTAGGTATAAAAGTAAATATAAATACATAAACAAATAATAATAAATTTCATGTCATCAGCATCTTCCAGAGAGTAGATAGAAGTCTTTTACAGAATTTTTGAAAATCGGGAGAGGTTTTGATAGTCTTATGCTTTTTAAAATTTTTAAATATTTATTACAGTCCCTTTTCAATTCTCCAATTTTATTAAAATTAAAAACAATATAATGTAGTCTAGTCGACAAGTTGAAAATGGTCTAAAATAAAGATATACTGCTCAGCTCAGCATCATTGGATCCTGAATGATAAGAGTTCCGGGAGTTTTTAATTGGATATTTCCTCCTCTTTAAGAATCTTTTTTTTTTAATTTTTTAAGTAATATTGATAGTCTATGAATTTTTTTATGGTAGATAAGGTGCAAACGAGCAGATGGTCCACCTGATGGTAAGTGGCCACTATCGCCTATGGACAATGGACTTCGAGCAAGAGCTCAGTGAATCCGCAACACTAATGGGATGGGAGGCGGCAAATCTAGGCCCACATGCGGCTCGACCGGAACGCGTCTATGACACTTGGCGGACGGATTCGCATGCTGGTGGTCGCAAGCCTGTCGGGGTCCCCTACCACCAAGGGGGTGCTGGGTTACTCGCCTCTGACGAGATGCTCTCCCAGCGGCAGAGGGCATTCGTTCCGGATCCAATGAGGTATCACATAATTTTAAAAGCAGCATCTCTTTTATCTATTTTACCATTTTCAACTTGTCAAAGAGAGTAATGTAGGGGATCAAGATAAAAGTAAACGATAATAAAATTTCAAGATATTGTAAATAAAACAACATTTAAAGTTAACAACTTTTCATCTGTATTTTATTTAGTAAAAAATAATGCTAAGAATATTTTAAATGACAGCCTAACGTTAACAATCGATCTGTTGTTACATACACACAAATATCAATAAAAACGCTTTTTTATTGATATTTCAATTTTCAACAACTAGGACCCTTGTTTAATTTAACGTAGATTAAAAAAAACGCAGTCAATAAAAATACCTTAATAAAAAAAAATTCACAAATGTATACTTATTAATAAAATGTAATTTATCAAAAAAAAATGTACTTGAATTTGTACAATACATAATCTAATCTAAAACTAATTTTTATACACAGTGTTTGCTGTGTCAACCTTGTTAAAAAAATGTAAAAATCAAAGATAATATTATGATATTTAAAAAAAAACTTACATAAATCGACGAAAATGATCACTCAAAAATATAGTCAGCCAAACATATCAGCGGCTAAAAAAGAACTTTCCTTGAACACCATGCTGACTGCTGAGCTAAGATGGCACTGTGTTTGTATTGTTCTCTACCTCCTTCTCGTCCGCGCTGGAGTCACATTCCTCCGTCTGCTTCACTTCTATAGTGAGCTCTTCTTTCGTCTCTGGTTTATTCTGTTTATTTCCCGTATCCGCTTGCTTCCTATTTTCACGTGGCCTTAGATGAGGTTTTAGCAAACTGAAAAACCATTGTTGTATATTCGACATAAAAAATTTTCCAAATTCCCTAAAAGCAACCAAATCTCCTTCAACCAGTTTGACCATCCCGACCGCATTCTTGGATTCCGTCGCAAACGATAACGTCAATTGGAACTCGATGTTGATCGGCGTCTTCTCGACATTGAGTACTTCTTCTGTGATACGAATTTGCTTCTCGAGGAAGTCCAGCTGCATCCAGTTGTATAATTTAGAAAACTGCTTCCTCCTCCATATCGCTTTTGTAATGACGCCTGTGTATTTCTCCCTCACCTTTCTCCTGCTGATAGCGGGTTTCTCTTCCTTTTTATTTAACTTAATTTTACAGATCTGCTCGAATATCTGAAACATAACGTCTCTGATCACCGATTTCCAATCCGGATTTGCTATATTGTTGATAATGTGCGGGTAAATAACCGCTCGGAACTCAGGGCGGCACTTGCCCCTCGGGAGCGCCGGTCTTTCAAGCAGAATAAGTTTGAGCAAGTGTTTGCAATTATTCAGTTTGTCCTTGTCGTAGGCCGTCGCCGCGAACTCGAAGAACGCTGTTATGTCCGCGTGTAGTGCATGGCTTACGGACGATGCCACATTGTGACTCAGCTCGAAGGGATCCTGGACGCATATTGGTCTTGTAAAATTGAGAGGAGGGGTTACTCTGTGTTGAGTGTTCTGCTTGTACCTTTTAAATGCTTCGGGCAAATTATTTATGTCTTTGAAATTATCTTTTTTGACCGGAGAACCGACTAACGGACAAACGACCATTTTTTCGAAATTAAACGTCGAATAGTATTGGAAAAACCCGCCAAGCAGTTCCGCTATGGAGGAAGTGTTAGTGGATGGCGGCAGTAACTCGTGTCGATTCATGAATCCAGTATTCCAGAAGTCGATTATCACATCGTAAGCGGGATCGCTTTGCAACCATTCTATTGAGGGTAGAATCGACACTGGTGGTTGCTGAAGATAAAAAATGATGAGCATTGTTAGCGCGTAATTTGAAATTTTACCTGTCCCGGTTAATTCATGTACTTTAGCCCAGTATTTTACAATAACCGCCATGGGAATAAGTCTGGGGTCTGCCTGAAGCAGGAACGCTATTAGTTTACTGTTTTGGGAACCCAGAAGCGTTTTGAATGTCAAGTCACAATTAGTTTCAGTCGGCAGATGGAAGAACTTCACTATTGGCGTGTTCGCTCGGGGGATGGCTACTATTTCAACGAACAATGTGGGATGGCTTTGTAGGAGACGCTTCGCTCTGTTCACAAAGTTGGCGTTTGGATGGCGGAATCTTGCTGGCACTTGCACGAAACAGTCCGCGTCGCTCGTTTTGATTCCGAGCCCGGTAGTTATTGAACCGAACGGTAGGGCCTGACAACCTGGAATAAGATGTATTCTTGTCAAAAATAATATGTACTTTTATTATATTATAAAATAAAACTACAGATTTATTTTTAACTAATATATTCTACAGTACAACCTAGACGAGAATAAATTTTTTGAAAGAATGTAATTTATTCAAAAATATATATTCTCTATGTATAACAATATTAGTAGTTACATATTACAATGTAGTAACTAATTTTTCTTAGGTTTATTGACTTTTAATCTGAAATTATACAATCATATCACTTGAGAATAGTACTCGTATAACCCTGAGAAGTTCATGATTTTCATCCAAACTTATAAACATTATCTTTTTTAATAAGTTTTTATTTTGAAAATATTAAAACTAGCATAAGCAATAACTAGATACTCCAGGGTTTGCTTAAACGAAACCATTTGAATAAGGTGAAATGACCGCGATAAAGAAAAGGGAAGTAATTGCTTAAAAAAGAACAATGTTCAAAGATATAAAAATATTCATAAAATTGGCTCTCCCAACATGCTGACATGCCCTGCTTCAATCATCTTCGTGTATCTACAGTAATAGTTTTCCAAGTATTTATTTTAAAAAACATCATACGTCACATTCAGTACAAACATTAATAAAATTATAATGAAGAAAACCTTATGTATTAAAAAAAACTCCTCATTTTATTTGCATCATGACCATCTTTCTCATTACCATTATACATTATCTGAGTTACTCCCGTATATTTAACAAATCCAGGAACTGTCAAACATTATTTCTAAGAAGGCCAATGCGAATTTACATTAGCAGTGATTTCATTGTCACGATCAGCTCACACGAAACACAACAGGCTTATTGAATAAATAAAAACTTTTATCGTTTTCACAGAAATGTCATCTAATTAAAACAAATTCATCCATCACAGTGCCGTGCACTATTACCAAAAAATTTCAAAGTATTTTTTTTATTATTTTTCAGTTTCCTTAATTATTTAGATTTTTATTTTATTTAGACTGTCTAAAGTTTTTGCCACTTTTCGACCCATGTTTTGTTGTCCATGAGATTCTAACAATAAAACCAACCAAGTCAACATAAACATTCTGAAAAACTTAACAAACTTTTTGAAAGCCACTGCATCCCCGTCAATATTGTTTAAAGTGAATACTGTACTTCTTGGGTGGTTCTTAAATTTTATCTTTAATTGAAATTTGATATTGTATATCCCTCTCTGCTCGGCCAGTATCTCATCGGTAATTCGAGCTTGCTTTTCGAGTTCAACCAAGGGAGACAAGCTCTCGAGGTTCGTGAACCTACGTCTCTGCCATATATCTTTGGTAATGACTCCTACGTATAATAATCTGTTTTCTTTTTGGCTATTGTTATTTTCTGTGTCATCAGTTTCGGGGTCATTCTCGGCTTTATTCAATTTAATTTTGCAGATCTTCTCAAAAACCGTTAACATATTTGCCGTCACAACCGATTGCCAATCATCGTCTATTATGTTCATTATAAAGTGCGGATGAAGAGCACTATTGACAGAAATATTATGATTTGGGAGTTCTGGTTTCTCTAAAAGAATTATTTTTAACAGACCATTGCAATTATTAAGTTTCTCATTTTCGTAGGCCACAGCTGCGAAATTGATGAACAATTTTATGACTTTGAATAATCTAGCCGAGATGGGTGAAGCTATGTTATGATTGAGTCTAAAAGGGTCCAGAATATATACCGTATGTATGAATTTGATGCGATTGGCAACACGGTTTTCGATATTCTCTTTATACCGTTTAAACTCTTCGGGTAAGAGATCAAGGTCTTTAAATGAGGATTTTTTGATTGCATATCCCAAGAACGGACAGATGACCATTTGTTCGAAATTAAACGTGGCGTAGTATTGAAAGAATCCACCCAACAGTTCTTGTATCGAGGATGTATCGTTAGATTTTGGAAGCAAGTCATAGTTATCCATAAACCCAGCATTCCAGGAGTCCAATATTACTTCACTGGCGGGATCTCTTTGCAACCACGCTATTGAGGGTAGAATAGATAAGGGTGGTTGCTGCAGGTAGAAAATGATGAGCATAATTAACGCATAATTTTTAAGTTTTGTTGTGCCTGATAAATTGTGTATTTTCGCCCAATACTTAAGGATCACCGCCATGGGTAAAATTCTTGGGTCCGCGTGGAGTAGGAATGCTATCAGTTTACTGTTATTAATGCCTAAGGCAGACTTGAATGTTGTATCACACTTAGTCTCACTCGGTTTGTGGAAAAACTTCAGAAGTGGTGTGCTCGCTTTCGGAGTGGTTAATATATCTCCGAATAATTTGGGGTGCTTGCGCAGCTCTTGCTTCGCTGTGTTGACGAAGGTGTCGTTTGCGTGTTGCAAGTGCACTGGTATTTGTACGAAACAGTCCGCGTCGCTCGTTTTGACTCCTAGCCCGGTTGTTATTGACCCAAATGGTATGGCCTGACAACCTGGAATAGGACAATTCCATCTATACTCCGTCCAAAATAGCTTTATACCGACGACACATGCCATAGAGCCACTGAAGGGATGTTAGACTAGTTTAATCAATCATAATACATTTGTACTTATAATAATAATACTTGATTCATTGATGTTGGAGTTCCTGATTTGTGCTAATTATATAAATCCTCTTTCTATATTTTTTCATTTTCAATTTAGTAAAAAGGAAAATAAGAATTCTGTCCTTGTTTGTCCAGAAAATTACTATGTACATATTATATTGTCCTCTTTACATTATTATAAAGAGTCAGATTAGCTCTTGCTAACAATTTGTATATAATTCAAAGTCATAGAGACAGTTGATATAAAACTACCAAATACAATACAAAATATTATGTTAATGTAATACTTTGTA
The DNA here is from genome assembly GCA_905147385.1 of Limenitis camilla. Lineage (NCBI taxonomy): Eukaryota > Metazoa > Arthropoda > Insecta > Lepidoptera > Nymphalidae > Limenitis > Limenitis camilla. The sequence continues at coordinate 14,585,119 of LR990238.1, forward strand.
AACATTTTAAATGTAATTTGTACAGTATACTAATGAAATTGTACTTTAATCATTTTACCCATTCCGAGCTTTTTGCTCATTTGATATTTGTTCAGTTAGTCTTCTTGGGAGGGTATCCCAAGAATATCCACTTAGGACAAGTTACTATTAATCAGGTGTCTAAAGGCATTTGCAGAATCTTAATATAATTCTTTTGCAAGAACCAAGTGCAGAATCTTTACTTTTCTACCAATGTCTTGTGCTTGTTTACAAGCAATGATACTGTCTAGCATGTAGCATGTCTACCTTACTGAAATCAGTTCACTCGCTCACAAACACACTGAAAGGTAGTGGTTTAATTGAAGGAGAACATCACCTGGCCAGGTTGGCTGCAGGGCCATCTCGACGTCAGCATACAGTGTGTTGAGGGCTGTCACCTCATCCTGCGTGAGCCGCACTGCACTGAGGATTCTGTCCAGCTGTGTATGGAAGTCTCCTGAGAAATCCAAATCCTTTGGATTTATTATTGCTTCATCTGAAATGTAAATTCACGAATTTCTTACACGTAAGTAAAAAAATCTTGATTGACATATAGACAGATTCTTCTGAAAAGTAATTAATAGAATGTTGCAGCATCAGTTCAGTTCAAAGACTGCTAATTCATAACATTTAAAGTGTGTGTGGGATGGTAACAAGTATATTGTAGAAAAATTGCTTTATAAATGATAAAAATTAAATTAACCATTAAATAGTTCATTTGATAGATTTCTTTATAACCTTTAGCTTTCCTCCTGGGACATTCTCGTTTAGGTGAGGTAAGCTCCACCTGATCTTTTTCTGTCAAGTATTTCACAGTGAGGAATTCCCCATATATATTGACTTTTCCAGAATTAGCTACGGCGTCCACGGCATCATCTTCGTTGGAGAACACCAGGACTGCAGAATTATTGTTCAACTTCTCCACTTTAACAGTGCTCTTCTCCAGTTTAACATAGTCAAGGAAGACTCTGGCCAGATCTTGTTTTTGGGTGTAATTTGGGAATCCTAGAATGACATGTGGTTTCAAATAAAATCAAAATGATTTATTTCAATTAGACTTTTATTAAAAGTACTTTTGAAACATTTGTCGGTCAATTAGTTTGTCTAAAGCAACCACCAGCTCGGAAAGCAGTTTTCTGTTGAGAAGAGCCGGCCAGAAACTCAACAGTCGCTCGCATCAAAAAGCCATGTTTACATAGTCTGTTATACAAATGATTTAGCTTGAGAGTCAACGTCACTTAAGATTCCAAGCATTCTCATAATTTAAGTAATCCTGTACATTATAGTATGCTTTATATATTAATGACTTCTTGATCCGAGTTTTAAATTGTTGAAGTGGCAAGTCTAATATAGGCTGTGGAATATTATTATAGATGCGAACACGTAAAAGCCCCATGAAGCTATTACTGACTTTGTGGAGACGATAGTACGGTGTTACAAGTTTATTTCTGTTTCTGGTATTAACATTATGTTTGTCACTGTGTTTTGAATACAAATGAATATTCTGGTAAATGTACAAAATATTACAATATATGTATTGTGATGGGACTGTAAGAACGTCTATTTTTTTATATACATCTCTAAGGGAATCCCGCACTCTTAAGTTATATAGGGAGGGTTTTTATATACCTTGGAATGTTAATTATACTAGGTGAGTGATCAATTGTATTGAAAATGTGAGCAATAACCTAAGGTTTATATTCACTTTGCCTTAAATCTCCTTACTTTGGTTTGTAAAATTTCAACAATTTTTTAGCAGCGGAGGGGAGCTAGAGCTAGCCACTTTGTTATTATCTACTTAATTAAAGTTAGATTATGTCATAATACAAGGTACAATTTATTTGTAATTTTAAAGAAACAATGAGCTTACCTTTTACAAAAACTTTTTTAGGGCTGGCAGGTTGAGGTTCTGGTTCCATTTTTAGGGATGTATTTGTTCACCTAGAAGAATTGAATTGCCCTTAATGAATATTCTATATAAACATACAAAATTTTTACATTTCAATTAGACTAGATTAATACTTACATTTCAATTAGACTAGATTAATACTTACATTTCAATTAAAATACTGACCTGATTTTATTTTTATAACTTTTAAGAAGTATTTTGGTTCTAAATAACCTTTCTCGTTCCCCTCTGTCAGAATGACACCATTTTCCGACTCATAAAATTTAAGCCCATCAGATAAAGCTTTTGCCAAATCTATGTAGATTAAAATTTGAATGTTTTTTCGTATTCCACTTAAGGCATTTAAACCATTAGCAAAATGTATATGTTTCCTGTTCATACGACTCAGGCCGTCCTTTTTTATATAAGCCCAATTTAATAAATATGTGCCATGTATTGTTTCATATTTTGGCTAAAAAAGGTAAATTTAATATTATTTAATTGTATATAAATTATCAATGGAAAAAAATCTCTGCAACTGTTTTGGATATTTAACTAATGGCAATCAATTTATCGAAGATTCAATCTTTTGAAACCAATTAATGAATTGTTAAATATCTATCAATAAATTAATCTTGCACCCTACAAAAATTTTTAAAATTATTTGATAATTTAAATGTGCCTGTTTAAACTAATTTAGTTAAACTTGAGAGAATAAAAAAATATTTTTTATTGCTTTATTTAGTCAAGAATTTATAGATAATGACTCATACTCTCATGATTTGAAAATAATTAAAGAATTATTTTCCTCCAATTCACTGTATCAATTATAATAATCATTTCTTCCTTATGCCTACAATATGCTTAAAAAGGTGCAAAGATATATATAATAAATACAGTTTTATGTTGTGATTTAATACTTTATGAATTTAACATTACCTCTAATATTGGTATCAATTCTGTATCATTGACTAATGTTATAGAATGTCCCTGGTTTGCTTTCACTTCGTATGAATTTGTACGGTTATTTAGTCTTATTTTGTATCTCTTCTTACTATCGTTGTTAACCACTCTCTCAATGTCGTTAGAATTGTATTTTCCCCTGAATGCCTTGTGTTGGAGAATTATAAACAAGCTTATGTACCCTTCTGTACTGTAAAGAATAAAGTTAATTATTTTCAGCTTATGTTATAAAACAGTACTTCTGTACAATAAAAGACCTTTTTTTAATCAAAAAAAATTATTCTTTAGCCCAATCCATTATCACTTACTGTATACTAGTTAGGGGTAGGGCTCCAAAAACAAGTTTATAAGCTTAATGGTAGCTAATTCTATCTACCAAACTCACCACCTGTTAGATAACTTTATATAATTATATATTAATACTATAAAGAGAACTCATTAAACATTAGATGAAGGAAGGAAAAATTTGACATTAAATACATTTGATTTCCCCACGAATTATTCTATCATGAGCTTTTTATAATCACATAAATAAAAAACTTAATATTCATCCATTATACACAATAGAGGAATTCATATCAATTAAAACTTTCTAAATGCAGACACTCACAGACTCATAATATAGATATATTAGTCAGAGAAACTAAGGGAATTTCTGTGTAAGCCTAAGGTTAGGTTAACATAAACCTACTCTAACACAAGCCTAACCTAACATTGTTTTCATAACCATGTGGCAACTACATTGTAAGGTAATCACATGACATTGGAGATGCCTAGCAGCAATAACTATAAATTACACTGCATTTTTACCATTACTATCCACTCCACGAGACTACATGTAAAACTAATCTGCAGTCTGACTGTAAGGGGAATATAAAGAGTTGAGGCAGTAGTAACAATACCCCTCCACTACCTATGTATATCAAACTGTACGGTAGCTACCATACATAGCACTGGAGCACCGTAGATAGCACTGGGATTTTAAGTATTCAATAATTGTTTACTCATTCCCGAAATATCAATATAATTAAGATTATTTATTTATTTTAAAAAAATGTAATTCTAAGTAGCACCATTTTTTTCAATAATAGAATAGCCAGACCGTCCAACATACACTTTCTTATGCTTACAAGGTGACATAAACAATGGAAATTAAATAAAACTTTTTTATTATTATAAAGCCCATACAAAATTGAAGTTGCAGCTTTTTCTAGATTTGTGCGTCCTCAGGGTTATTTTCTTACATCAATTTTTAGAGCTATTTTCTTTATCTAATGTGTTCCTTGCTGACACTATCCAGCTTAGTTACACCAACAAAAAATGTGCAGGCCTCCACCAATCTAAACCTTATCTTGTAATCAATGATAGATTGAACTAGATGTAGTACTTAATACTAAGTTTACTAGTAACGACAAATAGAATGCGTACCTTATTGTAAGGCCCTCATTAACAGCGCCGTGTCGTAAAAGCCAAGCCAATGTTTTGCCAAGCTTTGTATCCTTCTCGTTACTATTCCTGCATAACAATTTAACAAATTATTCATCTATATTTGCAATATCAAGTACCTATTCAGATAACAAGTATACATTTATACGATTATTGTTTAGTTGGCTGGTTTCAGTCTTACAAAAGTTACTCAATTGAATGATTACACGATTTGATATAAATAAATCACAAAATATAAAATAGATATACATTTAAACCAATACGGGAATCCCTCAAATCGGTAGTCAAGAATTGCAATTATAATCTAAAAATAAAACAAAATTAACATGATGGTAGCTTGACAGCGCAACAAGGCTTTCAAAATTCAAATACAGACAAACAAAGATATAAAAAAATACAGACAAAAATATACAGAATAATAATAAATCAGTTACAATATGAAATTGTATTCTGTGGAAACTTGGCAAGTCTGTTGTTTGTTGAATAGCTTGTAATGTTGCCAATATGAAACAAACTTTTTACACTTTCAGTACTAGAGTAGTAGTGTCCATGAAGTTAGAGGTAAAGATGGAGAGTTGGAGACCACACTTCGAATACTTACTTGAAGTGGGCAAGACCTCGCTTTTTAAGTAGGGTAACCTTTTTTTTTCCCCATAAAATTGTTATAAGTAATTGCTTTTTAGTTGTTTATTTATCTACATCCCAGTTCTCTACTAATTACTTCTAAAGATTGTTTACAACAAGACATGTATGCGTGTAATTAATTACGAAAAAAGCTATTTGTTATAGTGTGAAAGTTTGGATATTTCTGAATTTGTAAATTTTGTAGAATATAAAACTTAGTGAACAGAGGATTCATTCGAGATTTCTGGATTAGTCAGTGAGATCTTTTTAACCAGTGCGCAATTTTTAATATTATTTCTATACTTATATTATACGGGACTATAATATTTTTTAATAATAGGAACGGTAATAATACACAGGCACTGGATGACGTGCATCAATCCTGCAAACAGGATCCAAAGAAGTCAGCATGGATAACAGACCAAACCTGGGCTGGTCGAAGAGAGTTGAGAGTCAAAGGTCTACAAGATCCTGAAGTAAGGAGGGATTATAGCGTTCTCTGTAAGTCTATAGACATCTGTTGCAGAGAGGACAAAAACAACTTCATTAACGGGATATGTTTCGACATAGAGAACCACTCGGTCAAGTACCAAACCGCAGACCTATTCAAGAAATCAACAAGTTCAAACCGAAGACATGGGTAGTTGAAGACTGTTGGACAGCTCCTCCATCAGCTAGATGAAGTTACAGAAAGGTGGCGAAGTTATTGTGAGGAACTCTACAAGGAAACAGCTCAAGCAAGTCCCATAAGTATTCCCCCTAGCGATAACCTTAACAAAGAACCAGACATTCTTCGAGAGGAAGTAGTGGCAGGTCTGCGTCTGCTCGAGAATAAGAAAGCTCTAGGGATCAATGTTGTATCGGCGGAAATACTTAAGGCCCTAGGTGTAAAAGCCATTAACACCTTGCATGCTATCTGCAATAAAATATGGGGAAGTGGTGAATGGCCAACAGATAGGACGAAGTCCATAATCCTACCACTGCACAAGAAGGGTCCGACGAAACAGTGCGACAATTATCGTACCTTGGCGCTTATATCACACGTTAGCAAAATCTTGCTCCACATTATTAATAATCGGATTCGTTACTTTCTTGATCAACAGATCCTTTAAGAACAAGAGGGTTTTGTGAAAGGTAAATGTACAAGAGAGCAAATCCTAATTATAAGACAACTGGTTGAAAATGCCCGAGAGTAGGTACAATGTCCCAGTAGTCATGTGTTTCGTCGACTACAGCAAAGCCTTTGACTGCGTCAATTGGAACTCTTTATGGATGCTACTCATAGAACTTGCCGTGCCACAACAACTCACGCTGGTGCTTCGGACTCTATACTTCAGAAGCCAAGGTATGGTCTGAAATAATAAGGCTTTTCACAACCATTCTCCTTGAAAAGGTGTCCACCGAGGTTGGATTCTGTCGCCGAATTTGTTTAATGCCTACGGCGAGTACACCATGCGACAGAAATGTGCCAATTGGCACGGAGGAGTACGTATTAGTGGAGCTACGCTCACAAATCGGAGGTTATGTTACGGTGATGACATAACGCTACTAGCCGCAAGCGAAGAGGAAATGTCATTGCTACTGAATAAGATGGTGACTATAAGTAACAACCTGGGCCTTTCAATAAACAGATCAAAAACGAAGATCATGGTTGTAGTCGAGCTAACAGCCTAAGTTACACTGGTGTTGAGTTTGGAGTATGTCGAGAACTTCGTCTAGCTCGGATCCAGCATCAATAACAATGGTTCATGTGAAACGGTAATGCGGATGTAAGGAGGCGCATTGGCATGGCAAAGAGCGTCATGGCTCAGCTCCAAAAGATCTGGAACAACAGAGGAATCAGCTTAAAAACGAAGACAAGCTCGTGCATGCTGTAGGCGCATGCTCCGAATACCGTAAACAGCTTTGAACCAACGTGTCCATACTTAAGCAATTAAGGATAAAGACGAGGCTTTCCACCATCTGCCTCAAGCGCCTCCTTGAATACTTCGACCACAAGGAAAAGACAGTGGAAACTTAGAAAAACTAGTAGTCACTAGTTAAGTCGGAGGCAGCATGTCCCGTGGCTGTAGCCTGACACGTAGGTCCGACCAAATTCGCGCCGTACTCAACGTATCGGTTTACGATGGCGCTGAGGACAGGCAGAGATGGAAGAATAACATAAGATAAACTGCTGGGAGGTGATGGCCACGACCCTCAGATATGAGAAATACGACTTGAGGAGGAGGGAATACTACACTAAAAAGGGAGGTCTGCCCACAGAGAGTGAGATAGAGACACGCAGGTATTTGACTTAAGCTATTGTTCAAACTGTGGCCTCCATATTTGCCTATACCTAACTTTATAATAGTTTCAGTAGTAGAATAAATAATCAAATAATTGGCTTTTATTAAATTATCTCTAATTTTTTTTATGATGAAGAGCCATAAGCCACAAGAACGCCTTTTGTTTTGCCACTTTTTAATGTTTTTTGTATTGTCTGTATTGTACTTTCATGCTTGTGGTGTGCAAAAAAGTAATAAATAATAAATAATAATAAATAATGAATCAAAAAGGTAAATTAATCAATGTAATATTATTTTACCAATATCCTACTAAATATCTATATAGTAACACATCCTCATAGGCAGGGACGCGTCGTCCATATGTGCGAGTACGTGCGGTGCACAACGGCGCCAGGGCAGAAAAGCTCTAGAAATCCTTCTTCTAGGGGCGGCAGACCAAAAAATATAATAAGACATGATTCTAGGAAAGAAAATTTGGTTCAAAGGGCGCCAATAATTGTCAGTGGCGCAATACAAAAACTTCATTTTTTTGTTTTGCTCTTCAAGTATTCGCGTTCACCGCCGACACGCCGGCGCAAAAAATACTTGGCGCATGCATATTTAGAATTCAAAAAGAATTCCCTTGTAAAATAAAATGAGAAATTCATTATACGAATAATATGGAATATTTATAGAAAGAACACTGCCCAGGGCGTCAACATTTCCACATTCATTTTGCACTTAATGAAATTTGACTTACGATTAAGCTTATTTTATTCAAAGCGAAGCAAAACGATTGCTATAATAGTTTATATACTTTAAATTACACTCAGCATCTATTGCGCATATAGATTGCATCCAAAACAAAAAAGTGTTTCACGATCAGCCATGTAATTATAACTGCACTCAATATATTTTGCGCATATATTTCGCATGTGAAGTAAAAAATCAATACATGTGTCTAACGAGTATAGAGTTGAGTCATAGAGTCAGGTCAGCTGACACTACTTTTATCATCGGTCTTGTGATAAGTTGTTACTCCGCCATTCCCTGATCGTCTTTTCCATCTTTCTTGTCCCGTGAGTTCAATTTTATTATTTTGCTGGAAATTTAGGTGTCTGCTAAGGTTTTTTATTTGTGCTTGTGTTAATATTAGTGAATTTTTATTTTGTACTAGAATTATCGGTAAGCTTTCGTTGATTCCTGCCATTTTCGATTTTTCTACTGCGCCCTGTAATGTCATGAAATTTTCAAGTTTATTTGATGTTTTAAGCTTATAATTTCTCATCTATGCTAAGATTTACTCATTATCAATAATAATATGCTTTATTTTTAACACGTATATGTATAATTCATGGTTTTCTTTTGGATCCACCCATTCTATCATGTGACTGACAATCATCAGTTTAATAAAACTCTTAATTGAACTGAAAGTATATTATTCTAACAAGAACTTGCAATTTTTAAAGTTGCAGATAATATCCCATCTCATTTTATTTCCTTATAAAATCAAATGGTGTCATACAAAGTTTTAAATCATTGTGAACTAGAAACTAAGAGACTTAGGAGACGTATCATAATATAAAGGTATTTCGTTTAGCTTCCTATAAGAATCTTGTTCAATTTTCATTCTTAATAAATCTAAAAATTTTCATTCCTAGTTTAAATAACCTTGCACTAAAATTATAAAAAAAAACCTATATTTGGATATTAATAATTCAAGTTAATTCTTATGTAGTGCATGGAGAGCTAATTAGCAAATAATGTAACCTATTTTTCTGTTCTCACAAGAAGAATAACTTAATTGAAAGAAATTTTTAAACTCTAAAGAACTATTTTAGATGATTACCTGGACAAATATTTTTAATTAATTAGATGATTACTGTGTCAAATGAATTAAACATGATTTTAAAAATTTACAAATTAATATCATTAGATGTCTTCCCCTTCTGAATTACAGGAACTATACTTTATTCTTTATGATATAAAAGAAGATGTATACATTTTTATATTAATTTAAATATAACAAAATATTTATTTCTATAGCATTAGTCTTCATTTTAGTGGTACAGTGTAATTTAAATTTATTTCTTCATCTGATGAAAATATCACAATGTAGCACAGATTATGTAATCGATTAGGTCAACATTAAATATTTCTGGAAAATATTTTATAATAAAGTATTATAGTATAGACAGCTCCCGGTTATGTATGTAGTAGTCAACCAAAATAATATAAAAAAGTTATGGAATCATTTAGATTTCGTTAGTTGAATTTGACAGTGATTGATTGTGTTTATCATAAAGTAGATAAAGATTTTGATCAGCTGATCCATCTCAGTCAGCTGTCTTGCAGACTGAGAGAAGCCAATATTTCTCCCAGTATTATATTATTAAATTTTAAAACATTTAATTGTTAATTTCTATTTGTATAAACTTTGGCTAACTTTATTTATTATTTAAATTAAATTATATAAATATCACTTAATTTAATTTGAGCATTTGAACACAAGTACACTAATGTGAAGGAAACTTCACGACTTAGTTCCTCTATCACCATTTCGTCATCAGACTACTAGGTGGGTTGAGAGTTACCATCAGGTGGGATTGAGACCAATTGCAATCTCACCACAAATTAAAAAAAAAATGTTTGCCCAAGTGTTTTGTGAAATGTCACTCAGGTTCAGTTTAAAGATGACTTGTGAGACTGAGGAGATAGCCTGCTGAAAGTAAGCCATTATAGTCTATAAACATCAGAAATGCAACAAGATGCAGCATCAGTGGAACGGGGAATTGAATCCAAGTGAAAATGGGAATTGCATCTCCTTTAAAGCCTTCACCCTTCTCCGTTTCTTATTTCCAATTATATTTCAAATTTTATTTGTCATTAGATAATTTTTTATTTCCAGGGATAGAATAAGAGTTCAAAATGGCCAAGGCCAATCTAAAGATGATCGCCACAGAGGAGAATGAAGACAGATTCGGATATGTGTTTGCCGTATCCGGACCTGGTATGTATTATGGATTTTAAGGATTGTAGGAACTTTTAGATTTAACTTTTAATAAATTTTGATATAGTTTTGTTTATTAAATTGAACTTGGCTATCAATTTAGTTTCATTCATGTGTTGAAATATGATTTGAACAGTGGTGACGGCGGAGAAAATGTCCGGGTCTGCTATGTACGAGCTGGTGAGAGTAGGCTACAATGAGCTGGTAGGAGAGATCATTAGGCTTGAGGGTGACTTGGCCACTATCCAAGTAAGACTTCCACCTTAATCTTACGTAAAACGAATATCCCTAACCTTTTCCCAATCAAGCAATATAAATTTGAAAGAAATTAAAATGCAGTATTAATGCCTAATTATTATAATTTTTTTTTTACCAGACCATCAAAATTCCAATAATGGTAACCTTTAAAATTTGGAAAAATTGTAACATGAATTATGATAGAATATATTTATATCCTTTTGTATTGTGATGGAGGTCCTAAATGATTGAAAGTTTACTTTGGTTAGTTGTGGACAACTCAAACAATGTTTGCCACATTGCTGATAATAATCAAGAAAGACAAATATCAAATATATCCTTTCCCCACTTAGGTATACGAAGAAACCTCAGGTGTAACTGTTGGTGACCCCGTACTCCGTACCGGCAAGCCGCTGTCCGTAGAGCTCGGACCTGGTATCCTTGGCTCCATCTTTGACGGTATTCAGAGACCTTTGAAGGACATTAACGAACTGACACAGAGTATCTATATCCCTAAGGGTATCAACGTGCCCTGCCTTGCTCGTGAGATCGATTGGGAATTCAACCCTCTTAATGTTAAGGTGAGTTCTATTGCATTTAATAGGACAAATAATCAGTAGAATACATAAAAAGTGAATATTAATTCTTATAATAACATTGTATAGGTGGGATCACACATCACTGGAGGAGATCTATATGGTATTGTACACGAGAACACTCTTGTGAAGCATAAGATGTTGATGCCCCCTCGTGCCAAGGGTACAGTCACCTACATTGCTCCAGCTGGTAACTACAAAGTCACTGTAAGTATATAATCCTACTTCTGATACTAACTGTAGTTAATTTTTCTGGTTTCATATTTGGAATAATTAATATTAATTGTTCTCCATCAGGACATCGTACTAGAAACTGAATTTGATGGAGAGAAAAACCAGTACACTATGTTGCAAGTATGGCCCGTACGTCAGCCCAGACCTGTCACTGAGAAGCTCCCAGCCAATCATCCCCTACTCACTGGACAGCGTGTATTGGATTCATTGTTCCCGTATGTAGTTTTTCTAACTCTTCCTTATTTTAAAAAGGACTTTTTTTTAAACTATTTGTCAAAATAAAGTTGCATTGAATCAATCAAAATGTTTCTAATATGTCATGTTATCCACAGTTGTGTTCAAGGTGGTACCACCGCTATTCCCGGAGCTTTCGGTTGCGGCAAAACTGTCATCTCCCAGGCCCTCTCCAAGTACTCCAACTCTGACGTCATCATCTACGTAGGATGCGGAGAGCGTGGTACGTTAATAAGAAACTGTAAAATGAAAAAAACAAACGGTTTTGTTTTGTTACATGATATAGTTATCAAAATTTTAAATCTAGGTAACGAGATGTCAGAAGTACTGCGGGACTTCCCCGAGCTGACTGTGGAGATTGAGGGAGTGACCGAGTCTATCATGAAGCGTACCGCCCTCGTCGCCAACACCTCCAACATGCCTGTAGCTGCTCGTGAAGCTTCTATTTATACTGGTAATTGGCAGCATGTGATTAAATCACGTCATTTGTATTATTTCATAGTTTCCATGATTTGACTTGAAACTTATTATTCAGGTATTACTCTTTCTGAGTACTTCCGTGACATGGGTTACAACGTATCTATGATGGCTGACTCCACCTCCCGTTGGGCTGAGGCTCTTCGTGAAATTTCCGGTCGTCTAGCTGAGATGCCTGCCGATTCCGGTTATCCCGCCTACCTGGGAGCTAGGTTGGCCTCCTTCTACGAGAGGGCCGGAAGAGTCAAGTGTCTTGGAAACCCAGACAGAGAAGGTAAATCAATGACCAAAATCTTCATACATTATGTGTAGTTGTTGAAATGTTTCTCACTTAGCAAATGTTCCCCCCAGGTTCCGTATCCATCGTAGGTGCAGTATCACCCCCTGGTGGTGACTTCTCTGATCCCGTAACATCAGCCACCCTCAGTATTGTACAAGTGTTCTGGGGTTTGGACAAGAAGTTGGCCCAAAGAAAACATTTCCCCTCCATCAACTGGCTTATCTCTTACAGGTTATATGATAGATCCTATTAGAATTGAATCACTAATTAAAAACGAAGGTTACGAATATTTTTTTTAATGTGATTTATTTTTATTTTTTATTAACAGCAAGTACATGCGCGCTCTTGATGACTTCTATGAGAAGAACTATTCTGAATTCGTACCTCTTAGGACTAAGGTATTATTTTACTATCTATTGCTCTGAATCCACTCATAGAACACGCCAATATAGTGGTGGTAATAAAGTAAACAAAAATTATGAAGTATTATGTATTTCTTTTAAACACTATATTTCACACTATTAATATACTTTGAACACGTAAATAAAGGCAGCTAATTTATAACTAAATGTACTCTTGAGGGTAGGAGAGAACTGATATCCTAAATATTTTTATAGGTAAAGGAGATCTTACAAGAAGAGGAAGACTTGTCCGAAATCGTGCAGCTCGTCGGTAAGGCGTCCCTGGCTGAGACTGACAAGATCACACTTGAAGTCGCTAAGCTATTGAAGGACGACTTCCTCCAACAGAACAGGTAATTGTTGTACAGAAGAAGTTTGTTCTAGGCTCATCATAAATTACAGAAGCTACATATAATTATCTGTGTAATTTTCTAAAGGTCTATATCAATATATTGTTTGTCCCCAGCTATTCATCATACGATCGTTTCTGCCCGTTCTACAAGACCGTGGGCATGCTGAAGAACATCATCGCGTTCTACGACATGTCCCGCCACGCAGTCGAGTCCACGGCGCAGTCTGACAACAAGGTCACGTGGACCGTTATCCGCGACGCCATGGCCAACATTCTCTACCAGCTCTCCTCCATGAAATTCAAGGTAATCTTCTTCTTCTTCTTCTTATTTTGTGGACTTGTACCGCTATTACAAGCAGTAATTTTGCCAATGTCAATGTTAGAGTGTGAGAGATGATAAGAATGAGCGGTAGTGACGCTGTACTCTCTTCTCTGCTTGGACTTTCTGAAGAGACTGTTCGGTACTGTGGCTATACCGCTTTTTGGTTCTGTCAAGTGTGGACGTTGAAAAATGCAGTGTGATTGGATCTCGGATGACTTTAATAAATGTAATTAAAACAGATTGTTTGGTGCCTTTGTTATACCTGCAACCACACATAAAAACTATCTGAGTGTTAAACTAACCCACTACTTTTGTTAGTTAAAAAAAAAAAAAAAAAAGCAATTAATAAACTTATGTTAATCTTAAATATACTTAATAGCTTACTTTAGAAACTTAAAACTACTTTATGTTAGTAACTTATAGCTTAATACGGTACAACTTAATATATTTACACAAAATATTAATAATACAAGGATCAGGGAATGAAAGGAGAAATTGAAAGTTAGTAGGGCGCGGGATTTTAGTAGGTAATATATCATACAAGGAAGAAGGGAATTTTTTACAGCCGAAAAAGATATGATCCGGGGTTCCTTCGTCTAGGCCACACTCACAAAGGGAGTGGTCGCGCACCTTTATCTTGGCTAAGTGAACAGGGGTACATGAGTGACCTAATCTTAATCTGCAAATGGTTGAAGTCACCCACTTGCAGGCTTTTTTGTGCTTAAAGAACCAGGGCTTTTGGGGAATAACTGGTTGAATTGACCTGTAGTGCCTAGCTTTTTGTTGATCTTCCACTTTGGAATTTTGATAAATGGGGTGTTGTAAATTTATATACTTTTTATAACTACTGATAGCCCTTGGGGGCGTCTTATGGGACCAGTAGTTATCATTAATGACCTTTGCAGACAGCATTTGTAGAAGAGGTAAGAGAGGGTGGGAACCGATTTGGATTATTCTGCCTATAAATCTGTCTGACAAATACTGCCTACGAAGATCCAAAGGAGGGTCTGCACATTCAACTTGTAGGGCAATGTTAGGGGATGATTTCATCGCTCCCATGATAATGCGCAAGCACTTGGCTTGAGTCAAATTGAGCTTCTCAAGACCCACCCTATTGCATGGTTCAAAGATAAACGCAGCATAATCAAGGTGACTCCTTACAATTGCATTGTACAGCAGTTTTTGGCAATACGGGTGAGACCCCCACCAAACACCGGAGAGCGCCCTTAGGATATTAACGCCTTTCTCGCATTTTTGTGCAATATAGCTAAAGTGACTCGCCCCCGTCATTCTTGAATCTAATATAGTCCCCAAAAATTTTACATTAGATTCATTTGGGATTTGCTGGTTATTGCAAACTAATACTATCTGAGGGATATTGTACTTACGACTAAAAATAATTGACCTGCTTTTAGATATAGAGAGAGATAAACCATGATCGGCTAAAAAGATAAACAGATAGTATAGAGCAGAATTTAGCCGGGCTGCTGCCTCAATGATGGATTTGGATGAAACATATAGAGCAAGGTCATCAGCATACTGTAGTGTTTTACAAAAGGGGTTAACAGCTAATTCCAGATCGAATGTATACAGGTTAAAGAGCAGTGGGCTAAGCACCGAACCTTGTGGGAGGCCTTTCCAAACGCTTCTAGGTGGGAGATATTCTCCATTTAACCGGACTTTGATTACTCTTTCGATAAGAAGGTTCATAATGAAGTGGACTATCCTCACAGGGAAACTCAGCTTATGCAGTTTCTGCCTGAGTACCGGAAGAAGAACACTATCATAGGCCGATGCAATATCCAGAAAAGCTCCAACAAGGTAGTCTCCATCTGAAAAGGCTAGTCGAATCTCAGCGGTCAGGATGCAAAGACTGTCAAGAGTACCCTTTCCCTTTCTGAAGCCAAACTGAGAATTGGCCAGAATTTGCCTACTTTCTACAAACCATTCCAGCCTGTTTTTAACCATGTGTTCAAATATTTTACATAGGGTAGATGAGAGGGCAATAGGACGATAGGAAGAGGCTTTGCATGGATTCTTACCAGGCTTGCAAACAGGAATTATTATCTGCATCTTCCATGATTCTGGAATGCATCCAGTTATAAAAATACTGTTAAAAATATCCAGGTGAAAGGTTTTACCACTATTGCTCAAGTTCTTCGAGAAAGAATATGGGATACCATCTTCCCCTGGAGCTGTATCCTTAAGACCATGCAAAGCAATCTCAAGTTCAGAGAGAGAAAAGGGTTTGTCAAACTTGTCTGTTGTCTGTCTTGCGATAGGAGGGCAGTTAGAGGGCAAATTATCTATGTTTGGGACATATGGGGGAGCAAGCCTAGCAGAGAACTCTTCTAGCCATACTGATGGATCATTTGTTGATGGAGACTCTGAAACTTGGGATCCTCTATATTTTTTAATATTCTTCCAAACAAAAGTAGAAGGAGTTCTAGGAGACAAGCACTCACAAAAATCGATCCAGCCTCTCTGTTTTTTCTTTGAAACTAGTCTCCTGAACCTAGCAGAAGATTTTTTGAAGTCAAGGAGATTTGCCATTGACATATTCTCGTTGTAAACTAATTCTTTTTCATTTCTTTTTGTAACAGCATCTGTACACTCACTATCCCACCAAGGAGGCGATGATAGTTTCTGAGTTGGATGCTTTATTGGGAAGTGGGTGTCAGCTGCGTCTAAGAGAATTTTTTGGAAGGCCAAATATAGTTCTAGAATGTTATTTTTAGTTTCAGAGCTTAAATTTTGAATTTTATGATCAACAAAAGTAGAAAAATCAGTCCAGTCAACATTTTTGAGTCTGTATTTAAGAAGAGGTTCTGGTGGCAGGCTTGGGGATACTCGCTGTGGCATTGATATTAAAATAGGGAAATGATCACTACCATAAGAAAGAGGGAGGATTTCCCAGGATAATAAAGATGCTAAAGAGGCAGAACACACACTTAAATCAACAGCAGATTTTTGATTTTGTCCTGGGTTAACTCTGCGAGTTGGGGATCCATCATTGATGACACAAATATTATAATCATCAAAGATGTTTAAAAGATGTAACGATAGTGAATCACAATAGTACGAACCCCAAGAAGTGTGGTGACAGTTGAAATCGCCAAGAATTACAATAGGACTTGGTAGGCAGGAAAAAATGGAGGAAATATCTGGGACAAGGTTGACATTAGGATGCGGAATATAGATAGATAGGAATGTAATGTTCATTGCTCTAATGGCAATGGCGTTGAAAGAAGAAGAGTGTAGGGGAAGGGGGATTTGAGAATAAGTTATTGTTCTTTTGATCAGCAATGCACCCCCATCATAACCGTCATCACCGTCATCCCGCAGGCAGGCATACCCCGATACTCTAAAATAAGAGCCAGGATGAAGCCGTGTCTCCGAGATGGCAGCGACAGCGATATTGCGATCTCTGATCAAACACAACAACTCATACTTTTTACTTCGTATGCTTCTACAGTTCCACTGCAGAAGTTGTGTCTGGGCCATTGTGGTTGAGTATGAGGTTAGTGATTTCCATGATTTTTTGGGCAATGTTGTTCGGTATTTTATTGTTGGACTGGATCAATCCACTGAGGAGGTTAACTATTAGACTGAGTAACTCTTGGCTTGAAATAGGAGAATCTGACTGGCTTTGTAGAGCGCAGCCATTGGGAAGGGATGAAGAAGGAGTTGAAAGGAGAGCTTTGTGGGCTGTTTGGTCAAAGCCTTGTTGGGCAAAAGGTCTGTTTCTAGGGGTACGCACTATTGTTTTTCTGTATGTCTTGGTCAGTGGCTGGCTAAAACCAGACTGGAAGGTTGCAGCTTCTGTAGTTGGAGCGGACATCAGTCCAGCTACATCTGAATAAGACCTCATTTGTCTTACGGGGGGCACTTGTATTGAAGCATCCAAATATGAAATGTTCTGCTCTGACATAATAATTTTGATTTGGTGCTGACGAGTATATTCGGGGCATTTCTTGTCTGTGGCCTGGTGACTACCTGAGCAGAGGAGGCAAGAAACTGATTCTGATGAAACTTCACATGTATCACCAGGGTGGTCCTTGCTGCATTTAAAGCACCGTGGCTTTGAGCGACATTGACTCTTAATATGTCCAAATCGACAGCAGTTGTGACATTGGATTGTGGGTAAAAGGTACTTCTCAACTGGGAGGCGGTTGTAACAAACATAAACACATTGTGGCAATATTTGCCCAGAGAATGTGCAGAGTACTGACTGTGTCGGTACCCAGGAAGCAGTGCCGTCGTTAAATATTTTACGGTTTAACCGTCTTGCTTTCAGAACAATACCACATCCTTCTGGGAGCTCCATGTACTCTACGAAATTTGTCATAGACCATTCTTTCGGAACATTTCGAACAAGACCCATTCTAGTTACATTGTAAGTGGGCACAGTAGCTTTCAATTTATTAGTTTGGAGGCAATTGTGATTTAGAAATGAGTTAGCAGCAGAAGCTGATCAAAACTCAATAGATATGCGATTCCTACCAACACTTTTGAGACCATCTTTGACAATTCCTTCAACTTTGCTACTTTTTAGCATCGAACCGATTTTGATGGGTCGAAGGGTTAGGCCAGCAGCTGGGTCAGGCTCTACACGTGATACATGAACCACGAAGGGGCCATGATCTTCTTTATCATATGTCCTATCTAAAATCACCAGTGACGGATGAGTGTACAAAGTTTCTATCGACGCCGAGGGCAGATCTAAATCAACTATCGTTTTCTTTGCACCGTTATTAATTACCTGGTTAGCAGGGCGTTTAGTACCTCTGTCCAATTCCATGAGTGTCGGACCCGGATCCGGCGGATCGCCCGGGGTCTCGTCCCCCATGACAACTACTTACTAAATTTGTTAAAAACTAAATAACACAACACAATACACACACTTACCACCAAAAAAATCTTAAATATATTTATTAATGATAAAATAAAAATTAGTTTTAAGCGAAACAATCCCAAACCGCGTGAATTCTCCAGCAGTCAACTTGACAGTCCATTTAATTATTTTTTTCTTTTTAATAATTAATAAATGTAAATAATATTGTTTTAACAGGTAACCATTCTTCAAGGTAATCATTCACATAGACAATACAAAGTGGTGTCAAGGAGTGATGACGTCATAACTTTAAAATAAACCCAATTGTAATTGGCTTTGGATAGTGTTTTAAAAACACATAATTTCCTTTCAGGACCCAGTAAAGGATGGAGAAGCCAAAATCAAGGCAGACTTCGACCAACTCCTAGAAGATATGTCAGCCGCCTTCCGTAACCTCGAGGATTAAGCCCCCTGAACCCCTTACTGTATAACCCCTTAAGGGTTGCCGACTTTGGGACAAGATTTGCACAAAAGAATACCAATGATAATTTATCAAGTTGGCAACTCTACAGTACAAATATCGATACGTCGGGAGTCGATATTTTACAATGATATCCATTTAGTAATATAAAGTTTAATGGTTATCCGCCATTTTGTGTAAGAATTAGATTGTGTAGAATGATTCCATGTTGAATTGTTTAATCGAGCCGCTAAGTGTATATAGATGGGCAGTCTCGACGTCCCGCAATCGGCTAGTTGTTATTTATATTATATGTACTATTTATGTTATTTCGCCCGATCGGTTTGGTACCCTGGTGCATTCCACTTTAATGTTAGATTGAATTTATTTTTTTGTTCATAATGTTGGCATTTTATCCATAATATATTTGTTCAGTATTACACTCCGCTGGGGCTGGAGTCGTCTAAAGTATATGCTGTTTGAACTTGATACGTGTTGATAGACAATCTATTATAAATAAAATATTAAAAGATATTAATTTAATATTCTGGTATTATTTACGTATGCTTCTCCTTTTTTCTTTACTGACTTACGATGGATATTAATAATCAATCCCAATCCGCAAACTTAAAATTTTACATTCACAAATTTAAATTTGGAATGTATTTTCAATTCATAATCTAAATAATTATAATTTCATCCGTTATAGGTCTGACAAAAATTGTATGTTCTCAATACAGTCGAAATTAATAATCATACTCAATCCAGATACTTTGGATTATGGATTGAAAACAGATTCTAAATTTATATTATGGTTTCTGAACCTTTACCATTCTGAAAGTGACAGTGACAAGTAATCGAAAGAGACTTTGTTTCTGTAAGTATTTAAAATAATCTTGCAATATAGCAGACAAAGCAAATGTAGAACTATAATATTTTATCTAAAACCAGAAGTTTAAGCGTTGTCTATGGCTGATATTACACTATCATATATATATGATCATAGATGAGTCATTTTTATATGAAGCTCATATGACAGTGTAATATCTACATTTGTCTATGATCATAGATAAGGGAAAGCTAGCGTACAAGTAGGATCATATCCGTCATGTGCGATTGGCGCCACTTTTGATAATACTGTTAAACACGACTTCATCCATTCCGAGATATGTTTTGTAAGACTTTTTATCTTCCATTTAAGTTCTTCAAGTATGGGCCCCTGTCCATTGGAGCAATACTATTGGTTCTTAACAAACACATCCCTTGTATTTCTTTGATAAAAACGTAGCCTAATGTAAATATATATTAAAATGCGTCCTAAGCTTTTGCAATTATTAAAATACTGGCAGTTTGTACATCTACATCTTCGACTCATTTGATTATTCTGTCAGCAGATTGATGTAGAATTACGACAGATTTTTGCGACGAAATCTATTTTTTATTTATTTATAAAAATATAGTAACAAAATGGCTCAATTTCATGATGAACCTAATATGAGTGACGCAACGCTGTTGGTGAGTGTGGAGGATCTCATCAACAGAGCACTTGGATCTCCTGACGTATGTAAAATATTTAAGTAGACAATTTATTAATAATATATTTTTAAATTATTATTAACTTAAAATTGATGACGAGCAACATGACCCCAAAAGTACAAAATTTTATAAAAGAAACTTATCTTAAAACGTCTTAACATCTGTAAGTTTTAGTAATGAGCTATATAAAAGTGTTTAATGCTATAGATTATTGTTATTATATTAATAAATATCGTAATTGCTAGGGAAACACAGTAAATTTCAAGCTTATTCAAATGATTCTCCAAATCTTAGCACGACAGCTCCGTTTGTTAGAACAGCGAGTAGAGATCAGGATAGCTGAATTTGAAGCGCCTAGGTTTATTAAAACTACTAAAAAAGAAAGGGAGATATCAGAGAGTTCGTCTTCTAAAAGTCCTCGATCCCCTACCAAAAGAAAAATGGCTGACATAAAAGAAGAACACGAAACTAAAAAAGATAAGGAAAAGACTGGTAAAAAAGTGGGGAAGGAAAAAGAAAAGGTTGATAAAGACAAAGAAAAGGCTGATAAAAAATCAGAAAAAGAAAAGGAAAAGCTTGAGAAGCTTCAACAGAAAGAACAAGAAAAGGCCAAAAAGGAAGAAGAAAAAGCCAAAAGAGAACTAGAAAAGGCAACGAAGAAGGAAAAAGAAAGAGCGGAGAAAGAAAGGAAGCAAGCTGAAAAGGAAAAAGCGAGAGCTGAAAAGGAGAAAGAGAAATCCCCAGTATGTAAACCATTTAAAGTATTAATAAATTATATTTTTTGATCTCTGAAAATTATTAGTATGATGATTTTATTTTGTAGAGGGGAGTAAAAAAAGCAAGAGTGGTGTCTTCTTCGAGTATAGCGATAACAGGTATAATTATGACTACTACTACAGTTATTATATATTTTAAATTTATAATTATTTTATATTTTTTAGAAGTGGAAAAAGATCGTCAAAAAGTTCTTATTGGTGAGTCCTTCTTTTGGTAATCCTTATTTTTTTTTAATTCGAAAACTTACTCAATAAAACATTATTTTCAGTTGAAAAGGGACCAACCACTCGTGCAGGTAGATTATAAAAGATATTATTAATACTAAGAATAATCAAAATTTAAGCTATTAATGATAAGCTATAACATCTATTGTAGAATCTCGTGGTAAAATAGGTATAGACGTTGTAACACAATCTCAGTTTGCACTTCTGGAAGCAGCAGTCAATGAATTAAAGGATGTAGCAGTTCCAAAACCTCTAGTACTTCCTGACAATGAAAAATTAAAAAGTGATTTGGCTAGAGGAAGTGCTACGTTACCTGATACCATGCAAGCTATGCAAGTTGGTGAAACCACTACATATTTTTATATGTAAAAGTTAACATAGCAAAACAAACATGCTATATTACCAAATGTATAATCTAGGTGAATGCTCGGGTCAACGCAGCTGAAGATGCTATCAAACGCATGACAGGTATATTAACTGCTTTAGCAGTTTCAGGAGAATTGCCTGAAGATTTTGTTCTTAAGCTTGAAGAAATAAGTATTGAAGGTGAAAAACCTGAGGTTTGTTGAAATAGTGATATTAAACTAGATTATGTAGGTTTCATTCAACATTTTGATTTGAATTTATATTTATTGCATTATATAGACCAATTATTTGTCACTTAAAAATATAAAAAAACTGAAGCAAATGGAAGTTTGATTCTAGTAGAATATTGATAGGCAAAGTGCAGGCAATCTAGTGACAATCAATCATTGGTCTGAAATGTTCATACTTTTGATATTTTATTTATTGTTTTAAAAACATAATGATTATTCAATAAGTAATTTCATAGTCAGCCAAATCTCGTCCAAGAAAATCAGTAGGTATTGATCCAAAAGCGGTATCAGCTTCTTCGATTCGACCATCTGCAGTATCAGCTCCTTCGATTCGACCATCTGCAGTATCAACACCTGTAACACCTAAAGCTTCTCAAGCAACTACTTCTGCCAGTAGAGGGTCTTTCGTTTCCAAAGCATCAAGTATGACTGTGGGTCCTGGAGTTACACGTGATGAAATGGAGTAATTATTTTTAATTTTGTCAAGGATATTCGTAAAAGAAATGCCATTTCTGTTAACTGGTATTCACTATTGTTTTTAATGTTATTGTTACTAGTGCTGCTTTAAAAGAATTGCGTGAAGAGTTATCGAAAACCCTAAATAATATGACGAATAAAGCCAATAATACTGCTGAAAATGCATTACATACAGCCAAAACAATAGGTAAGGAAAAAGGAGTAACAATAGAAATTAGTAAACTGATTCAAGTAATTTAAAAATTATAAAAATAGTAACATTTGCCCTTTTTAGCGGATAGACTGGACGTGGCATTAAAATTAGATCTTCGCATATCAACTTTATACTCATTAGTTGGAGACTATGCGGAACAGTTGAGTGGATTCGATGCAGGACTCACAACACAAGTTAGAAATTAACTAATACAGGTGTAACAATTTTAAATACAATAAACTGATTTCTTAAACTCTAATTGTGTCGAACAGATGCAAAGTTTCCAAGATCAGATGGCTCAGATACGAGCAGACTTAAAGGGTGGTCTCGATCAGTTAGACAATGTTAATAATAACGCTGAAACTGCAGGTACGAATCAATTATTTAAAAAAAAGCATAGAAATTGTAACATTTAAAATTATTGCTGCCAATCAACCGACCACGTGTATTTTTACAAGTAGCTTGCTTATTATTTGTAGCTGTGATGGAGCTTACTGAACGTTACCAAGACTTAGTAACGGAATTAGATACTACGTTGCATGCGCACAAAGGTCTGACTACTTTACAATCTGAACTAGGGGGTGAGATGCACGTAAGTAAATAGCAACAATTATTATGATCTTTGTTAAAAGTTGGTATGTAAAGAAATCATTCATTTTAGAGTTTAGTTGAATGCGTGGAGATGTTACGGGAACAGAAATCCGATCGTGATGAAGTTTTAGATGGACTTAGAGATAAGGTAACTGAGACAAATTAAATTAAACTCAATTAAAACAATATACTATTAGTATCTCGTTTTGTTGTAGGCAGATACGACTCGTTTGGCGGGATTACTTACTGAGGCTGAATTTGCAAAAGCTCGTGCAGATTTTGAGCGTCGCATTGAAGTGTGTCATGATAAATTCCAAAGACAAGACGCGGTGTGGATGGTATGGTTGTCTTGATTTCATGTTGACGTTACTAATATTCTGCTGACATCTAAGATAATTTAGCAACTGACCATCGCAGGCAGCCATAAAAGATTTGAAGGATATAACAGACAACAAAGCAGAGGTAATGGATTTACTATCTGCGCGATATGAAGCTGAAAAACAACTTCAGGAATTACATGAAAAAATATGCATACTGGCCTCTGTGCTAGGAGAGCCTAAGGTAATTTTTATGTTCCCCTTTCCCATGAATTCGATAGTTCTGAGGCTCCTGGTTTTGGAGGCGTATGTTAGTCGCTCTTCTGTACTAAGATAGAAATGTAAGTCAGCCTAATTATTTATGTGTTTTTTTATGTACAGGCCGCTCTATTAACACGTAAGTTAGCAGTGAACGCAACATGCGGGTCATGTAAGATCCCAGCGCTAATGGAGCCACAGGATGCTGTTGCGGGAGCACCCTTCAGCTTGCCAGCGCTTCGTCCTCCACCAGTCGGAGCACCGAATATACCTTGTTTCACGGACTGGATTGGAGCTAAACCTTCCAGTGATAAGTAATGACAGTACCTTAAATTTTCAAGAGCTTTTCAACTGACCTTTTTTTTATTTTGGGTTTACTTTCGTATTTTTCAGACACATATGCCACAGATGGTGTGGTGGGTCGCACACTCTAATAACTGAAGCAACCACCAAGGAGCGAGCCACACCTATGAAATTCCAGACTGTACCCACTAATAAATATTCGGGTTATGGCGACGATGGTCGGGTGAGGAAGTTTTGCGTTTTATTATTTCAAACTATGAATTATTATGACGTCATCTTCAGGTGTTGGAGAGTTGTGAACTATTGAGTAGGGGTAACCTTCTCGATTCTATCATAAAAAAAATAACTTCCACAGCTTTATATGATGGAGGAAGAACTAAAGCCATGTCTGGAATGCAATTTACTTAGTACAGATGTTCATCCTTCTGAAGCTGATGTGCCTGATCGTGGTGCGGGAGATGCTATAGGGGATCCGGTTGTCTGTACTTGCAATCCTTCAGAGACAGATCAAACCAAAGAGGCGTAAATCATCTATTATCTTGCTACTTAAAAATCTTAGAATTTTAACATTCCTGAAAATGCATTAAATTTTTTTTTATATCTTATAATATAATTTTTATATCCCACTACACGTATATTATGTGCTCGCGAATTTCACACTTTACTTTCTTTAACCACACCGTCACTTCTACCTTTACCTCTTTGCTGTTACTTTGCAGCAATTCTTGTTACAACTAAATTTTATCCAATTTTCTTATCCATATAAATAAATAAAATTGGAGTGTCTGTTTGTAATATTAAAATAACCGTATTTCACTAAGTGCATACACACACACACAACATATATCGACAACTACAACATTTTTTTTACTTTTTTTATCTTTCTGTTTGTTCCGGCTTATCTCTGAAACGACTGGACCGATTTTGTCGGGACTTTCTCTGACAGATAGCTGATGTAACAAGGAGTAACTTAGGCTATTAAACATCTCGCTACGACCCATAGGAGTTGAGCAACACGCCAAAGAAGTAGCGCGGGTCGGCTAGTATAATAATAAAAACGTTCATCAGACAGGAATAACTCAATAAGAAACCAAAAATATAATGTAATGTTTATTTGTAAAAATAAATAAATAATTTACATAATTCAAGGAAGCGTATTTACATCTTACAGCCGCTTAAAATAATTTAAATAAACATAGTTAGGTACTACAATAATTTAATAAATATACTGAATTATAAAGAACTTTGGATATATATAGAATACTAACATAAGTTATTTGGGAAGACGTGGAGCCAGGAAAACAGGACGTTCTACAAATGGTAACGTTATATTCAATAAGGATTATCGTATACTGCCGGCGATTTGTTGCATTTTTATTATTATTGTCGAATAATTCCTAATACAGGTATAAATTAAATTTTTAAATAGTTCATAAATCTTTTAGTAAATGGAATGGTAACTGTTAATGAACGTTTTGCCTTGTTCATGATACTTATCATTCAACTAAAACTTAGGCTTCCAGGTAATGTACTTTGGAACCCGAAAATAGAAATGGATGATATTTCTGGAAAAATGTTCTGTAATCTATTTATTATAAAAACGATACTCTGTGCGGAACTGATTCTCAGAACTCCATCATACTTATACTCAGTTGGAATTACACTTTATTGTGGTAATAATAATTGCTGTAAAATGACGTAGCGCATATCGCCCGCAGTATACTTTGATCCTAACTAATTCCTAGGAACGACTTTATGGCTTAATTTTTTGTATCGTGGCGTTTTTCAATGATTCCCCTTTCAGTTACCATATTCGCATTAATCTAACAATAAATTATATTCCTACTCTACATAAATAAATTCAATCTTGCTAATTATATGGAGCGTTATTTAAATAGTTATTATTTGATGAACAATGTACTCCGATGGATCTCCTAATCATGAACGATGGCTGTTCTGAACCTGTACAATATTTGAACACTAAGATATTGATAGCTCAATTAACTCACTAATAATAATACATTAAGTTCTACCGGAGGGAATTACAAAAGAATCTGTGACAATCATGATCTCTGCTGGCCGCCATCACGTCTCCGAGCTGGTGTGCGACCACTGCTGCGCCTGCGCTGCTGCCGCGGGAGATCCTGAAACATTTGTAACTGAATAAATGGAGTCTCAATTTTTATTTAAAACAAATGTCTGCAATAAATGGTCCCTGACATAGCAATTTAGGGCCGTTGTATATAATTCATCGTCATGCCTGAGCTCAATGTAGGAGTGTAAATCGCGTAGTATAATAAAAACAGGTCAAGTGCGAGTCGGACTCGTGCATGAAGCGTTCCGAACCTATATGTGGCAAAAAATCACGTTTGTTGTGGGGGAGCCCCCCTAAATATTTATTTTATTCTGTTTTTATTATTATATAGAGGCAACAGAAATACATCATTTGTGAACATTTTAACTGTCTGTCTGCCTAGGTTAGTTATCACGGTATATGATATACAGTTTGGTGACAGACAGACGAACGGACGGACAGTGGTAATAGGGTCCCGTATTTACCTTCTGGGAAAGATTCCATTGAAAAATGGGATATACGTAATCGCTACGTATTCTGCTATGAATATATTTCTTGTTTGTCATCATCACAACCCATTAATGGGCCACTGCTGAGCCGGGTCTCCTTCTCAGAATGAGGAGGGATTAGGCCATAGTCCACCACGATGCCAAGTGTGGATTGGCAGACTTCACACATCTTTGAAAACATGAACTCTCAGGAGTGCTCACGATGTTTTCCTTCACCGTTAACACACAAAACTCAAAAAAGTCTAGAGGTGTGTACCCCTCGAGTAGACATAACCATCTGTCATACCAGTGGTTTACTGGGCTATCATTCCTTGTTTAAAAAATTTTAATTAAATAAAATTCTATTCAGTTCAAAAGAAATAAATAGATGTCGCTAGTATTAAGTGTAGAAAGAATTTGTGATATCATCAGATTTATTTTTAAATTATTGTTTAAATATCCATTAAAAACTACAGGAAATATAATTATATATCGCTATTATATAAATGTTAATAACCCTCTACGGGCAACGGGGATAGCTCGTTAGGCTGCGCATGATCAATCACCCGCAGACTCGCAGAAATAGAAACGAGGAAAATTATTTCTAAGGAAAGCTGAAAGTAAGGAAGATGGTTTCCGTACGAACTCGACTCATTTACTATCGCAAACGCATAATTATAGTTATATGTGTGTAACACGTCTACCTGTGTAACATTTTAAACACTATGGCTTTTCTAAGTCTTAGGAGAAATCATTGGGTTTCGAGGATTTTAGTAGGGATCGCTAGAATTAAGCAAAATTAACGAGATTTATGTTTATTTGACATTAAAGATATTAAAACTATTCCCAGATCTACCCCCTTCCTCTCTAAAAACTATAAGCAAAGTAAAAAGTCAAGTAACGAATCGATCACATACGTGTGACGACCTTAAAATATCGTACAGATTATATAAGTATAGTTAAATCTTACATAACCAATAAAAAGGTTTGAAGAAATGTAGGAATTCATATTTTGAGTCACAATAAATGAAACCGTTCGCCGACAAAAGGTTTTTCTTCGTAAAATACCTTTGGAATCGCCGCGGGCTACCTAATAAATAATAAATTGTTCCAAGTTTCCGCTGGGCAGAATGCGGTCGGAACACTTTCACCGTCCGCGTATCCGAGTGTTACGTAATGAGGTTACGAGTATCCGAACATGTAATTTGGCGGCAAGCCGTCTGAGGCCTGAGCTGACCACAAACTTTATTAGGTTTTTTTTTCTCACGGTGATGACGTGGCTGTTATAAAACCCGAAATTATGAAGCTCAAAAGAAGCGGTGGTAGCCTAGTAGACTTTGTTATCTTACTCGGAGGGCCCAAGTTTGCTCATGGAATGAACTTTTTGCAGTTATGTGTGTGTTGATCTATAATATCACTTACTATAACGGTGAAGGAAAACATCGTGAGGAAACCTGCACTCCTGAGAGTTCTCCATGATATCTGTCGTTGGGTAAAGACTTAACTTTATCTTAAACACTTAAACTTAACTATCGGTTAAGTTTAAGTGTTTAATTTTGAATTTTCATTATATGAAACGATTTAGAGCAAATAATCAGTAATTGGTAAAGATTTATCCTAAACGAAAGCAGATGAAATTGTAAATCAAGTTTCACGCGAACGGAGCTGCGCTGTCTGTAGCGAAGGGATGGCATTGTGAGGCAATGCTCAGAGCATTATATATCAATGCCCTTTACTTTTATAAAATGATATAAACTAATAGTAGGTAGAGTCAGTTTAAAGAATAAAAACTTCTTTGTTAAAATAGAAGTTTTAACTTGTTTTGTAAATAGAACATTAGTTTATTACAATACGTTAAATATGCGATAACAATGCAGGAGCACATCGACTTGCTAATGAGATGTATCTTCATAATCGTGTGTACAGAATGCGACCTACTGCCACAATTTCTATTCCAATAAAAGAATCTGTTGTTTTAAACTTTGTAGGTAAATAACCTGTCTGCTATCGGGTTTTTTTTTATGTAACTAGGTCGGCAAACAAGCGTACGGCTCACCTGATGGTAAGCGATTACCGTAGCTTATAGACGTCTGCAACACCAGAAGCATCGCAAGCGCGTTGCCGACCCTGTCCCTAATTCCCCCCAGGAGCTCTGGTCACCTTACTCACCAACAGGAACACAACACTGCTTTAGAGTAGTGTTATTTAGCTGTGATCTTCTGTAAGGTCGAGGTACTACCCCAGTCGGGCTGCTCCATATTTGAGCAGGAAATTTCCTGCTGTGCCCTACCTCAGTTAAAAGTCGGGTGAGAGAAAATAAGGATTAAAATAAATTGAAGGATGAAGATGTGTAACCAATCAGAAGGAAGTTATCAGAATAACCATGAATTTGATTTAGACTTATACAGAATTAACTTTTTTTAAATGCAAATTATTTAGATCGAAACAGGTTCATCATTACGTAGAACCAAATTCAACTTACAAGAAAAATTAATATTTATCATTTTCGAAAGTTATGTCAAGTATAAAGAATTATGAAAATATACATGAAAGTGTTATAAGATAGATTGCATAACGAGACAAGTGTATTGTTAACGACAGATTGACCTTTAGAAAGCTAGGTGAATGCACCCGGAAATTCTTGCTTAGCCTTGGATCAGTTCCCTACACTCTGCATGATGTTCTTAAACTTTTAATGGCAATGAACTTGAACGTCCTTATGCTATTATTGTTAATGTTTGACTTTCAAGGTTCCATCTGGACTTTATGAAAAATGTTAGTTTTAATGATACTTACATTTTCAGTAAAGATTCCACTTTCTTTTCCATAGCAAAAATGGAGTCAGATGATTGAGATGTTAACACTTTACAAAACGTAAATTTGGCACATTGCGAATCTCTCCAATCTGTTTGTTTCATCAAATCCATAGCGCTTGCTGTTAAACTTGAGGATCCTGAATGATGATCCAGGTTTTGCAAGTCATCAGGCATTTCCTCACCTAATGACCTTTTGACACTGCGCCTTTGTCTAACGAAAATATTTTGATAAGGTTCATAAAAGCTTACGGCGTTCCTTTTAGCTCGACTCTCTACGCCATCAGGAGACATCACTACATACACATTTTCACTGGGCATTTTATAATTATCATCGTAAAATTGTTGTCTGCTTAAAATTTTTCTGTCAATATCATATGGAACATTATTAAATGCTCTTTTGTGTTCTTTTTCAATTTCATCAACTGAATCGTCTTCGCCTGCACTACGCATTATGTTAACATCTAAGAGTCTTCCAACTGCGACTGCTCCTAACCCTAAAGCCGCTCCTCCAGCCATAAGACCGAGAGCTGGTAGCATTGCGGGAGCCCCTGATGCTGCTGCTGCTACTCCGATCTTATCTTGTGCATATCTTTGACTTTGTATGGAATTAGACGGATATAGGCCTAAGTTGTGCGATATTTTATGTGTAGCCTCCACTAGAGGGTCGAAGACAGGTTGAGTTACTTTTGCGATAGGCTCTATTAAAGGCCTCGTTAATTGATGAACAGTTTGACTTGCGGTATTAATTGTATCTTTCATTGAATCGGTAAATCTCTGCCATAGTGTTGGTTCAGGAGCTCTTTTAATATATCCATAATTATATGGGTATCTGCTATGGGGATTTTCGTAGTAGGAAAATTTGTTGTATTCATCTTCATAGTATTTGTTTGCCATAGGGCCATTTGTTTGACTTCGCTGTTGAGTGTATCCATTGACGGGTTCCATAGGATATGGATGGGCGCTTTTTGGAACACTTGTGTAGTATTTAATCTTACGTTCTTTATCATAGTTTTCAACGTTGTCCCTTGTTGCTTTTGCAGGCTGGACTCCTAGTTCAGGGTGAGCATATTGTAGTACTGGATTCCTTACACTTTCATCGAATGCTGGTTTGGCATTTTTCGGAGTATACATTACGGAATTAGGGAAGTTAACCTCTCCTGGGTGTTGTAGCATACGTCTTTGTATGTGACTTTCTGAGTACTCTAAATCACCGTTATGTGCGCGAGAGCTACGCCCACTGAAATAATCACGTTTTAATTCTTGATCATTAATCTGTTTGATATATTCGATAAGTTTCGAATTTGCTACCTTTGAATTATCAGCCTTAGTAAATGGACCATAGCCACTCTTGAAGTAATGAGTTTCTTTTTTAGGTTTATACGTGAATGTAGAGGGTATGAAGTCATCATTTTCAAATTTTATATTATCGAACTTTGTGAATGGGCCATCAGTTTGCTCAAAATTATCTTCTTTAGTAAAGGGGCCTAAGTTTTGAGAAGGCACTGCCGCAGATAAATCTGGATAAACATCAGCCTCAGGTATGGCTCTTGGAGGAGTATAACCTTCAGGGTAAGGTATTAACTCACCGTTAACAACTCTGGCATTTCTCCATGTTTTCTTATCAGATTCATCATCGGGCACTCTTATGCCTTGTATTTCTGGTATGCCATCATCACCTAATGTTAATATAGATCGACCGCGCTTGTTATTATATTTTTCGATTGCTTTCTTTAAATACATTGGTTCTGAACTTATTACTACTGGATCAGGTACTTTTGCAGACTGCTCATGACCTTCTGAAACTTTTGTACTTACAACTTCTATATATACCGGGTTCCTGTCATTTTTTATAACAGGATTATTAGGGTCAAATCTATAGCTCTTAATTGGGGCGTTATAGTCCGTAAAGCTAGCAGAGGTTATGTAAACTCTCTTATTTTCTGTCTTTTTATCGTTGTCATATGTAGGGTAGTAATTAGAGGTTTCTGGATCAGTTTCGGGTTTTTTTCCATCCTCCTGTATGTGGGATTCAGGGTATACAGACACCGGGGACCAATTGCCATATTCTGCCTTGACGTCGGCGAAATCATCATGTTTGTTTCTATTCAAATAATAATCAAAACCGGCTAAGTCGCTATTGACTGATCCAAAATGTAGTTTTCTTTGATCTCTACTTTCTGTATTATTTTTATTGTCTTCTGTGTTATTTACTCTAGCAGTTGTTAAAGTTGTCCTGACAGCAATTGTAGTTGGTGCTGGTGAAGTACTGCTTCCGTGTGTCGTTGATTTTGAATCTTTTTTCTTAACTATAAGTTGGGTTACGTGACCTGATTTGGTCCTCACATTTAGGGTCTGAGTTTCATGAGGATTCAGACTTCTGGAGACCTTCAGTTCTGTTCGTGTGGTCCTTGATGGGAGGATGGTTGTTCGTATCGTTTTTGTAGTTGTAGTATTTTCACTAGGATCTGCTCTGGAACTGATTACGCAGAACAGCCACAGGATGGCACAAATCCGTATTTGTGTTACGGGAGCCATCTGAAACAAGAGAAAAGAAAATATCACACGCGATTCAAATTAATCATATTTTTTTAAGGTTTTTCTAATGGGGTCGTTGTTTATGTACTATCTCTAAACATTCCTCATGCCCGACGTATGAGCTACGACGTACCAGGTTACCACAGAATACAGATTAAGAGACATTGACCTCTGCGGCTCTTATGCAAGATCCAACCATGATTTATTCCGAAGCTCGTATTATCAACCTGCTATTGCATAACTGGCGTATCTTTATTCATTTACTTTCTCGTCACTGAAGTTTTCTATCTGCAATCTCTGGTCTGTTGTATATTTATCTATTTATTTAATGAAATTATTTTCAGCTAGAGTACGTTGGCTTCAGCAAAAAATACTAAATTATGTTTGTTCCCATATCTCTACATATTTCAAAATTAGTGAAAAGAATTACTTTAAAGAGATTTTGTTTGTATGTTTGTTATTAAAAATAATTGAGTTAAATGAATGACTAATCGATACATAAAATACAGATTTATTTCAAAGCGAAAGAAATTGAATCACGATGGTAAATGATAATGATGGAGGAGATCGAGTGTGAGTAGCATAATGTATTGTGAGTAAATTGATTTATAAGCGAAAGTGAAGATGTGCGAGTGTGACCATTCTAAAACAAATATCGTGTAAACTATAAATATAGACCAGATATTATTTTTATTACCGTGTGAATCGAAAAGTTCTTAATTTGCAGAAGTAATAGCAGTTTATTTTTTTAGTTATGTCTAAAAATCTGAACAGCATATTTCGTGTAATGCTAATTATTTTTCTTTATATTCAACATAAAACGGATCGGGCCAAGCATGTTCTCGTCGTGCCAAATACTCATGGCGCCTATATCTGAAGACCAAAAAAAAGGACCTCTGCCTTAGCCCGCCTACGATAATAATTACGCTCCAATACTTTTTGGTGCCCATGTCCACAATAACTTTCATATAAATCAAGTTTATTTTATTCATTATTTATAATCACACAAATGTTTTAATTTTTTTTTAAATTGCATACTATTTCTAATTACTTAGATTATCTTATCTATGATTTACATCTCTACATTAAGATTTTGTGTATTGACAATTTTGCTCGAATACAGGAAATTATTTTAGGTATTTATATTAAGACTCATGCTTGTCGGGCTGTCTCTAACTGTGACATATTTTTAACTAGCTTCTCGTCCTTTCTTCACAAGGATGCAAATCTCAGTCAAAATATGCTTAGGGTTAAAAAGAAACTGGTTGCACTGGGAGAGGCCGGCAGAAGTGAAACTTGAACATTAACGTTGTGCTTTTTTGAATATTCCCAACGAACAAAAATCAAAAAACAGAACTCTTTTATTGAGATCTGACGCTTACAAATTATCGATCAGTTCATGTGTCCTGACGCGAGTTTAACATTTTTAGCCATCCCAAAAAATGTACACAACTCCACAACCGTTTTAACTTCAAAAAAGTATAAATAATTACATACTTTAAAGATGGATTTTGAAGCTTTTATGCAATTATATGATATTAATTTGGACATAGATTCTTCAAATAAGACTCTACTTTGATAACACTTTCCATTTAAACACTTGTAAGAGTCAAGCACCAGCATCAAGTACTTTAACATCAAGTTAAAGTTGAAAGCGTATAATCCGTTAAATAGAGTATGAAGGAAATTACCCGTTAACTTTACTTGGATGCGTTTTATTACTACCATTCAGTATTACATTAACATACATTTATTGTACACAACCACTTAGATTTATGTTCTAATAATGATAATTTAGGCTTCGCTGACCTATTGATACGTTACGTTCATGCAATAACACAAAATTAAATTAAAAACTGTCCTAGGATGTTGATTGTGTATTTGAATCCAACTTTTCATATAGTCTATAATAAAAATAATAATTATTATTTTTCGTTTATAATTAAATATTATTTAGTTGTTATCTTTTGTATCTACACCACATTTTAAATAAATTTTTTTCCTATACTTACTCGGGTTTTCTGGAAGAGATCTCTTTAAAAAGAAAAGTCATGCTGTCTACGCAATATTTCGTATTATAAAATGTAGATTTTAGATTTTAATGTACATAAATAAATAATAGGGATTTTGTGGTTATCCACCAGTAGGTTACGTAGGATGTCCATAATTGTTATGATTAAAAAGGTTTATTTACTTTTAGGTTGGCACTACTGAATCATTCAGTTGTGCCAATAGCTAACCAAATAAATACTCCGCCATGACATAAATCATTACTACTGCAACGCGAGTAATCAAGTCAAGCTTTGTGTCTAAAGTATAATCCTCGAGAGTAATATTCTAATCATCAAGCCGTGATACTGTTAGACGGGATGTATATCCAGATATAACAATTTTTTGAATGATTATAGTTTTGATTTTTATTGAAACTAAGGAGACACACATTCCTCACAACATGGTGAAGAAGTCTTCACTACAATTCGCCATGAAAGCAACAAACATATCATATTTTTCATTAAATAATTACTTTCAAACGAAACTGATCAGGATTCGTGTCGCTATATGTATTTGATTGTCCGTAGATAGCAAAAGGCATCGCAATGCATTTTATAAAGAATTCCTTTTAAAGAAATTCACTTTTTCCAATGGAATGTGTTGAAATTCCGAGCGCGTTGTTCGCCGATTAGGAAATCGCAATTGACATTTATTGTTACACGTACAGAAATACAAACGTACATGTTATAGTTCAGCGAATGTTGTAGGATTTCACAAATACATAGTTATACATAAAATTATCTACAGGTATATAACATTGAGTGTAACTGTCATAAAACCCAAAAAAAACTTAATATTTACTCCCGTTGGGTTTACCGTGCGAATAAATCAGCATCTCTTGGTGGTAGGGGATCAGTTCCCCGACTGGCTTGCGACCACCAGCATGCAAATCCGAGTCCCTCTCCCATCCCATTAATGCTGCAGATCTAGTGGAGAGTCCGCTGAAACCGCATCATTTTTTTTTCTCCCCTTCCCCGTTCTATCTTCAAGGATGCAACGCATCGACGAAACAAGAGGGTATCTCTTGTTTTGTTGATGTCCATGGGCGATACTGGCCTAACCTTATCTACCATAAATAAAAATTGAAAGGTCTTTTTTAATATCATAAGGCTACGCCAAGAAGCTAGAATTAGATTGCTAAATAATTGTCTGAGTCTGGATAATATGACCTTAAAAATAACCTAACCTGATTAATAAAACTTTTCATTTAAAAGAGTAGATAGAAATAATTATATCATCAGTAAGAGACTTAGCAACTGTTTATCGTCATGCCATTATCGTCCGTTTGTCTCTACGTTAATATCACCACAACTAAATTATAGTGAAGGCTATTTGTTCAACTGATGTTATTAGAGCGGAAATAATTCATAGTTTCACACTTCGCGATGTTATTTAGATTTACTTTACGGTTTATAAATATCATTATTATACACCAGATGTTGAATCTGTCCTTTGCATGGTTATTACGGGAAACTGAAAGAAAAGAGCATTTATTGGCAACATTTAAAACTAACGAAGCTTTCAAATGAGTATAACATTCCGACCTGACTGAAAAATAATTTTTAATAATTGAAAATAAAATAATAAAAAGGATGGACAATTACGCCAGCATTTAGCAACGTTTTTGTATATAACTAACACCAGGTAATTATATAAATTACGTAGTGATGTAGGCCACACTGCAGTGCATCGGCACACACGCGCCTTTCATTTTCTTTTCTCTTCGCGTTTCCTCGTGCGTCGCATCTCGTGTACGTGAACAGCAATATTGCACACGCGGGGAAAATATTTTCACATCACACCTCTAGACCATAGACTGTAGATCTACTTATATATGTTTTAAGTTTTCCCTCCATTTTATATTTATTATCTGTATTATATCCATTATACACTTTAAAATTTATCTATAAAGTTTATGTTCTTCCCGCCATCTTGCAATGTTTTTTTAAAATATAATATAGTTACGGTATGTTTTATAATATTTTTCCCGCTATTTTATTCACATAATCGTTTTGGTATTCATTAATTAAAATAATAAGAAGTATTCCACGCCATTTAACATTGTAGATAGATTATCATTGATATGTGTAATTTTTTTATAGCTAAGAACCATGAGCAACATTTTATGAAGGTTACTAATTCTAGTAAGAACCTTATTACGAGGGGATTGGACACCGTTCCCTGTGTTAGGACATGATCACGATGAATCTTTTGTTACTCAGAGAATTAAAGTTAATAGTCCAAATTACTCATCGCTTTGGTTATGAAGATTTTATTAGTTTAAAATATACCAATAAATTATATCATATAAAACGGAACCGGTACTAAGTGGTGTGCTGTAAGTAGTTATTGTTCTAGAACCTTTCGCATTTATAGTCTTTCTTCACCCATTTATTATAATAGAGACTTCACCATCCATGAAATGAAATTAATGAGATAGTAACGAATCACGGAATATATTTTACACCATTCAAAACTAAATTACATCAAAACAATACTTATTATATTGACTATATAGTTATTGTTTATTTTAAATCGAATGGATTTGAGTACATATATTTTTAAAATACCTATAAATATACATATACAGTTATTTCTCCATTAACATCCTACTAATATTATAAACGCGAAAGTTTGTAACAATGTACGGATGTCTGGATGTATAGATGTTTGTTACTCTTTCACGCAAAAACTACTAAATGGATTTTGATGAAACTTTACAATAATATAGCTTAAACATCAGAATAACATATAGGCTATAATTTATAATGATATAGTGTGCATTATCCAAAATATAGCGGGTGAAACCGCGGGACACAACTAGTTAATTATACAATTAGTATCTTATAATTAAAACATCTTTTTTTAATTAGTTTTCTCTAATTTTACTAATTAACGTATTTAAAATATTAATTATTTCAAGTGTGAATATTAGTTTGCTAATTATTTTACACTTTAGTAATCAGTTATATCATAAGATACATAGTCTATACTCTGTAAAAAAGGTAGATTAAAATAAATATACATATCAACACTTTCCCTAATAGAATAATAATTAAAAAACTATAATTATTTATAAGTTTAAACTTCCGTCCTCTTGGCGCGTAGTGTGACGTCACGATTCATAATAACAAATCATCGTGAATAGTGATGAAGAAGCTATAATGTATTGATATTTAGTATTATACGACTGCTACACCATAAAACATCATAAAACCGAATTACAAATACTGTTTTTGTGAAAAATGTTGACATTGTATTGTATGAAGTGACGTCACAAGTTACAACATAAGATCAATATCCTTTCAAGTATCGATCGGTTGATTTATTTCTTTGCTTTATTTGTATAACCCTTCGTTTAGGGCAAAGTTGGGTAAAATAAACAATTTCACCAAGATGTGTGCAGTGTGTAGTGAGTAGTGTACGAGGTGAACGGCCTGGCCGTCCGGCTCGCGGAGTAGCGGACACCATGAAAGTGAAATCGTAATTCCCCTTAAAGAGGAACTGGATGCTGTCGCTTGCTGTGCTTCTGTCGCTGAGGAACCTGAGATTTCTTTAATTACTGTGACTGTTCCACAATTGATATTTGAATACAGACGAATTATATACTAGCATTTTGTTTGAGGAATATTACATTACGTTATGTTATTGTAGCGAATGATACCTATTACTACACAGCAATAGCTTACATGGATCACACTTACACAGGATGTAGAGAAGCGTCTGGGGCTTGTGACCCTAAGAGATTTAAAACAGTTACATTATACTTGTACTACTTAGGTCAGATCTATCCTATCAGAGGTAGAAGATACTTACATTTACAGAAATATTTACATTAAGTTAGGTACTGAATCCATGTGGCGGTGGTGCACAAGTTGCAAAATCGTGATTTACTTCGATTGTGCTTGCAAGTACATAATATGTTACTTAGTACGTTTACTACATTTTAAGTGTGAGTTGCGACATCGGCATCGTTGAAAATGCAAGTGACTCGTGACATTAACGGAATGCTAATATGAGGTCGCTGCTGCTGCTGGGAGGGGCACTGATGATATACATTTATATTTAAAATGACCATTTAATTTTTATAAATATATTTTAATAGACAATTCAAGTTTATTTACTTTAAGCATTGAAAGTTACTTATAATTGTATAACATACCTATAACCCACTAACATTTCTCTTTAAATAAATTAAATTTAGATTCATTTGGATAACAAAAAAAAATTATAAACATTACCCCCATTTTTCTGACGGAATCTTCCAAAGGTCTTAGAAGGGGCATTGTATAAGATTCTGAAAAACGAGCGGGAATGAATGAATGAAGTTTAAGTTTAATGGCTTTTAGGCGTGCCAGTTGAGCACATTTAACTCCGCCAATGTCACGTGAAATAGAGAAAGCAGGTATAGAGACAATGTTCGGTAGAAAAGAATTTTACACATTAACTAGTTTTTCCAAGCTCTAAAAATAGGTGGATTTTTTATTGTTAGTAAACCTAAAACCAAAAAAAAAAAAAAAAAAAATTTAATCACACAATGAAGTACACAGATACAAAATAAAAGAAAAATAGGACAAATAAATTGATTAGTTTTTATAGCTTAATATTATTAATTTTGATATATTTACATAAGAATGTACATAATGGACTAAACACATACATTAACAAACATTTAACACTTAATGGGCGGGGGACTTTACGTGGGAAAACGTCATAGAGAGGGTGTAAAAGTTTAGGACAATTAAATAAAATGTGCGAGGCAGAACCTTCGTCAAGGCCGCATTCACACAGCGAGTGATCCCTAACTCTGATCTTAGCCAAGTGCACAGGTGTACATGCATGTCCGAGACGTAGACGGCATATTGTAGAGGTAATCCATCGATCAGTATATCTTTGAGAGAAAAACCACGGCCGTCGGGGTATTTCGGTTTGGATGGATGCATAATATTTGCCTTTGGTTGATTTTGATGATTCCCAATGCTCATTCCACAGTTGATCTAAATGAGTTTTCGCAAGGCAACAGAGGTCCTGAGACAAATTAGAGTAATGCTCAAGAGTACCACATTGGGTTGCTATTTTAGCACATGAATCCGCAGTTTCGTTACCTCTAATGCCTGAATGGCTAGGGATCCAGGCTAAATGGATTATGAGTCCTTTTTGATGACATGAATACAAAGCTTCACGAATCTTCAAAATGATGCAATATCTTGATTTACTACGAAACGGGTTTTGTTTAATAGCCATCAGACAGCTAAGTGAGTCAGTCAAAATAACAGTTTGCATTACATTATGGGATAGGGAGAAAATAATAGCCTCATACAGTGCGACAGCCTCGCCTGTAAACACAGATGATTGGGGAGGACACTTGAATTGCAATATTGTTTTGTACTTGGGAATCCAGCAGGCAGCACCAACATTACCATTTGGGGATAATTTAGAGGCATCAGTAAAAATTAATAAGTGATTTGACCAATTTTGATGAATTATTGCTTGTAAATTAGAATTGCAATCAGGGGCACCTTTGGTTAAACCTAGATCTGCTATTATGTCAGGAGAGTATACAAGTGCTTTAAAAGTAATTGTGTATAAAGGATTTTTTGGAAAAGTTGTAAGGGGGTGCGGGAGCTTAGTAAGCCTTAGAAAACTGTCTAATATAAAGGAAATGGGTTTACTAGCAGGGCAAAGTTGAGATAATAAGGTCAGGCGGCTCCAAAGTGGATGCGATGATAATTGTAAAGATTTGGCTATGAAACGATCACACAAGTATTGCCGGCGTATAGGAAGTGGAGGATCGACACATTCAACCTGAAGCGCATTAACTGGGGAAGACTTCATTGCCCCTAAGATTATTCTGAGGCATTTATATTGTAACTTGTTTAATTTTTCGTTAGGTGCTTTATTAAAAGGGTCTAATACAAACAAACCATAATCAATGTGACTGCGGACAATAGCACTGTACAGCAGTTTTTGAGTATAGGGGTGCGCGCCCCACCAAACACCAGACACAGCACGCATTACATTGATGCCACTTTCACATTTTTGTTTGATGTAATCTATATGAGAAATTCCGTTCAGTTTGTTATCGAGAATAACACCTAAAAATTTAACTTTATTTACAAGTTCAATGTGTTGATCCTCAAATGAAAACATAAACTCTGGAATAACCCGCTTTTTGGTAAAAACAACTGCCTGGCATTTAGATACTGACAAAGAAAGTCCATGATCAGAAAGCCACAGGCCTAGATAGTGCAAAGCAGAGTTAATCCGAAAATGTATGTCCTCTACTGAATTTGAACTGTAATAGAGGGCAATGTCATCAGCATATTGAAGAATATTACAAAAGTTTTTGACAGACAATTCAAGATCGCTAGTATATAAACTATATAGTAATGGGCTTAAAACTGACCCTTGGGGAATTCCCCTCCAGACAGTTCTTGGGGAAGTAGTAAGAAGAGGATGTTTGACGGTTATGCTTCTTCCTGAAAGAAGATTACCTATGAAATGGCACAGCTTCGGCGGTAAACTCAGCTGATGCATTTTCTGCCTGAGCAACGGAAGAAGGACATTGTCATATGCTGAAGAAACATCCAGAAAAACGCCCACCAAATACTCTCCCTTAGCAAAGGCGATTCGAATGTCTGTCGTTAAGATGCTGAGACTATCTATAGTACTGAATCCCTTCCGAAAGCCAAACTGGGAGGGAGCCAGAATATTCCTGCTTTCCACTACCCACTCCAAACGATTTTTAATAAGGTGTTCAGTGACCTTAGCTACTGTGGATGCCAGAGCAATAGGTCTGTATGAATCTGGGTCAGAAGGACATTTTCTGGGCTTAAGGATAGGAATGACAACTTGGGTTTTCCAAGACTCTGGTATATGGTTATATTTAAATATTAAATTTACTAAGTTTAAAAAATATAGTTTAGCCTTATGATTAAGTTTATAAAGAAAGGAGTAAGGGATGCCATCTTGCCCTGGAGAAGTATCTTTAACGCTACTTAGCACATATGTAAGTTCAGAGAAGGAGAAGGGGGCATCCATGTCATCTATGCTACAAATTGGGGGAAGTATTAAAAACTGTTCCTCCTCAGGAACAAAAGGAGGAGCTAACCTATCCGCAAAATGGTTAAGCCATTCTAAAGGATTATTAGATTTAGGACTTTCAATACAATTAAAAGAACGCCGGAATCTCTTAACATTAGACCATACTAAGGGGGATGGAGTACGAGGGTCTAAAGATTCACAGAAATTTATCCACCCGCATCGTTTCTTTTTAATAATAAGTTTTTTAAAAAGGGCATCTTTTTGTCGGTACACCAAGAAGTTTTCTTCTGTCATGTTCATTGAGTATGATTGCTCTGCAGTAAATCTCTGATTGTAAGAATCAGTGCATTCTTGGTTCCACCAAGGATTAGGGGGTATGATTTTACTTACATAAATATTGAATTTGACAAATAACGTTTGGGTGG
Organism: Limenitis camilla; assembly: GCA_905147385.1. NCBI lineage: Eukaryota > Metazoa > Arthropoda > Insecta > Lepidoptera > Nymphalidae > Limenitis > Limenitis camilla. The sequence continues at coordinate 14,626,465 of LR990238.1, forward strand.
TGTTGCCAAAAAAAAATATTGAATAGCATTTAGTTTTGTTACAACAATAGTAGAGTGAACCAATAATTTTTCCAAGTGGTAAACTTCTGTTACCTACGCAGGTTAGGCTGGGAATTAATGAGTTAAAAAGTAAACAGCGCTGAATTAATATTTAAAAAGTTTAATATAAATAAATGGTTTCTTAGTCTATATAAAAAATTTTCAAATGTTTATCTCCAATATATAAATACATGAATTAGTAAATCCATACTTTGATATTTAAATATACTTATATATTAATCTTATACAAACATTTATTTTTCCCGGTAATATGAGTATTTCATAATAATATTATTTATAATATTTTATTATGTCTGAAAAACCAATAAGGCAATAATTGTCGTGGGAGAGGGCTCGCCCTCCAATGGTCGGTAAATGTCACAAAAGATTATCTCTGTTATTGCACGATTCTCATTTATAAAGAAAAATATCTATTGGAAATATTTGCCCAACCTCCATCGAGGTAATGGGTTGGCAGTCTACAGTATTTCAAAAAGTTGAGAAAACAAAATAGATATTTCGTTAGAATAAATACATTGTAAATAATGACATTTATCTTCCTCCGTTTTTATTCCATAATGGAAAAGGCAAAGATATTACACCGTAGAGCCTTAATTCTTTTATTCATTTTATAGCAATGCTGAAGCCATGTCTTCCGTTATAATTAGTTATATTCTTGTAGTATAAGTCCTCTTATTTATGTCAAATCAATATCGAAAGAAAACATGGACCAATAAAAAGCGCGGGAAAATCCGAACAAGTCGGGCCTCCCAAATGACGTCTCTGTAATATAGACACATGATGATACTCTATCATTCTTTTTTTTAAAATTAATTATACCTTTGAATGTGCTTGTGCACAAAACATTCTGCCAGTGCCGCATATAACGAAAAAAACACAGAGGAGACTGCGCGGTGTCTTCTTCAAAAAGATAATGGAGATATATGACTCAATGATGACTTGAATTGTAAACATTCGTATTTATCAGTTTTGACATCGAGTAATTAATAAGATGAAGTTCGTAATTAAATAGATATTTAAATAAGCTCCTTCATCTTTCATAACTAACATGTTAATTGTCAAATGTCATCAATCAATCATTGACCACCATTACTGATTTTGGTAGAGTTGCGATATCAAGTTTAAATTATCCTCATTCATAAACTAACATCGTAATTTTAAACTCAAACTCAAAACATCATAGTTTTTTTTAGTTTTAAGTCAAGGAAAGCTTACGCAATATAAATAATTTTAATGTTAATTGAAGGAGAGTCGTTAGCATTTACATAAACATAAAACTTTTTACAGCTTTACTGATAATTGAGAGTCACCCAAAAACCATTAACCTACATTCAAATGCCAACTGATAAGATTTTGCGTAATTCATAATTTCGCCTCCCTAAGGTTACAGGCAGTTTAACGACAAATCTGATGGAGTAAATAATGTTTATCGTAGTGCATTGGCTGCTACAGATTGTATACAGTTTCCTTGATGATGTAACTTCCGTTTTAGGACAAAACGTATTGCACGTACATGTATGGGCATTCCCACATGCGAACCTTGGCCTCATAACACAATGACGTGCTCATTCTGACTTCTAAAGTATAATAAATATTAATCTTAACTTCATTATATAGTTTTTCTTTGATAGGGAGCCGAGCTGTGCCTTTAGCTTGTGACCCGTATGCAGGTCAAAAGGAGCTCTTATCCACGTTTGGTCCCTATGTTTCGTCGCTTGATCTCGTTACATAACATTAAAATTAAATAAGTAATGCTTTACATGATCCTTAAATAGGTTTACTCTATACCTAAGTCAATATCTAATATATAAAATTCTCGTGTCGCGCTGTTTGTTACCAAACTCCTCCGATATGGCTTGCCCGATTTTTATGGCATTTCATCATATTCATATTCATTCATATTCCATCAATAGTACTAGGTAAGTTTCAAGGTATTTGGTCAAAGTTCATCAGTTTAAAACAGACAAACATGCATTTAGAATTTATATACATGATAGCAAACATGGTTTTACGTTACTTTGTATAATTAATGGGCGAGGAGAGAAGCAGGGAGACGAGGCGAGGCGAGGCGAGGCGAGTCGATGGTGAAAGTGTTGCGTCATGTTACGATCGCATGACGAATGACCGCTCCGACCGACCGACCGGCCCGTGTGCGGCTATTTACTTATTTGTATGATGTAAGCTTTACATTCAATCGTTTATTGTCCACTGCTGGGCTTCGTGTTGGACTAAACAGTCTATGTTTCCCAAACATTGCGAAGAAACTCTTTAATATCGGTTCTCTATCACCTACTTCTATTATTCAACTAAATTTCTTCGAGAGGCTTCGAAGACAAGTCATTGAAATGTAAGTCGTTGAAAACGCAAAAATCACCTTTGAAAAATATTTGTGTCAGATTACCCTTTTGAGGTTGTCTTTATAGAAAATAAATAAGGACCTCACAATATTACTTTTTATTTGTCTGTTTATATCATTTGATAATATCTATGTCGTTTAATAATTTTTGATCTCAAAATTAATTCAATGAATTCTTCTATATATCAATGAGAGTTCCATAAAAGGTCATTTAATAGTTAATTAAATTATATAAGAAATTAAATTGAAAATGTTGAGTAGCGAATGCCTAACTATGTTGAGGTCAAATATACCATAAACTTATAGGAAAAATAATAAACCTGTAATTATTGCGTGTTTACTTACAAACGCACACTTCTAACTGATTATTAGTTATAAGTCACGCGAGTAAAAGCAAGCTTATAAATCTATATAATATATGGATTGTATCGGAAATGTTTAAATGATTACGATAGACGTCAAGATAGCTAATTCGTATCGCGCACGGCGTTACGGTACATTCATTAAACTAACACGCAAACTAATATAAACATTATTTAATTATTACTTTAAATGCTTTGCTCTATTAATGTATTTGTATACTTTCGCTTTACCGAACAAAATGACGGACAAGAGTATAAAAGTAGAATAATAAACAAGGAGTAAAATAACCATGTAATTTCAGTTGAGCGTTAATATGATGAATGAATGAATGAAAACACTTTATTGCACACTATCAAATATACAATAAACAGGCTTATGAACTAAGATATAAGCAATCTCTACCAGACAACCTTTGCTGTGTGGACTTTTGAGATTGGTACTGGGCAGTGCAAAAATTGTTGTAAAATAAAGTGTTGTATGATGTGTAGCTTAGATGGGATCATCATGATCACTGCTGGGCCGGGTCTCCTCCTCACGATGAGTAGGGTATTAGGCCATAGTCCATCACGCTACCCCCGTGTGGGTTGGCAGACTTCACACACCTTTGAGAACTTTATGGAACTCTCAGGAGTGCAGGTTCCCTCACGATGTTTTCCTTCACCGTTAAAGCAAGAGATATTTAATTGCTTAAAACACACATAACTCAGAGTCAGAGGTGTGTGCCTGTGTGGGGGATCGAACTCGAACCTCCGGAGCAAGACATTGAAGTCTCAACCACTGGACCATCACTACTTATCCTGATCCGATGGTAAAGTAATATCTATATAATAAAAATAAGTATGTGTATGTATGTGCATAGCTCCAAAAGGATTGCATCAAATTTTATTTCTTTTTGTCGCGTTAATTATGTTCAGAACAAAAAATTTAAAAACAAATTGTACGAAAGTTTTTAAAATCTCTGTTGGGTTAGAGAGTGAGTTAGAATGAATGAACAAGCTAGGGAATGAGTGTCTATAGTTGAAACTTTATGGTGGCAACACTATAAGTAGGAAGTTAAGCTTGACAGATGTTGTGAAGGACTGATGAGGGATTTTTTAAATTATATTTTTTTTGTTTATGTTACTATTATCTTTTAAGTGTTAGTTTAAATTTCTTAATGTTGGAGGAGCGTCTGAACTCAATGAGTCAGTATTTCGACATGCAGTTCACCTTGCAGAATATGTCATTTTAAAGTTTTATCCTACTTAAAAATATGTACTCGTACTTTAGTTGTAACTTAACTAATGTTAGTTCTAACTAGCCGACCCCCACAATTTCGATCACGTGCTGCTTCGCTCCTATGGGTCGTAGCGAGATGTTTAACAGCCTAAGTTACTCCTTGTTACATCAACTATCTGCCAGTGGAAGTCCCGTCAAAATTGGTGCAGCCATTTCAGAGATTAGCCAGAACAAACAGGCTGACAGATAAAAATTGTAAAAAAATATTCTTGACTAGCCGAACCGCGCGACTTCATTTGTGTGTTGCTCCGCTCCTATGGGTCGTAGCGAGATGTTAAGTAGCCTAAGTTATTCCTTGTTACATCAGCTATCTGACAGTGGAAGTCCCGTCAAAATCGATCTAGCCTTTTCAGAGATTAGCCAGAACAAACAGACGGACAAAAAAAATGTTGTTTTACAAATAGTGTAATGATGTTGGCAACACTGATTTGGGTGGCAGTCTGTCAGTATGACGTCGGCAACATTAATCTGAGTAACATTAAGATAAAAGCTAATAAAATAAATACGCCGCCATGACAGAAATCATTATTATTACATCGCGAGTATTCTAGCCGTAATTCTGAAGCTCTGTGTCTGAAGTATAACCCCCAGGAGGATATTATAGTCAGTCTAATAAACAGTATCATAATAGTAAGTAGTAAAATGTAATATTTGGAGAGTAGTTTAATTATAAAGTTCTCACAATAGTAAACTTTCTTTACTTATAATTGTTCTCTGTTGTGTTGATGAGAAATGAAGTGTATAGGTCGTTAAAGTATGAAAATTTTAATAGAAACTGAAGATTGTGACCCACGTGTAGGTTTAAGGAATTCCTTTAAATTGCGCATTATTATTGTTTACCTTAACTTTTTAGGGTTTTACCCTAATTAGGTCAACAACGCGTTAACAATCAGAAGACAATAATAGTTAAAATAAATTCAATCCAGACTGGAAACTGAGCACAGCTTGAAGTTTGTGACCGTAAGTACGTCTAACGGCTGAAATTATAAATCCATGATGCACAGATTTCGGATTGTTATATATAACAATCCGAAATCTGTGCATCATGGATTCAAAGTCGATTCCAAATTAAAATGTTTGTATATAAAATTCAAATTTGGAATAAACATATTGTAAATTTGAATTATATACAGAAATTTAATTTGGATCTTATATTAAATCCGAAATCCAAAGATTCGGATTGGTTTTGGCCTTTTTTGTAAATTCTCACAATACTTAACCTCGTTACCCACACATAATTAAAATTAAAAAAAATATTTAGTACTCGAATGATTCTTGATAGCGGAGATTAAGAAACAACTCTTTTAGATAAAGTTTACTGTGTGAAATCATTTGATTCAACACTTATAGCCGAAATTAATAATCAATCTCAATCCAAAACCTCTGGATTCCATTTTAAAATTAAAACAAATAAATTAAAATGTATCAAAATGATTGGCAGCATATTGATATCTTAATTACTTGTCAAGTGTCAGAATATATAATGCGCCGCGACTGCGCCCGCCTCTGTGGGAACAATGCCACTACATTCACTATCATTTACTTTCTTATCTTTTTCTATTTTAGTGTTTCTGTGAGAAAGTAGGAAGTGATCGAGTCTAGTTCTAATACTTAATATGTAATGTTTTTTTTTTATCTTAAAATAATCTGTACATGCAATTAAAATAGAAATTATCGTGTCCGCCATTAAAGTGTTACAAATAATATTCCAGTCTTAAGAAGTCTGCTCATTTTAAAAATCTGTTAGCCATATTACGATAGATCCACGGTAGTTTGACAAGTAGTCTCATAGATTAAATATTAGATTAGGTTGGTGACCAGCAGATAGTGAATGTTTATGTGTACTATAAGAGCTTTTAAAAGTAGCTCCAGAATCCCAGTGGTTGAGACTTCAAGTCTTACTCGGGAGGTCCGAGTTCGATCCCCCACACAGGCACACATCTCTGACTCTGAGTTATGTGTGTTTTAAGCAATTAAATATCACTTGCTTTAACGGTGAAGGAAAACATCGTGAGGAAACCTGCGCTCCTGAGAGTTCCCAAAAAGTTCCCAAAGGTGTGTGAAGTCTGCCAACCCTACTGGGCTAGCGTGGTGGACTATGGCCTAATACGCTCCTCATTCTGAGGAGGAGACCCGGCTCAGCAGTGGGCCATTGAAAGATCGTGATGATGATGAATTCTTGAGGCGTACAACCAAGGTACAGGTTTACAAGGTAATTAAGTTAATAACTGGCATGAACCATACTCAAGTAGACTGAGCACCATATACGTATAAGTTATTAGTTGTTGAGCCAGTAGAGGTTCTAGTTTCCCACGCAGGAGGTAGTAGAGCGCTGCAAAAAGAGAGTAAAGGTCCTAGTTAACCGGTGGGAGGAGGATCTAGACAATCCGGTACTTGGCATCCGGTTATTGGAGACCTTGATACCGCATTTGAGGAAATCATTAGCTAGACAGGATAGAGACCTATCATGAGTGTGGTGCAGACATGGACATCGTGAACCACACACTCGAGCACTGCCCAGTTTGAGAGAAACATCGTTGGTGATGACCTGTCGCGGACGGCGCTCATAGGGAGTATGTTTTCGGAAGAGAGGAAGTGGAAAGCCGTGACCGCGTTTTGCGAAAGCCGTGATCAGGATAAAGGAGAATTCGGAGCGCAGTAGAGAAGACGATCCTTCTTTGGACTCGTTGCGCAGGAGGACACCAGGTCGAAAGAAAGTGGAGGTACTAGTTTAAGATTCTGTTTTCCCCCATTATAACTGTTGAAAGTTTCATAACTACAATACTGTTATGTGTTTACTTACTCCTAAACTAGATTCATAAAAATGAATTAAATGTTCACAACAGTTAAATAAAGATGGAACTTCATAAAACTTGTCTAAATCTCATAAACACTAGAAAGTTTTATGATGTAAAAAAGTATAGCTGTAATAAAAAATATATAATTTAAATATTTTTAGTTACTTTGTATATTTATAATAACTCAGTTATTCTTTCATAGGATAATTTAATGATTTCCCTAATTTACTTATTAATACTAATAATAAAAGTGTAATGTAGTAATTAATCGAATTTATAATATTTAATAATATTATTAATTTATAATTTAATAGCTGATAGGGAAATAATATTAACAGAAATAATAGTAACAGTATATTTTTTCAAAGAATAATAGAATTGAGGATTTATACTCTGTATCAAAATAAACAAATATTCATAGCATAAAGCATGATAAGAAATGTCTTACATTAGACTTCAACGAGCTTCTTATGATTCTTCTTTTCGTGTTTGAATCTTTAAAGTAAAGGGTGAACAGATTTGGATCCATGTGTTTCTGAGTATTTCAACAAGTCCCTGGATCATTTAGATCTGCATTTCAACCCGGTGGATGGCGTAAACTTGAGCTTGAACGAAACAAGAGTATATAGCTAGTCGGATAGATAATATTAAATATTTGTGATGCAAAATAACTAAAAATAACCTCCAAAGGTCAATGACGAATTTCAAGGTGTCCTCGTAAAAATTGGGGGTCTATGAGATGTAAAAAAAGGGTCTGCGGTAAAATTACTTTAAGATTTCATTGTAAATTAGTCTCTAGACCTTTTTTTCAGAACATCTAATTTAATAGAATTTTATAACTAAAATTTCAAGTAGTCATTGATCAAAATTGGTATGTTAATGTACAAAATTGAATATAGGACGCATAAGTGATGTGCTTTCATCTAATAATACCTCAGAAGTACCAGTGTGCAATCAGACAACATAATGTTAATCTCGTATTATCCTATAAATCATCGGATGTGTGAGTGTGAGTGTGAGTGTGAGTGTGAGTACGCCCAGTGGCCCAAATACCAGCCTGTATATCACTTGCTAGAGAAATCGCTTCAATTGCACTTGTTAAACATATTTTATATATTTTTATTATATATAATTTTTGAAAGGTAATTTGCCTAGTTTAAACACATACTGATGTAACACATTTATTATATTTTAAATTAATTCTTCTAATATATTGTGTTGAAAGATATATAAATATGAAATTTTAGTAAACAGAATGTATTCAGAATTTAGATTTTTGCAAAAAAAAAACAAAGCTATTTACAGTTTATCCTGCCATATATATTAGGTAGATATTAGCAGAATATATGTATAAATAGTCCATACACAATTCATAAACAATATTCTATGATTTTAATACAATAATTCTTTACGTGACAATATGTTGCCATTAACCATTGGATTGATTGAATAATAACAACTGACAATTATTGTCGATTTTCTTTGTATCCTGATAACTCAAGACACCTATTTTTTGACCACCAAAACCAATTTTGATAACCATGATGATTAACAGCCCTTAACTAAGTTTCAAAAAGCCCCATATTTAGGTTTTTTTTTAAGTTTTAAATAGAGTGTTTGAATATATAGAAACACACATTACTAATGTCGAGAGTAAATGCCCCAAAATTATTTATGATGATATTTTGACCCGCACACGTAAATCGAAGTACGTGTTTGTCCCTTAATTAAAATTGTAGGGTTGTGTAAATTATTATTTATAATTAAGAGAAATCTCCAAGCAAAAATCCTATAAGCGTATAATATACTATAATATATATAAGAGGTTATGTTACTCAAGTAAATAATTATATCGCGAAGTAAATCAATAAGTTTCCATAGTTTTTATCAGATTGGGAAAGCCATTATGTTCCCATGTTTGGTAACTGGTCTAGTTCACACGGAGCCTAATCACTTGCACAATACATACAAGTACATACTAATTACATAAATAACTACTGAACAGCCCTCACTTCGGTGAGGTAAATAAAGATTTAACTCAGTAGGAACATTATGAACGTTATCACACTCTAAACGGCAGTTTTATTACTTTACGTTTTAATGCAAATATTATTTATTTAATTTAATGTAATACAATAATATAATTTTAACAATATATATTATAATATAACACACAGAATCATGGCAGAATTTGTACTAAAAAATATGAGAAATTGAAATAACTTTAGAACTGCTTTTTAAGGCCTAAATAATAGGTTCAAACATTCAGAATATTTTTAGGGCAGGGGAATCAATAAATGTGAAAATTTAAAAACTATTGACTATTTCTGAACGAAACAGATTGCTATAAATGTCATTTGTCATTATATGTGTTTTACTGAACTGTCAGAGCTAATTTTACGATAATAAATGGATTAATACGATAATTTATATTGCTGTACGATAATTTTATTTTATTATTAATATTTGTCTTACATTTACCTATATTTCGTAAAGCTTTTATGTCCTTATTATTTATTTTTAACAAAGTCAAAGATATAAAACTCAAAGATGATATATAAAACTTGTCAATTAACAGTTTGAGTATTAACAGATGCAAGTGTCACTTTGACAGTTGACGTTTTTATTTTTTTAAATACTAAATATGGCAAGAGAAAATGTCAGAAGTCCATTATTTTTACCTTAGAATATTTTATGTTTGCCATCTGATAAAAATATATTATTCATATTACCAGGATCCCTAGAGTATAATCTAAGCAATGGAAATAATTAATCGCTCTCAAAATTTTCCATACAAATCAATGTATGAAACTTGCCATGATTCTTTAACGATAAGTGTCAAGCAAGTCGGAATTATCCTCACCTACCATTTTATAACATATTATGTAATTTTTAATAATTTTTTTAGAGTTTAATCTCAGTTTATTATTATCCTACAGGAACTCCCGCGTGGAAAATCAATTTCATTAAAATGAAACGAATGCCTTAATACAAATATAAAAAAAAATGTCCTAAGCATCGAAAATCTTCTGTTCTTTTGTTGATATTTGTAATGATTTATAGTACATACGATATTTTTCAACACATTTGCGAGGAAAAAAACACATGAGTGTGTTACTTAAATATATGTACAAACTTTCAGACATACATAGGAACAACCATATAAATATACAATTTGTGTATAGATTGTTGAATCCACGGCGTCGCACAGTCCACATATTATTTTCTCATATAGTAGACGCACGGTGCCGTCATGGATTGTACAATCTATCCATACATATAAATAACTATATAAACAAACATACGTGTAGTTATTACCGCACCTATTATATTAAACCTAAATAATCAAGTTTAGTGTTTCAATTGTTTTCACGGAATTTCTAAGATTTTTTGTTATTTAAATGTAATTAATATTTAAATAATTTTATTCGCTAATAGTTAAAACAAAACTTTAAAATATCATTAATGCGCAAAACATACAGAGTGCGTTTTATCTCTACATGCCATGAGTACAATGGGGGGTATACAGCCTTGGCAACATTGATAATATCTTAGATTTATATGGAGTCTGGTTTAGAGGATATTATAATTAGTTCTTCTTAAAATGTTTGTTAAATCCCGGAGTGTTTGTTAGTTACTGAAAATTGATTCTTAAGTTTAAAAATAAATGAGGAATTTACGTTATGATGAGATGTTATTCCGTTCGTAGGCCAACTATGTATGGAGGGTGGTCAATGGTCATATCATTTGGTGCGACTTTATAGAGGTGCTCCCATGTAAACGGTCACGAAGAGACTTAAACAAAATCGGATCTCTTCGTACCTTGAACAAGTTTAAGAACTAATTGTGACTCCATACAATTATGGGTCTTAGGAATAAGTTTGTTACGAACCAATAGAATCGCTTCATTTACCTAGCCTTGCTCAGAGTATCCTACTAATATTATAATCGCGAAAGTTTGTATGAATGTATGGATGTATGTTTGTTACTCTTTCACGCAAAAACTACTGAATGGATTTTGATGAAACTTTACAATAATATAGCTTACACATCAGAATAACACATAGGCTATAATATATAATGATATAGTGTGAATTATCCAAGATATAGCGGGTGAAACCGCGGGGCGCAGCTAGTGTCAAATAAAGCGAATCTAATTTATTGGTTCCTAAATTCCTCGCCCATCTCTGGTGGAAATGCAACCTTACTCTAGTATTAGGTGTAGAGGCTAAATCTTTTTAAGTCTACAATTTATATAATTGGACAGTTTAATTAAGTGCAATATAAATTAAACTCTATGTAAAGACAATAAGGTATATTTTAGTTTGTAATTATATATTTTAAACGCGAGTGACACTTTGCTCAATTTGTATCGGATGTCAGCGTGTAATAGTTATGTAATTTGAAAAGTTTTATTTTTCAAAAGTAGGTTGTATCTTGTTTTTTAGATTATTTTTAGTGGCATTTATCATTTTACTTTCCTTGATAATGTAGAGGATAATGAGTTTATCGGTTTGTAGTTTTTTATACCTTGTCAATCCTATGTAGAGCTTGATAACTCGAAAACCTTCTAAACGAATATTTCATTTATTTCTTAAATAGAAACTGAAACATGAGATAAATGCTTGTCTTATTGTTAAGACGGCATGAAAAAAATAGGATGTTTTTTTATCTAGATTCTTTACCACAGAAATGTACAAATTTCGTACAGTTGTAGTAGTAAATATTTATTTAATATTGTACACATCTATCGTTATATTCATAGTAATGCCTATTAGTAATAACCCTTGTTTTATTGTGCGATTATTAATTTTTTTATTACAGACGCAAATCATTCAAAGAAATGGGGTCAAAACGCTATTGTAATAATTCACCTATCTAATTGTATATGTGTTTTAGCCTATCAATATAATTACAAAAAGATCATAAAATAGGTCACATCCTTTCACATAAACGAAGCTATATATTGTTATACGTTTTTGTATGTGCATATAATGTATAATTGTTTTTAGGTCATCGAACCACGACAATACACGCAGTCGCACTGCGCTCTGATAGTTTCCTCGATTTTATGAATCACTTGTTTGTTATGGACAATACTGAGCCCTCACTTAGCTGAGGTGTAACTTGTACCAATTAAATTATTACACTTTTTTAAAATCTAATAACTCTTCTAACTAATTTATACACATTAAACTTAAAAACGGTTCCACTATTTATATCACTAAAAAAATCTTATGCTGCTTGCAATTTAAAGTGATAAGAATATTTTTTTATCAGATTAGTTTATTATTAACATATAAATTATATTTATTTGTAATTATTTGTATGTAGTTTATCGCTGCACCACCCTATACCCATCTCGTAATAGTTTACCTAACCTGAAGGTAGTCTGGAAGAGATGGCTAATAAGCCCTAAGGCTGCCTTTTGTTTGCCATTGTTTTTTTATTAAATTAATGTTATTGTGTCCCTTTATGTGGTGTTCAATAAAATGTTAAATAAATAAATATTTCTTATAAGCTAAATTATAAATAAAAAATATAGAATACCTATGATTCAATTTTAAAACAAACAAAAAAGTTTATGAAAATGAAACTAGCTTTCCTTAAATGTTCGTATACTCATAGATTATTTAAAAGTAATAAATTGTGAATATTTACAAATGATAAAAAGTAAAGAAAGTGAATATAAAAATATAATATTGATTACACAACTCACCGCTCAATGTGTCCCGTCACGTAGAAAGTGAAAATCAGCGCAGGCGCAGGCGCAGGCGCATGCCGCGGCTACACTTTCCTTACACACACCTCTCAAAAGTATTAAAAAAATCCAAAAAATATTGGAACCAATTTTTTTTGCAAAAAAATATCTAAAAATTTTTTTTTTAATTATAAGCACTGGTTAGTATATTGGATGTATGTTTGTCACGTCCACAGACAGGAGCGTGTGGTGAGGAGCGTCGGGTGCGACTAGCGATGCGAGCAGTGAGAGTTGCGCACGCGCAGCTCCCGCTCCGACGCTCAGTGGTAGGGGTTCGATTTGTTTCATTTTCGTGTCTAGGGCTACGGAGCTTGATTTGTTATGTAACTAGTAAAATATCTTTAAATTAATTAGAATGTTTTATTACCATATTTTTTAAATTAACCTACTGTTAGGTTTTTCAATTTTCTCTTAAATACTTCTATAAGTTTGCCATAAAAAGGAAAAATCTGAAGTCAGTTATGTCACAAAGAAAAGTCACGTTTAGAATCATATCTACTTTTTTCTTCTCAATCCCTCCCAAGTTTTGAAATCTTTAGGATCGATTTAGTCTCCATTAGGAACCAATGCTTTACCCTATTTTTTTTTTGACTAGAGTCAGTTTTCATCATGTAATATTTTATTTGTAAGCGTAAAGCGTATTTAAAAGCAAAGTGTGAAATAAGAAAGCGACAGTTTAAAAGTACAGATAATAAAGTACACACAGCTAGCGGAACGATGAGCATTTCACACGTGGTAAGAAAGTTATCTACAACTTTACACCATATCATTATACCAGATATATAGAGGAGGAGGAGGTTTAAAGAAGTGTTTTACTGTGCACAAACTCTCACCTCCACCGCTCGACCTCGCTACCGAATATTAAAATATCAAGGACATTACTCACGTGCTCCTCGATAACCTAGCACCACGCCAACAAACACTACACTATTAGTCTCAATACTTTAACATGTACTGCGCGATATCACTTATCGAACCCGCGAATACTAATGTTTAATTGTTATAATAAGATTACAGAAATAAAATACCAGACCTCTAATTCTATTTTTCGTCACGCGCCTATCTACCCCTAAGCCTAAGTGTAACCTAACCTACCCCTAAGTGTCGATAAAGGGCCGGATTATGGATTGAATATAGATTCTAAATTCAAATTTATGCCTAGAAAATTCAAATTTGAAATCCATTTTGGATTTATTATTCAAAGGAGATTATAGATTTCAAATTTGAAATTTTATATGCACAAATTTGAATTTGATTGAGATCGGTTATTAATTTCGGATGATAGACTGTTTTGGGAATCACTTCTTATATTATACAAAAGTTTTACGTATTTTACACGCTTTACAAAATCATTCAGAAATAATAGGTTTATTTCTGATTAATAATAATTTAATAAAATTATATCGAAATTAAAATAGTGGTTTTAGTGTTACAATAATTGGTTTGGTTCAGTAAATTCTCATATTCACTGTTAATCAAAAAATAGGTGTTGTAGTCTGAGTATATCAGACTAACAGCTAAACGATAGAATCAGAGCTTCAGCGTTACTGAGAGCTTTTCCGTTATGGAGGCGTATTTATTTAGTTTGTGCCAACTTCCAAAATCAAGTGTTATTCAGATGAATGTTGCCGACATCATAACTCGTCAAACACTCAAATTAGTATTGCCAACATCAATTGACAATAGAGCTGAATGAAGCTGAATAGTGTGAGTATTGTATAATAGTGTAAATAGTCGTAAGTGGTAATGTAACCGGAGAGAAAGTCGAGGAATGTCCTTGCACAATGCAAATGTTTGTTTCTGTGACATCTAACCAGCAACCTGTAACCACTATCATTATGTTAACTATTGCCTGTATCCGCTCTGTGTCCGCAGGAATTCGATTCATTCCCACATACCGAGTAAATTCTTGTATAATATGTATCTTGGCATCTTGGAAACTATTTAAAACTTTATATTAAATATTTTTATATATAAAAATTAATAAAATTTCTACCAGTTTTCATGTAAAGCAGTATTTCAGAATTTTTTTAAGCAAATCAAAATTTAAAAAAAGGTAAAAAACTGGCAAAGAAAAGGTCAGTCGCCTTAGACACTAATGGACTAAATCCTTGGTGCCTAGGCCATACGTAGCAGACGTAAAATAAAAATATAAAAAAATTATTAAAATCGTTTCAGTCATATAACCTTTCAGAGACTGATGTCTTAAATGCAAAAAAATAATTTTGGGATTAAATTACTTTCCACTTTTAACAGCTTTGACATTGACAGATAACAATCATTATTACTATATACCATTTAGTGTTGCTCTATCAACTTTAATTTCCCTGCATCTATATACTCGTATATGACGAAAGTTAGAATATACAATATTATAAGCATCATATGTACACAATGGATGACCTATCTGGAAAGCTACGTCGAGGTACGGTCAAGATATAATATAAGTATTGCTATCTCTTTCTATTGTGACAGTGCCTTAAACTTGTGACCAAGTGTGTAGATTTAAGGGCTGCCCTGCCACATACGTGGACACTTATCTCCATTAGGCTTTCTAAGCTCCGTCTAAGCTTAAGGTAAGGCTTACATAAGGCTAACCTAACACTAATCTAAACCAAGCCTAACTTACGCTTCCGACATATATGTATGTCGGGGCAAGATAAGGGAATCACTAGCCTAAAGTTAGGCTAACATTAACCTAAGCTAACACAAGACGTGACAACTACATTGTAAGGTATTAACGTGACCACAACACTGCACTATACAACATTAACACTATCCAGAGACTACTTCACTCCTTGAGAGATCATGTAAGACTACGACGTTAGACGATTATTCGGTAATCCTTTATTATTCCCTGACATGTATTTATTTTGTTAGGCAAGGAGGAGTTACCTTACTTTCATCGATGAGATACTCATCTAACTATCATCTCTTGACAGGTAGAACTCTTTTCAAAAGCTTGCCCTATTATAAGATAACTTTCACTAGTACAAGATTAACGCCATGAATATTAAAGTTTCCATATACGGTGTCGATTTAACTAACCTATCACCGATCACCTTATCGATCAAACAACCGCATACTTTATCTTTATTATAATAATTAGTTGTCACCTTAATGTTACGAAAGTATGTGTCAACTTACTGACTCACTTATACCTATAGCATACAATTGTTCTTTTTCTAAAACTTTCAATAAAAGTTTCATTATATAAGAAGTAGTCTTAAAACGAAGTTTATGGAAAATACCTTTCGCGTATATACGAATTTTCATTTCGAGTTTTTTCATCACTCATTTTCACTCACTTAATATTATCTCCCAGTTCCGTAATTAGTAGAATAATATTACGGCCACTTCGCGGGAATCGTGACATTGTAAAAAACCTTACAATTGCCAGGAAAATGTTAAAAAATCTATGATGAATGCCTGTGAGGGGGCGGGTTAGAATACAATTCTCCTCTGCCGCTGGGAGAGCATCTCGTAAGAGGCGAGTAACCCAGTACCTCTTGGTGGTTACCTTATCCGACTGGCTTGCCACCATCGGTCTCTGATGCGTTCCGGTCGTGCTGCACGTGGGCCAGATCTATCTCATCATCACGACTCTTCAATGGCCCACTGCTGAGCCGGGTCTCCTCCTCAGAATGAGTAATGAGGAGGGGTATTAGGCCATAGTCCACCACGCTGGCCCAGTGCGGGTTGGCAGACTTCATACACCTCTGAGAGGGGAACTCTCAGGAGTGCAGGTTTCCTCACGATGTTTTCCTTCACCGTTAAAGCAAGTGATATTTAATTGCTTAAAACACACATAACTCAGAGTCAGAGGTGTGTGACTGTGTGGGAGATCGAACCTCGGACCTCCCGAGTAAGACTTGAAGTCACAACACTAAATCACTGACAGATCTATCTCTCATCTTATTAATGCTGCGGTTTCGGTGAACACCGGATTGCTCAGGGTCCACTGAAATCGCAGCATTCTTCTCTTCGCTCCCCGTCCTCCCTCTATCTTCGAGGCGGCAACGCATCGGCAAAACAAGAGATGTTGTCTAGTTTTACCGAAGTCCATGACGACGGTGGCCACTTACCATCAGGTGGACGGTCTGCTCGTTTGTCCCTTATTGTGTTATCTAATATAAAAAAAATCTAGTTGATTATGATATTAGTAGTATCAAGATTCTAGTAGAAAATAATATCATTCTTATTTAGTATATAATTTGGTATTTCTTGTCTTTAAAATGACACCTTTAGCCAGGTAAAAGCCTTAACTAGTTAAGGCTGCGTTTTCACCAGAGATGTATAGCGAAAAATGTGTTTGTGAACAACCAATAGAATCGCTTCATTTGACACACTGAGCGAGGCTAGGTAAATACTCTGCTTATCAATGAGTGACAATTCTTTACAACAATTAAATATTGTTAAAAAAAGACATATCTCTGTATTTAAAGAAGTACTGCTATCGAAGATTTATCGAGGAGATAATCTATATATTTAGTTTAATTTGCCAGAAATATACTTAGACGTTAAGCTCTATTTGTAATTATTTTTTCTCTCCATCAATCAATAATTTCTAAGTTAGGCTCGTGTGCTGTCAATGTGACAACAAACAAACACATTCTCGGTATTACATATGTATATTAATTTTAGCCTGAGGCGTGTTTTGTGGAACTCGGTTAATATGAACAAGAGTAGAACTAACTCTATATTTATTACTAGCCGACCTACGCGGCTTCGTTCGCGTATTGCTCCACTCCTATGGGTCGTAGCGAGATGTTAAATAGCCTGAGTTACTCCTTGTTACATCAGCTATCTGCCAGTGAATGTCCCGTCAAAATCGGTCCAGCCTTTTCAGAGATTAGCCGGAACAAACAGACGGACATACAGATAGACGGACAAAAATTGTAAAAAATGTAGTTGTTGGTATATGTGGTGTGTGCGTGTATACATCCATATGCACTTAGTAAAAAGCGGTTATTTTAATATTACAAACAGACACTCCTATTTGATTTATTTGTATGGATTTGAGGCAGTTTAAGAATTTTCTTAACTATTGTATTTTGTGTAGTGATTTATATATTTGTAGTTTAATGACAAATTAATTGAAGTTGTACTTTATTCCTATGGGTCGTAAACTAAGTTAGTAAGTGTAAAAAGTAATTATTAATAGTTAAACAATTTTGTCTAAGCTTTTTGTATTTATAGAATTTACGTCAATTTATTTGTCGCTTTTATGTTTCTTAGTGTTACAGTCTATGTGTAATTAGGATGACCAGACAACATAAAGAATGAGTCATTATATCTAGATCAAAACCTTTAAAGTTTTAGTGTATATATTTTGTTTATCTTCTATATATAAAAGGAGAAGCTGACTGACTAACATATCAACGCGGGGCCTAAACTATTAGGGTTGAAACTTGAAATTTTGCACAGGGGTTCCTTTTATAACGTAGGGGAGCACTAAGAAAGGATTTTTGAAAATTCACTCACTAAGGGGGTAAAATGGGGGTGGAAAGTTAGTATAAAACTTTGCCGTTTTTGAAGTTATTTGAATGAAATTCATTATGAAGGTTCTTTATTGAAAGTCATGAAACGCGTGTAAAATATTTTTTCGAAAATCATCCCATAAGAGGGTAAAAGGGGGGCAAAGTTTTTATGACTATTTCACAAAATTAATAAATATGTCCTCAGACGATGTACTATAGCCTAATATAACTACATTTTTACCATAAAAACATTTAGAAAATTGGGGTGAGCCTCCCTTATCACTTAGGGGTATAAAAAATAGATGTTGACCGATTTACTAATCTACCCAATATGTACACAAAATTTTATAAAAATCGGTCAAGCCGTTTCGGAGGAGTTTGGTAACAAACACCTCCGAAACGGCGACACGAAAATTTTACATACATACTAGCTGACCCGGCAAACATTGTTTTGCCATATAAATTTAAAAAATAGATAGTAGCCGATTCTCAGACCTACTGAATATACATATAAAATTTCATAAAAATCGGTCGAGCCGTTTCGCATGAATATGTGACACGAGAATTTTATATATAAGAATAAGATGACTTGCTCTCTTTTTGCAAATCAACACACTTTCATAAGTATATTATTAAATATGTATTCTTTTACGTCGAGACGGTGTGTGTTCGTATAAACGTGAAATTATAAAAGCAGGTTAAATTTAAATAACATGTAAAGTAAATATTTTAATGAGTAATGTCGGCTAACTTTCCAGTTCCGGTTCGATCGTTTGCATAATACTCTGTCATCTGACTTATATTATATCAGTGCTTAATAGTTAACACATACTGACATACAGACACACGTTATGTCAGTATATCTGTGCTATACTATACTATACTATTTTTCAACATGTACTTGAATCAGTAGATTAGATAGTTGATCAGTTTTTACTTGTAACTTATGTAGGATCAAATCATCAAATTAAAAACACTTTGTTGTTGCACACATTTAAAAATAAAAATTTACATATATAAGATGTGCGTAAATTTCGGCTTAATTACAAAAGTGATCTCTTCCAGGAAACCCATCTCCTATAGGATTAAATGTAGGTAATAAGACAGTATTTGGTTCATAAAGTTTTTTACAATAATACACAATAAATACTATTTATTATTAATATTATGCATAATAATAGCAAGTATACTAACAAAGGCTGTTGGCGAAATTCGTTTATTTTTTAATTTTCTTATAAAGCTTAAGTTATATAAGTTTTTTTAACGAACGGTAACGATCACGAGTGACTGGTAGGAGTCATCTATAGGTAAATGACATTTTTTTTTATTCTAAAACATTAAATATATATAAATTTATCGCTCTCCCTTTTAATAGAGATCCTATTAAAGCGTGTTTTAGAAGAAATAAACGTAGAAACCGAAAAGGGCGTAAAATATCATTATTTAAGAAACAAGTGTAATGAAGCGTTCTAAATATAGATAATCTAAGAATAGTTCTTGTTCAAAACGAGATTATTTTAAGCGAGTATACCCGCGGGCAATATTTAGTATCTGCAGAATCATTTGTAACAAATGAGACGCCATTTAGCTAATGTTCGAATGATTTCAAGCTTTTTAGATGAAAGCAGATGATCTCGTAATCTACTGATTATGGATCATTATGATAGAAATATATTGAAAAGTTTGTAATTAAATTGAATTATTAGATATTTCTATCCAAGAAACAGGATCTTCAATTTTATTTGTAAAATAAATATGGCTGAGGTTGAATTAACATAGAGACCCCATCAAAAATATTAAATAACTATAAAATTAATAAAAATTTAAATAACTCCCGACTGACTCTAATTTATCGATACCCACACGACAACGATTTAAAAGAATCTTTTTGTAACTTAACTAATATAAAATGAAAAAAAAAAAACAAATGATAGATAAAATATATACAGTTAGATAGGTACTTTAAAAAAGCTTGATATTCTATTAAATACTTGATATTGAAAGAAAGGTATCGCGATATACCGTTTCATGTGTACTCAGTGTAAGCAATGTGAGTGTGTTACCATGGTTACGAGAGTGTAATTATATTGTGAGGCAGCTCTCAAGTGAGCAATGACCTGATAGTCTCCAAACGGCTGAACAGATCTTCACAATACAAAGCTGAGAACCATCTCGATTAAATTACCTTTCAAACAAATGAAACTTCATCATAATCGACTCATTATCTTGGGCGCTATGATGTCACAAACAGAGATACAGATACACACGTTAAACTTAAAATACCATGTCGTTGTAGCATCGGCGGTTAGTAAGCAAAGCAAAGAATAATAATAAAAGTAATATTCTATTGTATTATTTGGAATATTTGTTAAATGGAAAGTAAGTATATAATTTACTATGACATATATTTATAAGATAGAGCTAGCAAAGATAGTTACTTCATACTTTTTTTCGGTCTGTAGTTAAGTAGGACCGTGTCAAAACGAATTTACAGAAGTATCACTAAAACTATTAGTTTAGTATTATATCATAACTTCGAAAACTAGAGTGAGATTTGCATTTTTAAATAATTTAAAATTAGTGAAACTTCTAACCTACTATTTTTTATTAACCTTTTGGTGGCGTACATTCGATAACTTACATTTTTATTATAATATGTATAGATTACTTGAAATTACGGCGGCGTTTCCAAAGAGTAATTTGAGAAATGTATAAAAGAGATGATTCATGTACAATTATAACGATAAGCATCACATGTAATTACAAGCCGGACGCATGCGCAGGTTTCTACGTCACTCACTCACTCGCTCACTCGCTCACTCGACCTCATTACGCTACACTTTTGTAATTGATTTCATAGTCAGGCAAATACAGTCTATGTGTTTGTCTGGAAATTATCACAATATTCGCGATGTTAAAGTGAATGCAAATGTGAGAGGAGAAGTCTGGTATAAAGTTATACGGTCACTCTATACCATCTATACCATTAGGTCAACAGCCCTTGGCTTGGTTAAGTAAATCCCTCCGCGTCAATCTATCAGTAGCCTTCGTCCACAGTCCTCGACTTATACACCCATAAGGATTGCTTGTCATGAGACACTTGGTCCTGGTGTCGTCCATTAGTTGGACATGGCCAGCCCATCTCAGTTGCCATGCGGTTCTTAGCAGTTATCTATGGTCTCGGCCCTAAAATATCTTTAAGAGATAAATTCAAAGAAATTAATATATTGACTGTTGCTTCACAATATATTTTTGAAAATGTTATGTATGTGCGTAAAAATATTAATGATTTTATTAGAAATAGTGACTTGCATGACATTAATACTAGGAACAAACACAAACTTGTTACTCCTACTACTCGATTGAGTAGAATTAGTAATTCTTTTGTTGGGCGATGTGTATGCTTTTACAACAGGATCACAGAAAACGTTCAAAATTGTTCTATGGGAAAATTTAAAAAGTTAGTTAAAAAACGTTTGTGTGACAAAGGCTATTATAACATTAAAGATTTTTTGGAAGATGTCACGCCTTGGGAATGATGCGTTCGCTCCAGGCTTTCTCAATGTATAAATATACTTGTTATAAAAATTGGCGTTTAAAAAATCAAAGATAAAAAATATCGAAAAGAAACAGTCCCGCTGAGTTTCTTGCGCCCATTCTTCTCAGGTCAGGGTTAGGTCGTTTCCGAAAGGGTGGTAGATTCCGACGTTCAATAAGAGAATGTAAATTCCAACATTGAATAAAAAATTTTGACTTTGACTTTGACTTTATTGTAGAGCACGTGTATGTATCGACTTCTCCAATAGTTATAGTATTTACAAAGCCCCAAAACGTCGTCTTAAGATCTTTCTTTTCTTTCTTTCTTATACGTTTGGAACAAAAATATTTTACCAGGCTGAAATAGTAGTTTCTTGAGTCTATTCGATATAAACTAATATGCAAACAATAAAATCATTTCCTTTTTAACTAAATGTTAATAAATTTATTTGTAAACTCATTTTGTAAAAGAGCGCTAGCAGACGATTTTTAATAAGGGAACGAATCATTTAAGCTTTTAATATCAATAGTAAGGGCTGCTGAAATTATTTTATAACAAAATATAACCAAATCGGTTCAACCATTCTCAATTACATACTGACCAGACCAACGAACAATCAGGTTCATATTTCATTTATATGCTTTTTTAAACAAAAGGTTAAGTTTTACATCCACTTTTTACGATGGTGCCCTCCATTGCATTCCAGATCCATTTGGAGGAAAAATTGAGCTTAATATATTTTATTAAGGACTGACGAATTTGAGAATTCGAGGAGTGACCGCCACTTTGGCTTCAGCGGTAAGTTAAAAAGTGAGTTGGGGAGTAAAATAGCGAGTTTTGATTATTATAAAAAAGCCTTATAAACCTGCATCGGGGTTACAAGCTCCAAGTACTACTTGAGTCCCTGTTTGTTACCACACAATAGATTTATTCATTCATTCAGTAGCTCTACAGCTCTTTGTGGGCCTTGGCTTGGTCTAGCAATTTCCTCCACGTCGGTCTGCAATTGGCCACCGTCTTCCTCGACTTCGACGTCCCACAGGATTGCTGTTCATGAGGAATTTTGGGGTCCTGGTTTCGTCTATTCGCCGCACAATATTTATCACAAATCAAGTGCTATTATCTTTTATGTATTACTATGCAGTACAGTACACGCATTTTAGGCACTTTTTAATATGAAAGTAGAGCAATTATATTATATTTTTTTATTAGAAATAATCAAGTAGGTTTAAGTTATCGAAAGTCCAATCAAAGTTATTGAAACAAGTGGAATTCGACGATGGAATTAAATGTTTGTACTTGATTCGTGATTCACGATCGGCCCTCTTTACTTTTTGTAATATTTTCTTAGAAATCTTTACGGATGTATTTATGCTTATTGTGCTTAGAATACAATACTTTTTCTTTTTTCATTCTTAATTAAAATTGAATATTGTGTCTGCTATTAAATCTTTAAACATTAAACAAAAGCCAGAACATTCTTGGTTTTCAATCCGTTAAAATGTTGTTTTAGCTTTCAAATATAGATTTTTGTATTAATAATAAGATTGGTAATATAGGTATTTTATTAATTTTTTATTTATCCACAATTCCTATAATTTACATTTTTAAATATATCTTAAAAAAAAAACAAAATACATTTTATTTATTGTTTCTTCCTCAATAAATGGGCTACCTAACACTGAAAGAATTTTTCAAATCGGACTAGTAGTTCCTGAGGTTAGCGTGTTTCAGCAAAACAAATAAGATTTATATTTTTTTATTCACAGTAACAATAGATTTCATTGTGAACTATTGAATACAGAAAAACGTATTGTGGTTTCAGCAATTAAAAGATTTTAAATAAATTTGTCCAGTGACAAACAAAAAAACCTCTCTTAACCTCTTTATTTCCAACAATAATATTAGAGAGCTTTTACTATATGAAAAAAATTACTATCGTTTACAAATTCTTGCATAACATCTGTCTTTTTGTGTTTATGTAATATATCCTCGTCTATCCTGGATATTAGGATGTTTATGTGTGTTTCTGAAGAGTAACCATCGCAACACCTTGCTGAGAGCTTGAGGATCATCGCACTGGATCTTGTAGCAGTGTTTCTGTCTCTGTGGCGTATCAGTGTTGCTGTGAAACAAATTTTAGCTTCAAAAAATTGCAATTCTGTCAGATAAAGAAGAAATTCACGACACTGACTGTAGTAATTTTTTTTTTTTTTTTTGTCTATTATCTTTTCTATCGCAGACGGGATCAGACGAGTGTGTATGGCAATATTACAGTAAAAATACTTCAGACATTATATTTCATAAATAATTTATAATCATACCGTTCATAATTGACATCTGAATGTAATTCGCACAGTAGTCTCCGCTTGCATCTCTCACTTATAGGTGGAAGATCAGAAACACTTCCAGTTCTTCGGGATAGTCGGGATGGATAACTGCAATTAATAAAAGAAGAAAATTAATACCTCCTACCTACCTTTATCTTCTTTATTAAAGTAGTCCATTTCACTTTTCAGAAAGGGCAACAGTATTCAGTTTGTTGTGCTTGTGTGTGTGTAAGTGAGAGTGACCTGAGGTCAAGCAATTGAACATCCTTTCTAAGATAATCTTAAAATTTGTCTGCGAGACAATATTAGTTTGATATTCGATAAGATATCTGCGCAGGAGAAGCGTTTAATACGCGAGGAGGTACTTTCTCTAAATTAACAAATCTCCCTTTACGCGAAAACCTTATAATCCTATTTTTTATAGCATATCTGCAGGGTTAAATAAAATGAGGCTCCACATGAATATAAGAGTAAATACGAATTTGGAATCTATTTTCAATCCTTAATTAAATTTTGGATTGAGATTGATTATTAATTTCGGCCATAAGGCAGTCAAGGTACATCGGTCTCAAATCTCTCTCTATTTGTGAGTATAAAATATCCCAAATAAATAAAAAAATTGAAAATTTTAATAGAAGATCTAATTCTTTTATCTCTCCTCCTTGTCATGAATATAAATATCTCGAAAAAAATTAGCAATATTTAATGAATACATTAATCAATTATTTATAATGTTTATAACAGTCTTTCGTGTGATATTCCATTACTTACATGACCATAGCCAATAGCCATATTAAGAAAAAATAGCCGTCTCGAACAATAACACCATAAAGGCAATAATAAATAGCACCAGCAAGAATGTCGCCGTCCTCAAAGAAGACCGGTTGCACTTTATTGGATACTTTTTATTTACTTACCACTTAACATGCTTCTCTCTTCTCAAAACAATATTTATTGTTAATGTATTAAATGGATTTAATACTTCTTTAAAAGCTGAATTGCTATAAATCGACTTATATATCAATTAATGTATGTACATATAAGTAACTACCCAACCCGCGCGACTTTGTTCACGTGTAGCTCCGCTCCTATTGGTCATAGCGTGATGATATAGCCTATAGCCTTCCTCGATAAATGGGCTATCTAACACTGAAAGAATTTTTCAAAATAGACCAGTAGTTCCTGAGATAAGCGCGTTCAAGCAAACAAACAAACTCTCCAGCTTTATGTATTAAAGTATAGGTAAATCTGTTGGTGTCTATCAGGAAGCTTTTAATATATTATAAAATAATCATTTATAAAAGAATAAATAGGAAATTTTAATAAATGTAAACAGATGGGTAAGGCTTTGATATCTGATTTTAGAGTCTTTGACGTTTTCCGATCATGCTGCATGTTGGCCAGACTCCCTCATATATACTTTATCATGTATTTTATGTAAATATAAATAAGCTTTAATTAAATTTATTTTTTTATAATGGATGGGAAATTATTAAAACTTTATCAGTTTATTTTTAAACGCCCATCACGCAGAAACTACTGCATGAATTTGGATGCGGTTTTTGCAGGTTGTTGTTGCAAAGGCTAGGCTTTATTTAATTTAAGATGGATGTCAAGGTAATAGTTATATCCATTTAAATATATTTGAGCCTGCCAAGCAAATGGGAGTCGAGTAATTTACCATACAATTAAATGTGCGTCACGGACAGAGCAGCCAGTAAACACTTATGCTTTCACACACTGCTCGTGCTTGTGTAACACACGGATGCGACCGCCGACCACCGAGTGCTTAAACTTAACATAATTTCTATCAATCACACTTGTATAAAATTACTTTTGACACTTCACTAAATAAGAACTAGATACATAGTTTTTTCATTTCATTCTTTTACTTATTTTTGACTAGCCGACCCGAGCGACTTCGTTCGCGTGTTGCTCCGCTCCTATGGGTCGTAGAGAGATGTTAAATAGTCTAAGTTACTTCTTAGTACATCAGCTATCTGCCAGTGAAAGACCCGTCAAAATTGGCCCAGCCATATCAGAGATTAGCCGGAACAAACAGACAGACAGACAAAGATTGCAAAAAATGTTGTTTTGGTAAGTATATATAAAGTGTACACATCCATATGCATTTCGTAAAAAGCTGTTATTTTAATATTACAAACACACACTCCAATTGTATTTATTTGTATGGATGACATGGGGGATGGAGGGGGTCTGCGTGACGATTGCGTTAGCGATCGAAATGTGAATATTCCTGCTCAGAATGAGGAGGGAGAAAAATGCATGCATACGTGTTTTGCTTCCTTTGCTGACATGGGAGGCGGTAGGGTTGATAATTACAAAAAATCTTCATTCGTAATACTTGAAATATTTTTCAATATGTCCTTCTTTTTCGACCCGTGAGGGGACGGGTTAGAACACTATTCCCCTCTGCCGCTGGGATAGCATCTCGTAAGAGTCGAGTAACCCAGCACCTCTTGGTGGTAGGGGATCTATTCCCCGACTGGCTTGCGACCACCAGCATGCGAATCCGACCGCCAAGTGTCATTGACGTGTTCCGGTCGAGCCGCATGTGGGTCAGACTTACCCCTCCCCCTCCCATCCCGTTAATGCTGCGGTTCTAATGAACTCTAAGTTTTCGTTCAGAGTTCACTGAAACCCTAGCATTCTTCAACGCATCGACAAAACAAGAGTCACTTTCGTGTATTGCCGATGTCCATGGGCGATGGTGGCCACTTACCATCAGGTGGACCGTCTGCTCGTTTGCCCCTTAACTGCTATAAAAAAAAAGAAGACCTGGATCAGCAGGGGGTTATGATGATGATATAAAGGCTGTCGTTACTCGGTGACACATGAATTGACGACTTCTTCAAGTCTTCGATGACATTGGAAGTTTGCTGCTTGATGCAGTATGTCTACTCACTTTCGTGTTTTTGAACATTTTGAACTATGTGCAGATCCCCTCATCCCCGATGTCATAAAAAATAGACAAAGCTAACTAGGGGGGTTAGACTTATTGCTTGCATAATACTTGAACGGCTCCATAATTCTAATTAATAAGTTTTAAATCAATTTTATAAATATAATCGTTCGGTTTGTAGCTCAAGTTAAATCAACCTGTAAAGGACACTGTGCTTTGTTTTTAATGATGTTTTAAAGTGAACTTATTGATACAAAGGAATAATATCGAAAGTGTAGCACCGGAAGTTACACAACATGTCGTGCGAATGCAATTCTTTAACTGCTTTATATAAAAAACGGAACTTATATTACTGGACATGCAATAAATATGATTTGATAACTCCACTTGTACATCACGCGAAGTGCGAACGGCATCTTTATTGATGACTAGGAAGGAATCAGATTTCAATTAAAGAATATCATCGCTCTTATTTAAAATGATTTTGCAGAGTTTTCAGCTCGTGTAGCGCCCCTGTGCATCATCACCGTAGCGTCCTCGATGACAAAAAAAGGTCTTCATCTCAGCGGGCGCAAAAAACAATGTTTTATCTCAGAAAACGCATTATTTAAATTGTCAATACACACTAAAAAATTGTTGAGAAATACGCGAGTACTACTCAGTGCCTCCTAAAATCACGGCGCCCGTGAGCAACTCTTAGCCTGTGCTTTAAGTAGGAAAAATCCAAATATACAAACTTTGTACCCAAATAAATATACATCTGTCAGAAATAGAGATAGATATGATACCCATTACTGTACAGCAATACGTATATACACGTAGTTTAGACGGAGCCGAGCAGTGCCTGGGGCTTGAGACCTAGGAGTAGATTTAAAGAACTCTTTCATATTATATTAACTCGACCTCGACAACTACAATAGATAATAAAGTAAATCTACGTGGACCTCAAGAACCGCGACACTATAACACAACTTCCATGTACACTGCGCGACACTGAGACTAATCTATCGCACTGAAGATTATATATTGTCTACACGTCGGTATACTTGATATAATACAAATGATCTACCCGCTACTACTACTTTATAAACAGTGTTGCTAACACATCTTCTTTTTAATGTATTTCATTGGGATGGAAATCAAGTTAAAACTTCGTAACATGGTAGTGCTTACTGTAACTGTTTATTTTATTATCTTGTATCTTTACTTTATCTTATAGAGTTTTCTTGTAATACTTCATATTGCCATTTTTATATCGAATGAATCCAAAATAAAAATTAAAAAGAATTTTACCTCTCGAAGATGTGCTACTAGTTTAAATTATGTATTTGTTTGTCTGTATAGGTTTACTTTTTTGTCTGAAACCAAATTGAATATGTGTCTTACTTGATGCTATGATTCAAATAACTATTCTCAAAAGAAAATCAGCTTTCTTTCGTCATACTACTAAAATTATAATAGCGAGAGTTTATGGATCATCAATGGAAATTTTTCCTACCCATCTTTTTTTTTATAGATTACCGTAGCCTATAGACGTCTGCAACACCAGAAGCATCGCAAGCGCGCTGCCGACCCTATCCCCAATTCCCCCCAGGAGCTCTGGTCACCTTACTCACCAACAGGTACACAACACTGCTTTAGAGTAGTGTTATTTGGCTGTGATCTTCTGTAAGGTCGAGGTACTACCCCCGTCGGGCTGCTCCATGTTGGAGCAGGAAATTTCCTGCTGTACCCTACCTCAGTTAACCGTTTGATGACGTTCTGTAATTTCAGTAATTGTTTTAAAGACATGGGATAAGCCTTGCGTTTAGGAGATGTTATAGTATGTTCGTATCAGTATTTTATTATCTCCGATGACGAAATTTGCTGCATCAATTGTATTTCAATAAATAAAACGATTGAATGATCAGGAACAAAAGTTGTATTCTGTGTACAGAGTGAACAGACGTCATGTACCCGGTGATGATTCTGCACTAACATTATCTAGGAACGTTACCTAAAGTACAATATGTTGCGTGTAGCCACGTTACATCTCAATCTATATCGTTATCGATGAATGCTAAAACATGACGTGTTCCAGGAAACATACACTACACTATGTGCTATGTAGTGTTAGTTATGATGTCGCCAATAATGATTTGATTAGTATTTTACTATTCGAAGTTTGCACAACTGTATGCAGTAAAGGTAAAGAGACTCAGATATCATTCCCTACGTATTTCATCGCGAGTAATCAAGTAGTGATGCTGAAGTTTTGTGTCTAACTCAGGAGTAATTTGAGTCCTAATTACTCTCTAACAATTATGAGGACCGATTACAATAATATATATATAATTTTATAAACCATATCGTAATGTTATCGACTGTACTATGTTGTCTGCAAATTACATTGTGTTATGTATGTAGTGTACAAACTATACCGTAACGTGTCTATACGCTTATAACAATATTATTCTTCTAATTTATGAGGTGGTAGTGGTCAGGGAGGTATCGTACATATCATATATGTACCACGACGGCGCCAGGGAGGAAAAGGCGCCGCGAAAAGCGAATAAAAAAAGTTGGTTCAAAGAACGCATCGTGCGAAGGTTAACAAAATTATTGTAGACAGGAACGCAATACAAAAAGACCTGGAGGGAGCTAATCAGATTATGATAGTCGAGCCAAAACAGAATTCCTTTTTTTTTGGTCTTCAAGTGAACACGCTCTTGAGTATTTGGCACTACGGCGCAAAAGGTGCTTGCCGTGTGCCTGGTAGTGGTGTATCTACAATATTATTGTAATGGTATTATAGATGAAGTGTAATATTATTATTTTACAGACAAAATTGTGTGAAAAAACAGAAGATCTCTGTGCTAATAACAACATTATAACTTAACAAACCGTCGATTATTCTACAAACAGGTCGAGAAGTATTTCGGCAATGTTGCGCTGTTGTGTAACTCAGATCTTTGCCGTTCGTTGGTATGGTACGGCTGTCAGGAAAGTTTAAATGAGTTATAATTATGAATTAATTACAATGACCTATAATTTGTTGAACATTAACATCTGATTCAATTATTTATCGGATTAAAATGATTAATGAATATAATTAACTGGCAACCCGCCTTTGGTTTGTATTAGTGTCATTTTGTTCGTCGAACTATCAAAATTAAATAAATTGTTCCAGAAAATAATTCTAAATACAAACTTATTACATCTACAATTATACATAATTTTTGTACATAAATTCTCCTCTCTATCCTCTTCAAACATCAAAATTGACGAAAATAGGGTAATATAAAGTTTTATCAAAAACAGTCTTTCTTTACAGAAAGCAGCAGCAGCAGCAGCAGCAGCTTTTGTTTTGCTTGAATAAAATGTTAGCCAATACCATTTCAACATATTTCTCCATCAGGTTATTTTTGATACGTTTTTGGAAATTTTATTTCTTAATATGATTTTTTTTTATAATAGTGCAAACAACAACCATCGCCCATGGACATCGGAAAAACAAGAAACACTCTCTCGTTTTGTCGATGCGTTGCATCCCCGAAGATAGAGTGGGAAGGGGGAATGAAGAAGAAAAATGATGCGGATTCAGCGGACCCTAGGCAAGAGCCCAGAGTCCACTAGACCCATAGCATTAATGGGATGGGAGAGGGAGGGGTAGATCTGGCTCATATGCGGCTCAACCGGAACGCGTCTATGACACTTGGTAATCGGATTCGCATGCTGGCCAGGCCAGTCGGGTAACAGATCCCCTACCACCAAGGGGGTGCTGGGTTACTCGCCTCTTACGAGATGCTCTCCCAGCGGCAGAGGGGAATTGTATTCTAACCCGTCCCCTCACGGGTAAAAATTTATGATCTTAAATCCTCATTGAATGAAGGTATGGTTATGTACTTAAAGGGCTTTAATATATTTTAATAAAGCACAACATTTACCTCTCCATAGGCTATACAACTCGAGAATAATATAGATTCCTATCTGATTAGTAGTCCACGATTACAGACAAACTGTCACTCTAACTGATATATAATACCAAAGTTTGAATCAATAAGAAACGATTGTAATAAGCTTTATATAAATGTCGTAATATTGAATTCGTTAGATAATAGCTGAATATTTTCACTCTCTCTTATTAATTACTGAATGAATAACGCCGCTCTTTATTCGCTTCAAAATTACTTACAAATTATATGTTCTGTTAGTTTGTTACAATTATACTAACGAGTGGTTTTGGCTTTGTTTTTTTTAGTTAATGGTTAAAGAAATTTATTTCCAGTGATCCATCTTTATTAAAAAGATGTTAAACAGCTTGTTAAAGAATTTGTTGTATTCTCAAATGAGACTTTACTGTTTCCTGTGCCGGATTACAGTCAAATTTTTTAGGAGTCAGAATTTGAGGATTAAATTCCGTCATATTAAATTTGGATAAAATTCATATAGCCTATATCACTGGGGCCATGGATATCTAATTCATTAAAATTAGTTCAGTATTTAAGGCGCTAGGGTGGAACATACATACATAGACTGCCAAAATAATTACCCTTTCTTTTGGCTTCGCCATAGTCGGTTAATAAAAGAATAAACTGACTACCTGACTGACTGTCCATGCAAAGTCAAAACACCTTAGATTTCTATAAACATAAATTAAATAAAAAATCCAAAGGTAGGTATATAAAACTGTTGTCATGGTAACTAAAATTTTATGTTTATTTTTTTTTGAATATACCTACCTAAATTATTAGTAGTGGACATGTTTCCGTTGAATAAGATTCAAATGACTTGGAACTTATTTCTAGTTCATAGTAGTTCTTAACATTTACTCACTAAGGATTGTTGTCAGTATTTTCCAAAGTAATGATGCTGGGAGTCAACGCTGATATAATGATGCCAACCGGGATCAATGCAGTCACGAAATTTAGAAGATTCTTCCATGGGTTTCCGCTAAAATTAATAAATACTTATTTTTTACAATCCGCCACATTAATTACCTTATTTAAATATTAATAGATAGATCAATAGATTTTTAGTAGGGGAAACAAAACCTATTTCGAGATTGGGCGTGGTTGAGAATGGACGCAATATTTCAAACATTCCAATTTACTTATTTTATATTACTAAATAAAATAAAGTAAGTAAGACCTTTTCAAAGTATAGGCCTCCTGCAAAAGTAGTTCCAGCCACTTTTTCCAGCGAAATTTCAACAATTAGTTTGACAAGAAATTATAATTATATTTAAATGTATGTAATAGCAGTAATCTTTTTTGAATACTTAATAAATATAAATGAATATCTATATCCTAGTAGTAAATAACGCCTTGAGCGATGTCTCAATAGATCAATCAATTATATTGACAGGTAACGTTTAGCGTCTGTTTATCACACGACATCCTGCGCTACTTTACTCAGTGAGTCAGTAACATCTAGTTAAGTATTGTTATTTAGTAAGTTATATTATTCAGTCTAAAGATTTAAATTGCCAGTAAAATATATGTAAAGAAGTCGAAAAGAAAAATTCAAAATTTTCTTTCATTTTGTCACAATTTTAGTCATTAAAACTCAGTGACGATGATATGATTTTGAAATGTCCAGCAAAGTTATGGTGAATATCTGAGAAGAAACTTTGTATTTTATGCAATTACATTATTATTAATGTTTATCGTATAATGGTTCAAATTAGACACGTAGATTGTCCAATCGTGATATCAACTAAATCTATTGAAGCTTCGAGAGAGTATGTAAGAAAGTATTAAAAAACACTTGAGTTAACTGTTGAGACACATGATTAATTCCGCTCGAATAGTGAAAGGACACAATTTGCGCGGCGATCAGACGCCATAATTATTGCCCAAGTACTTACTGCTTACTTTCAAGCTTTCCATCATCATCTACCTTGAAAAATTGTTATTAGACAATGCTATTTTTAGGCGTTTCTACCGTAACACAGACAATATTACTTAATTTACTAATCACGTATCTTTATCATCATGATCAAGACGTTCAGAGCTAGATTTACACTTGATTCTTCTTGGAACTAATAGTTTATTTTTTTACAGTTTTACCTCCACTATTACTTTCAGCAACCCCCGACGGATTAAGATATTGGATTATTGAAAACTTACCGTTTTTTTACAGGATTTTTCTTCTCATCCTTAACAAAGTCTAATCCAAAGTCATCATCATCACCATCAGAACTAGGTTTCTCTCTAAATACATCTGGTTTCCCATAGAGACCACCTGCTGGTATTTTCACTGGAGCTTCTACGGTAGGTGTTTGTTCTAATCCAGTTTGGAATATCCAATTATTTGTATTTGGTATATCTTCAAATTTGTAAGGAGCATCTATAGGTTTGTACGTATCAATTGGTTTTTTGTATTGTAATTGGATGAAATCTCTTGGAGAACTGCAATGAAAGTTATTAAAATAAATCGTATTAATATCTAGACAAGGTAAAAGTTAGAGCATTCCAAAATTGTCGAGGAATGTAATAAATTACCTTGTAAATCCTGAAAATGGCTTATCTAAAGGAAAAAATGGTATTTTAGTTCCTTCTGTTGGTATAACAAAACTGTCTTCATCATAAAAACTCCCTAACGACGGACTGGGCTTGAATTCCTTTCCTTTCTTTTCAGCTTCAATTTTAGTATTGTTGTTTACATCTAGTAGATTAGCATCATGATTATTCTTTAATTTTGAAGAACTGTAACCTGCATCTATATTCCAAGCAGTCATATTACCACGAAGACTTTTAGATTTCACATTGTGTTCTGAATTCTTTTTTGTTTTTATCTTATCAATTTCAGTATTTTCAATAAAATCCTTTGAATAAAACTTAGAAATTTCATTATTTTCATCACAGTCTTTCTTGATTAACTCGCTACTAATATTATCTACTGTTTCTTGAACCTTGTCGTCATCCTCTTCAGATGTTGATGTTTCATTTTGTTTATCATCTCCTACATGAAAAGTGATATTTTCAACTGGATATAGTGTTGTTACATTTAAATTTTCTAAATGTTTGATATTTTTCGGTATTTCTCGACAGTATGTAATACTTATTAGAAGCATAAGGTATATGAGTATCTGCAACAATAAAAATTGAAAAACAATATTATTTGAAATTATTATAAGATTTTTTAGGTCTACCCTTTTGTTTTGATTGATATTACTGTGGTTCAGGTATTGATCGTGATTTGTGATGGTGGTTAAGACAATAATGGATTGTTATTGGATAACCGTGACTATGATTTTGGTTTTGTTTCAAGTATCATTGATGTACCTAAATTGTAAATGAACTTGTGATTTAAATCCTGATATCAATTTAAACTGATACTATGGTTGTGGTTGTGAGGGTAACCTGAGTCTGATTTCGTGATTGAGACTGTCAATGTGATTGAGACCTAATCTGTGATATTATGATTGAAGTTATGATTACAATTATATAAAAACTTTTTCATTTTAACGTATTATCTAATCCATACGAGTAGTTTCTGAAAGTAATAGAAG
This sequence comes from Limenitis camilla, assembly GCA_905147385.1. Taxonomy (NCBI): domain Eukaryota; kingdom Metazoa; phylum Arthropoda; class Insecta; order Lepidoptera; family Nymphalidae; genus Limenitis; species Limenitis camilla. Next base: position 14,660,847 of record LR990238.1, read on the forward strand.
AAAACTAATTGGATAAAGCACAATAAACTGATGCAGTGGATAAATTACAACGATGACTCAAGATATTCAACGTATAATAGGGTGTACTGTATACATGTCGTTTCGAGAAAGTGGTGAAAAGGTCACGGCTCAAAGGCTTCGAAGGTCTAGCTGATCGTCGACACAGTCGTGCCCTGCACTTGAGAACTGCATTGTTTCTGATTTATTGTGGTGGGAATTCAAATCACTTTCATTGAATCAAGCGTTAAGATAATTAGCTGTTAAAATATTGTAATTAATTAGTGTAACGTGTAAGATCACATACCAAACTATTTATGAGAGCTTTTCTGTTCGATGGTATTCTACAAATATAGTATTTACTCCAATAACTTTTTGTTATTTCTTTTTCCTAATATATATTCCTTTTATGTAGTTAGTTGCTTTAATATTAACTCTCTACTTCTACATCCATTTAAGACTATGAAAATGCAACAAATAATGCATATTCATACGAAGCTTATGCATTCAATTATCTGTCAAACTACGGACAACACCTACATTTAACTATATACATAATCTTAATAAAGAATGCAGTCTCATCATTCATTAATAAGAGAAATTAAACGTGAAACACCAAAGAATGTAGAGGTGGAGAGTATCCAATTGAATACAAGTCAGAAGCTTTGATAAGCTATTGAAAATACCTCTCGACATTATAAGGATGATACTGTTAATCATATGAGGTTTAATAGAAAGTACAGGAAGTCTGGCTTACATGTAGCGTGACTGAACACTTCTATGACAAAGTAAGGTAAGTAAGGCGAAAGTTTGTGAGATTTTGATTTATCAAAATAAAACGTTTTATTGGAAATTTGTAAGTACCTGAATAACCTAAACCTTTAAATTCACAATTGGATGCGCTAGATGGCGCTAAAGTATTTGTTTCTTTTTATTCTATAATTTTAGGGTTTTAAAAAAATGAAATGTATAAATAGTCAAGCTCAAGCGCTTTGTATCGTGTAAAAATTTTTCAGGTATAAAATTAGTCTATGTGACTGTAATCCATTACTATTGGCACGGCAGTTAAATTCAAATTATTTGTGTTTTATTCCTTTTTCTTGATATATTTTCCTTTGTTGTAGTAAGTTGGTTTATTTTAATTAGTGTACGTTCACTCAATAATTCCTCTCGAGTGAAAATTAGTATAATGCATTAAAGGATTTATATTATGATTGCTCGTGCTCGATGCTTTATTTTAGTATGACAGACCAACTAGCCGAAGACGATTATGTATAGACTTTGAATCCTTTGCTCTGTAAACGCAAGGGCCTGATAGCTAATAGACGGATCTTCAGACTATATTGGGACATTTAAAGAAAAAAAGTGATTGCAATTAGGAACTCATTGGGAAGCTCATTCCACCAAATATCTGAGATTAAATAGATCGTCATACTTTTTAATCAATCAAATATACAAAAATAGTAAAAGATTCGAGTAGTTGGTGTCAGTGGTAGTGGCAGTGGTGAGCGGTCAGTGACTTACTGATTTAGGTGAAAGTGATGTTACACAACACCTGGGGCCGGACTGCGCTGCTGTGCTGTAACACTGCACTACACACTGCACACTACACACTGCACACTACACACTACTCACTGCACACTGCACACTGCACGGTATACTATCACTTATTGGGTCGTGTATCACACATTAACATCTGTTTCATTTCTTTATTGAATTTAATAAAATTTGTGGGTGTGGCGTATTAAGAATTATACCAATCACAGTTTAGCACACTAAACACATGTATAAACATGCATTTTACAGATACCGAGCAACGCCTCGGACTTGCGGACCAAGTACAGGGCAAATCGCACTAAATTGGTGATTTTATAAATTTGAACAAATATTTGATAATATCACTAAAATTTCCAACAATTTAGGTATATTTTTTTGTGGAAACCTAGTTTAAGCGTTGTTTGCTTTACATAATACATTGCAAATAGTTAAATTTTAAATAATAAACGTGTAGTCAAGTCATTTCGACTATCAAAACTACAAGTAACATTAAGTTACTAAAAATAAAAAAACACAAAGTTTGTTTATATTAAAATAATGTAGACATTTGTTTTCGGTTTCACTTCATTTTGACTTGACCGATATTTATCAGTTTTTAGCTTTATTATAGCAAAACTTGTATTTATTGTTTCTTAAAATACATTTAAAAGTGTGTTAAGTAATGAGCACACCTACGGACACTTGTGACGTTTACTACAAGTGAGTTTAAACACAAAAGAAAGCGGTAATTACATAAGTAGGAACGAAATGTTTCTATTGTTAGCAAACAATGCCTCGCGTCACATTTGCATGGAGTTTAAACATACGTTTTACTTTTAAACACATTAAACTCCATCCCCATAGGTTTTCCATACGAATTGTATCTATCAACGTTTTACCACAATCGAGTTATTAATGTTTAATATATTCCTTATTCATACAGAATTTTTAGCTTGAAAAAACATACAATAGATACAACATTTCTATTTATATATAGTTCTAGTAAGGGTCCATTCATTTATTACGTAAGACTATTTTCGCTAGTTATTGACCCCCTTGTAAGAAAAAATGAGAATAGGCTGACCCTCTCCCCCCATGTTTAATATTTATTACGTAAGAATCCAAAGAAAAAAATGAATATTGCCCGCGCTTTTTCAAAGTAATTAGTAATTTTTTACTTTGTGCATTTTGTCATCTTACGTAAAAACTAACACCCCTCCCCCCCCCCAAATAGTCTTACGTAATTAATGAATAGCCCTTAAAAGTGTTGTCAACTTTTATAGGTTAGTATTTTAATAACACTGTGACGAGTAGATCCATAGATTAAAAATATTGACTAGCATAGTGAAGTATAATTTTTCAGATTATCTGGACTCGGGGATTAATAAAAGATTAGTTATCGAGAAACGTTAGGTCGGAAAGAGTAGGTGAGAGTTTCTAAAACTTAAAATCTGTATACTTCGGTTCCGTGTGCGGCATAGCTCGTAATAAGTTAATTCTATTGAGATACCTATTTGTTATGGAAATTCGACCTTATAAAAAACATTAAACAGGCAGGAGTAGTTTAAATTTCTAAGCATTGTTACTCCAAAATAATTGCCTAATGAGACATAACAGTTCTGACGTAATCGTGTAAAAATAAACAAACTGAATCAATTCGAAAGTTAACAAAAACTTCAGAACTAACTTTAGTCAAAATACGTTGAGAATATTTAAAAATCCATGATATTATAAAAAGTTTATCGTTATGAACATTAATTACTACATATTATAAAAACTAAAATCATAAAAATCAGTGACGGCCCAGTGGTTGAGACTTCAAGTCTTACTCGGGAGGTCCGAGTCCGATCCCCCACACAGACACACACCTCTGACTCTGAGTCATGTGTGTTGTAAGCGATTAAATATCACTTGCTTTAAGGGTGAAGGAAAACATCGTGAGGAAACCTGCACTTCTGAGAGTTCCCAAAAAGTTCCCAAAGGTGTGTGAAGTCTGCCAACCCGCACTGGGCCAGCGTGGTAGACTATGGCCTAATACCCTCCTCATTCTGAGGAGGAGACCCGGCTCAGCAGTGGGCCATTGAAGGGTCGTGATGATGATGATAAAAACCAAGTTCTATGCCAATTCAAATCTTTCTGTTTGTGATAAACTCAAAAAGTACTAAACGGATTTTAATGTTGTTTTCATTAATAGAAAGGGTGATTCATGGAGAAGATTTATGTGTATAAATTATTAAGATTTTGTGTAAACTGCGTGAAATGTGCTGATAATTGTCAAAAATGTCCGAAAAGATGAAACAGACTGCGAGTTGTTGACTAAATCCTTTTGATATATAAACAATGTCCTATTTGTAATAATTAATGCTCAATGAGATGGCAAAGAGTGAGTGAGTCAAATAACTAGTCAGTAAAAAAATTCAAATTCTCTGAGAAAGTCTGAATTGATTTGAATAGAAATTAACTAAAAATCACGTTTTTATTTAATTTTAACTACTTTACATTAACTTACGTTATTTTCCGAAACTACTGACACGATTTTGAAAATTACTTTAATCATCTAAATAAGGCTCCGTTGGTGTTGTATGTCTATAGTTAAAACTCAAATTAATAGGCCCTTAACATTTATAAAACAAATATTTATATAGCATGTAATTCCCAAATAGTTTTTTCAAGTGAAACGATAAAAACAAAGTGTTAGCAGTAAAGTTTTATTATTTATTTCGTAACAAATACAACTCGTTCACGACTTGAACTTCTATGTAGGTTATAAGTAAATGATTCACTTATCAATTAAAACAAATATATAGTTATGGGTTATGTCTAATATCTTTATTTTTTTATTCATAATATTAATATAATACAGATTTAGCTTCTTTAGTTTTTTAATATTTTAATTCTTAAGTATTGGCTTTTATTAAAAAGTCAGGCGCTTTTTAATAAATATGTTTTTTCACACAGGGACAGTGCCTTTTGAGGGATAGTACGTAGACTATATTACCTTGAGGTCCATAAGTTATATGTACGAAAAAGTTCAAGTCAGTTTAATTAGCACGTTACTACAACAACAACGACAAACCAACGATTATAGTAAGACTCTATCAGAGAGTCCTAGCAACAGTTATATGTATATACAGTTATAGTTATATCTACCGGCACGTAAGTATATGTTTGACTTTGAATGCGCAGAAGTCATCATTAGGGGCGAAGGCAGCGTGCTACATACGACTGGTTCTTATACGACGTTTCAGTTCCCGCGCGTCTGCTACGTCACGATTGGAACGTACCACACTCATTATGCGTAACCCCCACTATCCATACAAATAAATAAAATTGGAGTGTCTGTTTGTAATATTAAAATAACCGCTTTTTATTAAGAGCACACGGTACATATACCAACAACTATATTTTTTACAATTTTTGTCGGTCTATCTTGTTTGTTCCGGTTAATCTCTGAAATGGCTGGACCGATTTTGACGGGACTTTCACTCGCAGATAGCTGATGTAACAAGGAGTAACTTTGGCTATTTAACATCTCGCTACGACTCATAGGAGCGGAGCAACACGTGAGCGAAGTCGCGCGAGTCGGCTAGTTTTTAAATAAAATCATAAAATTGCTGTGTTTGAGCACGCATCACGCTTAAATAGCTGAAGCGATTTTGTTGAAATTTTTTATACGTATAATTTAGACAGAAGATTATCAAATAGTTGTTTTGTTTTTATCTTAAACAAAACGCCTTTCCTGTGAGAAAGAATGGTCCAAATAAGCTGAAGCTGTAAATGTTATATACATAATTAATTTAACATTTACTTTTACGTGATAGTTTAATAAATTTATCTTTTATGGACGTCTAAATTGTATATAAACAATAAGAATATAAAGTGTTGGTCTATTTAAACATCCTTCGTGTGTATTGCTCTGGTCTTTACAAAAAGTCTTCATAACTTCAGAGAACGTAAAATGTAAATATAAGTAGATCTACTCACCATGTCTGACCTGAAGTCGTCACGTCACCATAATGACTGAAGCCTGTCACCATGGCGTTATATTTATAATATCTTAACCGCTAATGATCATTGGGATGTGTGTATTGTCTTTAAGAATTTTTAGTGGTGGGATATCTTATTTATCGATATATCGATACGAAATTAGAGATCAATTAGTATTTAAAGTATTTACTCGATTGTTTTATTTCTCTTGTCAAACTCAACGATGTAATGTTGTGATTATCTATGGTAGGTATGTGCATTCGGTTTCGCTCTAATCCATTAACAGACACATACATTGAATAATATATTATCATAAATCTATTTCCAAAACTTTTTAGTCCTTTGAGCCGGATTTTCAAGAAAACGTAATGGTACGATAAGATTAATTATGTTGACTTGAAAAATCATTGATCGATCTAACAAATTTTCATCCATTTTTGCAAGCAACACTATCAAAAAAACATTTTTCTTCTCTAAAGTTCCATCTACTTTGATAAAAATTAACTAAGCGTTCAATAGATTTTAGGTAAAAAGACAAATCAACTTTCTTGTTTGCTCTAATTTACTGAAAAGTTTTGGTCGTAAAACTAATGAGTATAACTTGTATTAACTATTAAATTCTAATAAACTTTATCGATATAATCTAAGCCACAGGTCTATATAGAGCAATTTTGATGTGAGCACGAGCGTAAGCTTTGTATGTACAGTGTGTGTAATTATTATAGCAGCAACCGTGCGGCTCTGTGTTCGCGTAACTCCTCATTACATCCTTCAGTAACTTCCACTCCCACTAGGAAGTGTTCACTCTATTCTTATTAGTATGTGTATGTAAAACAGAATACCTGACTGACTGACATATCAACGCACAGCCCTAGCTACTGAGGGTGATTGTAGATGAGCAGTAAAGAAGGGTTTTTGTCGTCATGGTATAGCCGGCAGCTAGGTCTTTTTTAGTTCTATCCGTGATGTAACAGACGCGCGGGAACTGAAACTTCGTATAATAACCAATCTCATGTGAAGCGCTGCTCTCGCCCCGCGCTCCCCGCTAACAAGCCCCTAATAGTGACTTCTGCGCATTCAAGGTCAAACCTATACTTACGTGCCGGTAGCTTTCTAATAATAACTTTTAAATTAAACTTACTTGCTATTCAACTTATTTGATAATTATTGAAGTCCCAGTCATTGCGTTAATCACGTGGCCCCCTCCTAAGACAAGTATTACAGCTTACTTGGAGGGTTTAAGGAATACTAGTAGCATGTGATCCATACTCCATGTAAATTTATGAAAAAAATAATAACCAAGAAAATTTAACTATTGTACTCCTAATATAAGTAACAAGAATTTCATATACTGGTTAAATAAGATTCATGTTATTACATAAAATATTTATTTAATTCTATATATAAACGAGATTACTGGTATTTTCGATGATATACAACTACAAAGTAAAGCAATACTCCACAGCAAACAATCCAATACGGTCATTGTGTACAATGTCCGTATTGAAACGATAGCGTGAATGACAATTACAATCTATTTGACTACTTTTCTGTATAATATTTACCATAATTAGCATCTACAGATGAAAGAATGACGTCACGGATAATCACTCGAACGACATTTTGGTAATAACCTCAAAATAATTATAATATTTAAACGATAGTTTTACAGATCACACTTATTTTCTGAGAAATAATATATATTTATCATTTACTGTTTAATAATAGATCTCAACATACTATATCTATTAATTTTTAATAAATTAAAATAGCAAAAACTCGTGAGAGGATATATGCTCTTGAAATGAATATCACTTTTCCACTATTAGTCACTTTTCTCACTTTTTCAGTGTTTCAACGTCACATAATATTGGTGTTCTATTAACCAGGATACTTGTAAGTATAGTCCCTCCTCATCAGACCCTGGGCCGAGTCAGAAAGGTCATCATGCAGCATCTCATCACGTCGACCGTACACCACAGATGAACAGTAATATGTTATCACTGGAAAATATAATAATTATCATTTATTTATATTATATATATTAAGCATTCTAAAATATAAGGGATAACGAAGAAGGATATTCTGTCTGTCTTTTGTTTTATGATAGATAAGGGACAAACGAGCAGACGGTCCACCTGATGGAAAGTGGTCACCGTCGCCCATGTACATCAACAAAAATAGAGGGTATCTCTTGTTTTGTTGATGCGTTGCTGCCTCGATGATAGAGGGAGGAGTGTGAGCAAAGAGAAGAATGCTGCGGTTTCAATGGACCCCGAGCAAAAACCCGGTGTTCATTGGAACTGCAGCAATAATGGAATGAGAGAGGTAGGGGTAGATCCGGCCCACATGCGGCTCGACCGGAATACATCAGTGACACTTAGAGGTTGGATTCGCATGCTGGTGGTCGCAAGCCAGTCGGGGTACAGATTCCCTACCACCAAGGGGGTGCTGGGTTACTCGGCTCTTACGAGATGCTCTCCCAGCGGCTGAGGGGAAATGTATTCTAACTCGTCCCCTCACGGGTAAATATAATAATATTACGCCTAATTGTTAAGTGTTACTAATTTTTGGTATCTAAATAATATGCTAAGTTTAAGATATATACAATATTTAAGATAAATAAACTCTAGCAGTTTTACTTACATGCATAGATTCCATACACAGATGACATTGTGCTGACCTCTGTGGTCGTCTCCTGGTCTCTGGTGTACTGCAGCACTATGAGCACCGTGCCGATGAGTGACAGCCCCAGCAACGCTATGCAGAACACCCAACTCATTATCAACCATGGTAATATGAGTCGAGGTTTCTTCTGAAAACCAAAGAAACATAATAAAGGTTTTTATCAAAATTCCAGATACAAGTAGGCATTTCGTAACTAAGCAGTGAATCAGTGTATGATTCAGCGAATGGTATTTCCTTTGGATATGTAATAGTACACATTATACAATAGACATTTCAAACGAGTAAACTTTTAATTCTTAAAATTATCTCAATACAATACAAAAACCCTCATACAAATAGTTTTCCTTCAGTAAACAACAGCTGAATAGTTTATTTGGTTGGTTAATTGCGCTAATCTCAGGAATTACTTGTTCGAATTGAAAAATAGCCCATTTACTGAGAAAGGCTATAGGCTGTATTAAATCGATAGTTTTTTTGGATTTGTAGCAATATGGATCACATACTACTAGTATTCCTTAACCCCTCCAAGCAAGCTAAGATGCTTGTGTTAGGAGTGGGCCTCGTCAGTACTCCAATGACTGGGATTGAAGCGTCGGTAGGTCAGTGGTTCAGGCGTTGGAGTCCCGATCGATATGCTTAGTTGGAGGGGTTAAGGAATTCTAGTAGAATGCGATCCATACATTATTTTTAAAAGTAATAATATATTTTACCCCAAACACTCCATAGATCAATAAGCTTCCTATAAGCAGCTGAAACATGGCGACAGTGGCGACAATGGCATACACAATCTTCCTTGTCTCAATGACGTATGGCATCATGGCCGCCGTCCCGTACACCATTACTATCATCACTGACAACACCTGAAAATATTAAAAAACTATTTAGTAGTGTTTTATAATCAATTACACGTACACTTATCAATGAGGTAAATTTTCCCGTTTCATAGGTACATTTATCAAAAAGGTGTGGTTATTACAAAGTTGCATTTACTGCTTTTTTAATATGAAAACATATACAAGAATTGCTGCTAAAAAGGCTTCTATTTTATAAAAGATTACTTGACAGTTATACAAATGTATAAAATAATTGTTTAAATTTTATTATTTATTATTATTAATCTCAACATTATCTACTATAATTTTATATTTCTTCTAAAATGTATTTCCAGGTCAAAAGTAGATAAAGGCAAAGCTTGCGGCCAAGCTATTTATAAGCTTATATTTCAACGAGTAAGCTAGATTTGGGTTAACCTAACAAAGAACCTGGGCAGAGGAGGCGAGTGTTGTAGTTACTTAACCCTCTCCTCCCCGCTTCTATTTCGAAATTTTCTAATGAGAAAGAGTAGGAGAGTACCCCATTGAAAAACACTAAAAGGTAATATTGAATGGAGTATTGGGTAAACGCACTGAACCGATAAATACGTAATCATTGTAAGTTCTTACAATTACGAGAGAAACCTAAGCTGTGCCTGGACTTGTGACCAAGGTGTAGGTTTGCAAGGCCTTATAACACATAAACCATATTTGAGGTAATGACTGAAATTTGATTAGATTTGTAACTTTTTAATAAATGCTCCTTTGGGATAATCTGTGTGTTAATTCTGGTATTTTATAAATGTGTATATTACACAAATTAGATTTATTTTTATAACCTTCAAAACTTTAGGAGTTAGTTCACCTAGTAAGTGAGTTTAGTCCATGGATAAGTACACCATGGGAACAAGTATAGAGGTACCTCAACGATAAGTACATTTACAGGAATAAGCGGACCTCTTTGATAAGTACACCTTAGGAACAACTGTGATAAGTGTAGCTTAATAGTATAGATATCTCATCGATAAGTGTGATAACAGATACCTTACTACTCGCAATATTATGAGCCACTGTTATTATTTAGAGAAATGTTATCTAGGTATGATATCTACGATATGATTTTAGTGATAACTGGTAAAGTATAATATTAAAAGATGATCTAATGTATGAAAACGAAAGTCATAAAATATTTATACATTGATTATAGCTATATTATTACACCATATAGATTATGTGAATGATTTATTTGTTGAAGTGAAATTGCTTTTTAATTCTATAAGAGAGAATTTTGAGAATATTTACATCATTATTTATGGAATAATTATACAAGAAATGTCTAGAAAAACTTCTTGTTTTGCATACATTATTTATTAATATATTGATCATCTCAAAACTAAAAGTCTTGATCTTGCATAAATTCTATGATTTTCTTGTTAATTATTTACCAACACATCCAGATATAAGAACCATAAAAAAAACCAGATCCTTCCTTTTTGAAATCATTATACATAATGCTTCAGAGTTACGGCTAGAATAATGGCGATGTTATAATCATGATTTCTATCATGGCTGCGTATTTATTTTGCAATCCCCAAATGAGAGGAGGATCCCTACATACTCCAACATTCAAAAAAGTGAAAATACTACTCTAATCAATGCTACCAACATCAAAAAAACAGGATGCTCCTCAAATTTGTGTTGCCATATTTAGAAGGGGACGGGATAGAATACAATTCCCCTCTGCCGCTGGGAGAGCATCCCGTAAGAGCCAAGTAACCCAGCACCCCCTTGGTGGTAGGGGATCTGTTCTTCGACTGGCTTGCGACCACTATCATGCGAATCCGACCGCCAAGTGTCATAGACGCGTTCCAGTCGAGCCGCATGTGGACCAGACTTACCCCCTCCCACTCCCATCCCATTAATGCTGTGGATCTAGTGGACTCTGGAATCTAGTTCAGGGTCCGTTGAGACCACAGCATTTTTTCTTCTTCACTCCCCCTCCCCTTTCTATCTTGAAGACGCAACGCATAGACAAAACAAGAGGGTATCTATTGTTTTGTCGATGTCCATGGGCGATGGTGGCCACTTACCATCAGGTGGACCATCTGCTCGTTTGCACCTTTTCTACCATAAAAAAAAGAATATTACGTTGTGTCTCAGAAACATGGTAAATGTAGAAAAATAATCATTTTGTTTGTTTATTTTATTAGACTCTACTTTCTGTTTTTTATCAATTTCTGATTTTTAAACGACTAACTATTAGTTTATAGCATATCTAATTTAATGTTAAATAAGGTAAAATTTAGTTATTATTAAAAAAGTTTCTCGTAACAATTAGTTAATCATATAAGATGATCCCAAAAAGAAACAATTATTAATCGTTATTATTGAAACCTAACATGTAAGAAACTGATGTTCTCTTTACAGAATCCTTAGTTTATCTCACTCATGTTGGGAAATTCTAAGATTTACCAATATCCCGTGTACTTCTTCACACATAGAAAAGATATTTTATACTAAGACCTATTAACTAGGTGATATATATAAATTTTAGTTGCAGAATTTAATAAATATGACTTACCAAATTGAGTATAGAAATAACCTTCGATCCAACGTCTAAACTTACACAAAAACAACAACTTGTGAGAGGTAAACACATTTTAAATATAATTAAGCTCAAAAACTATATTTTAAGTTATTATTTATAAAGAAATATATTAATATAGTATTAGATATGTGTGCGCAACAATGGAGTAACGAGTAATAATTATTGTATTTAAGGAATTCTCTTTTATCGAATAGATAATATATATCTATGATAAAGTTAGGGCCAATATACATTAAATACATCATTATGATTAATATACCCAAGTATGTAGTGTTAAAAACAATATATAAACTTAAATTTTAGACAGAGAGCCGAACGTTGTCAGGGGCTTGTGACTCAGTATCAATTCAAGGGCGGCTTTAGCATCGACCTCGAACTACTTTAAACAATGTTTCCTGTATGAAATCTCTTGTAAATTTGTTTAGATATAACGAGATAAAGATTATAATAATTAATAATATATTGTCCAGGTAGTGAGTATTTCATAATAAAACTAAAGGAACTTTCACCGATACAAACTTATTATTATAAATAACACCGTTTATAAATTAGTATTATATTATTTCAATTTTTAAGTATACCCACGTTTAGACAATATATAACCTTTAGTGCTATAGATTAGAGTCGGTCTCTGGTGTTGTCGCGCAGTGCACATGGAAGTTGGTATTATAATGTCGTGGTAAAGGTCACCCTGCTTGAGGTCCACGTAAGTTTGGTTTATTGTCTACTGTAGTTAGCGAGGTCAAGTAGTGGAGGTGAGAGTTAATACTAATACAGCTCGGCTCCGTCTAAGTGGCATGTGTATACGTATTGCTGTGCAGTAATGGGTATCATTCCTCACTATGACACTTACTTTAGTACAGGAATCAATAACGGACAAACCGACAGAGGATTGCCTTTTCATCGTAATCATAGTATTCCGCTTATTTCACAAGTGCATAACGAACACTAAGATTGTTCGTATTCGTAGAAACCGTGCCTCTACTTCTTGTACTTTCATGATATAGTAGTTATTTCCTGTAACTCTTTCGTAGAACACTGTCGCTTATAGTCCCAAATGTTTAACTGAAAGTATTTTTTTTATATTAAACTCACAAAATCATTATAATGGACATCTTTTGCCAGACACTTCGGATGGTTCCTGTTGAAATAATTACAAAAATTAATACATGTTTACCGCCTTCTTGTTTTTATTCTTTTTCACATTATGTCTCACGTTTGACTTCTAAGTTTTAGTAATCATTCTGAAAATATAATATTATTCGAGACTGGATATTTTGTGTTTAATTATCCCATAATTCCAATAGTTCCAACTTCTTTTAAAGGCTCAAGAGGAATTTAATGAAGTATCAACAATTTACTTATAAAGCTTTATAATTTTAAATTTCTTTACAATTTTGGTTAGCAATATCATCGTAATGTACAAATATTTAGAAGATACTTTTGGAGTATAGTAATGATTATTATAAATAAATAACAATTTTTAAAAAACATTTTTTAGACCTGAATCCACGAATAAACAGTAATAAGATTAGGCCATATCGTCCATTATCTTTATATGGTTCTAAAAATTCCCCGTAGGTGCACATTAGGTAATATACAATAAATGATAATTGATAATAAATGACTAAATTCTGTATGAAATAATCGAAGCGTGTTGATTGTGACTCGGTATTTATATTAGAGGTTAAAGCATGAAATTGCCGATATGCACTGAAAAATTGAAATTAGATTTATTCGATTCATGAGTCGGGGCTGTTTCACTGCTAGTTTTGCTATCATTGTTCGGAGTTCGGCACTGTACACAATAGACATATGCCGTTATCGCTGACCAGATCGGAGAAAGCTATAATGAATAACACTATGTCAAGACCATCAAACAGTTACCATTGCCCTTTTATTGGTAAGCTTTGCTTTAGGACACTGTTGCGGCGTTTGACCAGCCATCGCATTTTTCGCTTACGGTTATCGTAAAGAATCAACTTTTCATCGCATGTCACAATTCGATCCAATATTCCTGCATTTCTGTATCGATTCAACAAGGCAACACAAGTTTCAACACGCGTTTCTTTCTGCAGATCAGTCATGATTCGTGAGGCACCCATTTGTCATATCTTTTTATTTTATTGATTTGACGCAAATAAGTCAATATTGTTGGTAAGGTACCGTTAAACCATGCTGCTAATTCCTGGGTAGTTTGGCTCGGATCGGCTTCCACCACCTCTTTCAATTCATTGTTATTCTCTTGTGTGGGCGGTCTTCCACGTGGTTCGTTCTTCAAATCAGAGTTTTCATCACGACAGCGTTTAAACCAAAATCGCACGATGCGTTCATTAGCAGTCTCCTCACCAAACGCAACATTAATATTGCGAGCTGTTTCTGCGGCGTTAGTTCCGCGTCGAAACTCGTATTCAAAAATCACTCGAATTTTCGAATCTTTCTTGTCTAAGCTGAATAAAAAAAAAACTAAAAGTGGATAATCGAATTTTTTAAAAGAAGAAATACATAGGTAACATGTGAAAAAAGTTTAACTCAAAAATCTCTAACCATGAAGGTATATAAGGCCTATTATCAATCTGAGAAATTTTGTAAAGAAACTTTAAAAACACTGAGAGTAGCTTTGCTATTAATAAACTGTTAGTCATTTTTACAACTACAACCGTCAGCTTTCTGATAATAGATCTACTTGTAGTAAATGCCTCTAATATTCGTCATTTCTATTACACGAGTGATAGACAACAGCTATCCGCATTAATTTAATAATTGGACAGTCAGTACATACCATCATTTCATCATCATTAATCATTTTATTTTTTTAAAAAGAAACCATGGATTTTTCCGGTATAAAAAGTACCTGTGTTATACTATATTATACAAACTTTACCAGCATAAGCCTAGCCCTTGAGAGGTATGAAGATCCCATGGTTGCCGGATGGATAGACAGCATTCTTCGTTACAGGGCGATACAGTTCACTGTCAACACTACAATACGAGGTGTAGTATGCAGAGGTTGTCCACAAGGAGGTGTACTATCACCGCTTTTGTGGAACATTGTGGTGGATGAGCTACTAACCCGCCTCAGTGAACTTCGGCTGTACGCAGTGCGCTATGCAGATGATCTAGCTATACTAATCAGTGGACCATTTGAAAATATACTCTGCGATCGAATGAAAGCTGCATTCAAGGTTGTAGAGGAATGGTGCACCAAATATGAATTCACAGTCAACCCGACTAAGAGTGTTGTTCACTAACAAGAGGAGTAAAAATAGTCTTAGACTACCGAAACTATTCAACACAGAACTCACATTAACTAATGAAGTCAAGTACCTGGGCATAATACTTGACAGCAAATTGTTATGGAGTAAACAACTAGAACACAAGCTTGGAAAAGCATGTATTACCTTTTAGCAGTGCAAAAGACTCCTAGGAAAAACCTGGGAGCTATCACCCAAAATCACACTCTGGCTGTACACTGCCGTCAATACAGGACCAGGCTAAGCACCGCTATCACTAGACTGCAATCTTTTCAGCGCCTGGCTTGTTCTGCTGTAACAAGATGCATGCGCACGACTCCGATTTCAGCCATTGAGATTTTCGTACGACTGACCACTTGACTTGTTTATTCAACAGGAGGCGACCATGGCAGCAACACGACTATATCACCTAGGCCTACGGCAAAACAGGGGGGGGGGTCCAAATACTAACGTGGTCGGCCCTGTACCACACCTTCCTCTCCCCTTCAGTACCTTCCGCTCCCAGGTAGCGTCAGCTCACTCATACACATAGATATGCACAATGCAAGATGGAGGAACACGGCAGACTGTCGGCAGCACAAGCTCTTCCTGCTCTGTCGAAGAGCCTATCCCGTAAACTGCTCAGTCTATATCGAATTGATCTCCGTTTAATGGTGGGAGTAATGTCGGGACATTGCCCACTTAATAAACATCTATTTACTATAGGCATGACAGACATTTGCAGGGGATGCCTACAGGCAGAAGAGACGACTGCCCACGTTGTCCTGGAATGCGTGGGCGTCGCCACACAATGGGCACAAATCCTCAAGGACATGAGGTCGCTCCAAAAAGCCTGTGAAGTTCCCAGGAATCTTTTGCGCTTCTGGAAGGAGCTGGGCTGGCTAGTATAGCCAGTCATCCCTGCACGTACAATGGACCGAACTAGAGTCTAAGTGCGGAAACAGGAGCCCACATACAATAGAATACAATACAATATAGCAGATTATAAAGTCTCATACAAACTTACACATAAATTCTTAGAGTTTTTATACATTTTTATCCGTATTCTTTTATGGCCGTTAAGGGGCAAACGGGCAGATGGTCCACCTGATGATAAGTGGCCACCATCGCCCATGGACATCGGCGATACAAGTAAAAGCTACACGGTAGTACCTGACTAATATTTGACACTTCTTCAGCAAAACAGCAACTACACTTATTATTTAAATATTTAGCAAACAAATCTTAAATACACAACACTGAAGTCACACGAGTTCCGAGAGTAACCAAACTTTATTGCGCAAAAATCATCCCCAACAAAACAAAAGATGGGAGGGGATAGGGTAAGTCTGGCCCATTCAGAGTCAGATTCCCAAGCTGGTGGTACCACTAGGAAGTGCTGGGTTACTCGCTTCGTACGAGATGCTCTCCTACCGGCAGAGGGGAATTATATTCTAAGCCGTCCCCTCATGACTAATATATAATGTGACTTTATATGTTAATTAAACGCAGTATTATCACATTTACGTATGCCTATTTAATTATTTATATAAAACAAAGCAATGTTGTAAAGATACACTGATAACCAATGAAATTTCAATATCAGTGTGATTATATCCAAAGTTACACACATGCAGTTTCCAGTTATATTATAAACTTCTTGACATCATATTATATTAATTAAATAGCTTCTTTGCAATAAATAATAATGCAAGGTCGACAATATTTAACTCGAGTGCTTATCACCAAGATTAGTCAGATCAAACCCACTGTTTGATAACGAGTGCGATACAAACAGTTTGCTATGAGCGAAAACAGTGATAGCGTGATCTTGAGCCAAATAACACGTGATGATGGTGATACGCTGTTTCTCAGTTAGTTAGTGAGTTAATTAAATCATGGGTGTGCCTATGGTGAAGAACTGTTGTTGGTGTGCCAGTCTACACACAGGCACTTTAATCATTGGCTATTTTTATACGGTGAGCGTTACACGAGTGATTTTCTTCTCTTCATTGATTTGTAAATTACTTACGTTTATTTATATCTTTATCTACAATACTAATTTGAGTTTCAATGTTTACATATTTGTGTATGATAATCTCAGTGACATCATACTTAGGGTCACTGAGCTATGCAAACTATTTTTTTAATTATTTACATAATAAGCACATGCTTCCGAGAACAATGTAGACTAGTAAGTAGTAGTTGATAGTTATACATATATATAATCCCATTGCGACCCATAGGAGCTGTGTAATTTGTATAATGGCAAGAATTTAAATGTTACTGGTTATACATTCTAGTAATAATTCAGTAAATAACACTATTTTCTTTTCATATTAATATCAAATGTTGATTTTTTTCATGATTATCTATATTGCATTGCGACTTTATTTCTATTTGTTTTGTTGATATTGATGTACCAATTAGGAGTTTGAATACAAAAAAAAAATTGCAGTCTACTTTATTTCTTCGCATCGTATCAATCATGAACATCACAATGACATATTTTCATGAAAGTAAATACTATTAGTAATTTAGTAGGCCTCGTTAAATGACTCAGATCCTATAAACCCTTGCTAAAGGAAAGGCATATGAATGCTTTCTTTTAAAACAACTTCTATATCTTTCGTATAAAATAAATTACAAGGATGAGGAAGAAAAAGAAGGAAATACAAATTTTAAAGGAGAATTAAAACAAAAAAGAAATAATTAAATTTGTTTTTAATAAATTAAATCTTAGCAAAAAAGTAATTAATATTACTTTATACATAAAGAGCGATATTTTTAATATGCTTATTGCATAATCTATAGATTTGCATAGATAAATAAAATAGTGTTTCTCTGTCGCACTCGTGTGTAAGTCGTGATGCGTGGTGACGTCATAACCTTGAGTGTGTTTGTATGTGACACTACTGACTGCCGATGATAGCATCGGATTTTATTATGAGATTGTATTACATAGTGGCCAACTCTCACAATTTATTTCCAGGAAATCTATTTGTATTTGTATTAACAGAATATGTCACTATTGCTAGTAGTATCGGAGCTATACAGCGCAGTAACTAAAGATATGATAATAATTTGTAATTTAGAACGAGCCGAGCAGTGCTTGAGGCTTGAGGCCCAGGAGCAAATTTAAAGAATTTTAATATTAATTCTCACCTCCACTACTTGACCTCGTTAACTACAATAGACAATAAAGTTACATGAACCTTAAGAAGGGTGACCTAACCCACGAGACAATAATACTAACTTCCATGTACACTTCGCGACAACACCAGAGGGACTCACTAATCTACTAAAGGTTATAAATTGTGTAGTCGGTCTACATGAAATAATAAAAGAAACTACCAGCGTATATATACCTACTAATTTATATTAACGTTTACCCGGGAGGGGACGGGTTAGAATACTATTCCCTTCTGCTGCTAGGAGGGCATCTCGTAAGAGTACCCCTTGGTGGTAGAGGATCTGTTCCCCGACTGGCTTGCGACCACCTGCATGCGAATCCGACCGCCAAGTACCATAGACGAGTTCCGGCGAGCCAGACTCACCCCCCTCCCTCTCCTATCCCATTAATACTGCGGATCTGGTGGACTCTGGGCTCTTGCTCCTCTGAAACCGCAGTATTTTTTTCTTCACTCCCACTCTCCACTCTATCTTCGAGGATGTAACGCATCGACAAAACAAGGGTATCTCTTGTTTTGCCGATGTCCATGGGCGATGGTGGCCACTTACCATCAGGTGGGCCATCTGCTCGTTTGCATCTTGTCTACCATAAAAAAATAACGGTGTTACTAACACTACGTGGTTTAATTGGCCATTAAAATTTCCAATTAGTTGAACGTTTAGGTTTTACTTAGTCTTGGTATTGGTCTTTGCCAGTTTGTCCTGGTCTTGCTATCAATCGAGTCTTGCAGGGCAGGTCTCTGTCTTGGTCTTGTTACGATTGAGATGTCTCTTGGTCTTGCGAAGATCCAACAACATGACCAAGACTCATTTTTTTAAATACTATCTGTTGTTTACTAAAATGATTTCAAATATAGGTAGGTAATATTAAATTGTCGTTGTTTGCAGTATCCTAATTATTGTTGTACCTTTTCCACTCACGGCTCAGCAGTGAACAGGACCTTTGGAAGGCGAGCACGGAGCCGTAGCCAACGCGTAGAAGCCCTTTAGACAGTTTAATATAAGATGTGACACAAACCGGCGATTATCCCTGTATGCACTATGAGAATGCACTCAAAGACAATCTCCGGCTTGTGTAGGACTATGGTATAATGGTAACTAATAATGCAACTAGGGGGCAACATTTGCTGAGCGGCTTAACGGTAGAGGGATGTGCACTCGGTATTCGATCTGATCATTGGTCCCTCTCGAGGGGAACCTCACTTGCCAACTAACCACATACGTGACACATATACCCTTAGAACATAAAGTTCTCGCGACTCCACGCTGATCGGCCGGTGAAGGCAAGCCAGAGGTAGGGGATCTGTTCCTCGTCAGTGTTTACTTCAACCAGCCACTAATGGCAAGCTCAGGATGAGGAACTCCCCTGGGAGCGCTAAGGTGCGAAGGGTGGCTACTCCCCAACAGCTCGCCTCAAGCTGCCTATTATATTATTGTACCTTTGCAACACCGTTGATTACTATTTATTCGTGGGTAGTACTTTTTATTTTGTTCCAAGACTGTATATTATCTCTGTTCCGATAGACTTCAGTCAGTTGTCAAACGGAGCTCGCCTGGTGACCATTATGGTTGTTATTGTGCGGTATCGGTCCCAATGAGATGACAAGTAATTATTCAATTTATGAATTTAAAAAATGCAACCAATGATAAAACTGTAGGCGCACTAACTTCTATTCACCAAGAGAGAGAAGGAGAAGTCAGTCTCACGTATGTTCAAAAGATCCTTCCCATATTCTTGTTCATATGAAATGTGATAACGTTGTTAATATTGGAAATTAATATTTGCAGGTTTGGTCACTACTAGAATTAACAGGGTACACTCTCCTAGTAACTCTCGCGCCCATAGGAAACAATGGAACTGTCTCCAGCCACAGATATGTGCTGTACATCACCGCGGCCACTGTCAGTGGCATCACGCTGCTCTGCTCTATTCTGCTCATCGTTGCTGCTTATAAGGTTAATATTTTTTAGTTTGTATAAATAAAGCTTATAATTTATATATCTGAACGAGCTATACTTAGGAAGTACACAATAGTTCGTATGCTGAGAAAAATGAAAAGAGAGTGATCAAAATATTTTTCGATCGTGTTTAAAAACAGCAAATCAAGCATTTACCAATTTTGATGAGGTTATATAAAATGACTATGTTTTAAAAGCTTAAATTTATTGCACTTGCGTGAGAGAACTGGAAACAAGAAGGAAAGAAAAAAGTTATTATTATATACGATCCTAAAAACCCTTTCTTTAAATCGAGAAACAATTAGGAAATATGATTCTTTAGATAATTTAGGTACAACTCTTATTAGTTTTATTTATTTTCAGAAACTACCGTTCCTGACATTACCATGGACGATCATAACGGGAATCCTATCCGGGATTTTTTTTGTCATATGCTTAACTGGTATCAGCCTGATCCTCCAGGACACTGGAGAAATGCTTGAGATTGAGATTGTAATAGTTGTTATACATCTTACAAGAGCATGTTAGTACCATCTTTTACTTTTTTAAATCTGCAGTGTTGAACACGAGATTTTCTCACGAAGTTTTTTTCAAAAGAATAGATGATCTAAATGTCGGTTTTATGGTCAATATGATGAGAATAAACTATTATAGATAACTACCACTTTAGATTCTCCAAATCCAAAAATAAATGGGTCTTTAAGGCCTGGTTTCTTTTATCAAAATTTAATCTAATCTTAAAGTAATGTAAAGTTAATTAATAATACTTATGATAAATCTTTTTTCCCAGGTACATCCATATACTGTATAGTAGTAGTCCACAGCAGACACAAGCAAATAATGTACGACGAAGATGAGAGACGGTTTCATCATTCAGCCAAACTGTACCAGCCTGTCTGGATGAGGGATCAGGCGTTATAGAACCTAGTCATGGCCCTAGAGCCTTACCGTCTGTGTTCGGAAGATGTCCAGCCCTTGACGACGAAACTTAATTTAAGTGGTGAAGCTATGGCAGGTCGATAAGTAATTTATAAAAAAAATGTGATAAACACTAAGTACTTAACGTAGGTAGTCTTAATAGTTTAGTTTTTTATATTCACGTTTAATATTCTTATGCTCGTATGCAGGATTAGGGATTACATGTGACACGATAATGCTGTTTTTTATGTAAATAAATCTGTTTTGAATTATGGTTTTTATTATTTCTTACTTGTGTGTAAAGATACTTACGTAATTATTAAAATATCCGGTTGGAAGGACCAAAATATATATTAATTAAAAAACTCAGTTAAATAACTAAATTACATATTGTTCTACACTAGTGGCCTGCCCTCGCGTCGCTGCGGGTTTCGAAGAAATATTTTAATTGATGTCCCTAACATCTCACTGTAATTGTGTAGCTTTTAGTTATATGAAAAAAAAGAGAGTGAAAAAAGGTGACAAAAAGAGAAAATTCTATATTTTCAAATAACAAAAGAGCGAGACGGACAGAGCAAAAACAAAAATGAAAGAGAGATAGATAAAAGAGAAAGATAAAGGTGAGTAGAAAGTGATAACAGGCAGAATGAACAGAGATAAAGATAAAAAAGATAGAGAAAAAAGAGATAATGAAAATATAAAAGAGGAAGAGAGATTGAGTAGTTTTCGAGCCTATGCGCAACAAACAAACATACTAAAATACAATAAACAAAACTTTCCTCTTTATTTAATAGTGTAGAAAATAATTATATTGTCGTGAGCTACATTATAGATTGATGAATAAGACCATTTCGTGGTGGCCAATTTTGGAATTATTTTTCACATATATACCTAATAAGGATCATTTAAATACCTATCATCAAGGAAATGAACGGAATCGATACGAATTCATGGAATCATTACAACTTCAATTTACCAGTTTATGTGGATTTATGGAACCGACAAAAAACCCAGCACGTATTGGGAAGATAAGGTTTTCAACCACAAGTAGGTCAAAAATCGTAAAGGAGAATGAAAGAAATCGTATTCAATAATTATTACTGCAATATATAATAAACATAAATATATTAATTTCATAGCGCAATTCTATAATTATATCTATAATTATTTTGTTAAATAAAAATTAACATAATATGCATTTTAATATTTTAAGTAATTCACATGTATTATCGTATATGTTTAGGAAGCATGATAATTAAAATTATCGTACAAAGTTAAAACCCTATATATAAGACGTCAGAATTGCGTCATTTTTGTGTATTGTCATCTCTTTTACTCCACACAACAAATATCATTTATTTCTCTCGCACTACAAATAATATAATGAACGTCGAAGTATCAGGGGAAAATAGAAGAAGTAAATACTAAATTCATTAATTGTTTGTAAAGTTGATTAATACAGACGGCGAAGTGAGAGTGACATTTTGTTATTTAAAATAATAAAAGTGTGTCCGTGTAATTGGTGCCGTAATACGTCGGAAATTAGTAAGGTAAAAATTATTGATTTAGCCGCAAATTTATGTTTATTATTAAGTATATTTTTATTATAATTTCTTGGTGTAAGTCATTATTGTTAAATAAATGCTGTGAAAACTATTCGTAAAGTTTAACAACCGCTTTCATTCTTTGTTAGTAGAATAAATATTTAGAAAGCCTAAACATAGGTACATTTATTTAAAACATAATTTTTTTAAATCCAAATATGTATATCTTTTTTATTAATTTTGTCTGTTTATGGTATGAGAAAAATTCTTACAGATATTTATTTGAAATGTATACAATTTGAATAAATATTATTAAGTATTATTTGTTCCAAAAGAAGAAATAGTATACAATAAAAAAATTCATAAGACTATTTGTTACAAATTAGTAAATACTATATAATTTTATGTATAAATACATAATATAATTTATCATTTGTATATTCTTGACCAAATAACTAGCAGTGGATAAGTTTTAGTTCTTTCATCAATTGTCGAGTTGCTAACACCACTTTAAAAATATTATGGGATGGGTTAGCTAGTTAGTAATCAAGAATTACTACTTACCTTGTTATCTTCTCAAAATCTAATCTCTCTAACACTCGAGAATCGCTAATTTTGATACACTACCAAGTCTGTTCTATCAGAGAAAGATTATCAAATAATTCTAAAGATGTCTTTCTACATAAATACTAATAAATATATAAACTTTACCTGTTTTAGTTTAATAAAATTCAGTAAATGGGTTGTTAAAACTGTTTACTTAAGACAAGACTATCTAGAAATTATATTTGTTTAGACATTCTTTATCAATGCTCCACATCTTTAAGTATGTAAAAATATTGTCTAGTACTTAGTATTAAAATCAAGATGTTAATTTCAAGAATATGTTTCCAGAAAGTATTTAACTTCCTTAAACCTCTTCGGATACAACAATTAATTTTCCTATATTATTAAATTTAACCATTTCATGTAAATAAACTTTAAGACTAAATATTTCTTTAAGACTTTAAAAAAAACTACTTTTGGAATATCATAAATGTCACTTTATCTATCTGATTATCTGAAGTCACCACCAGCTTGGAAAGCGGTCACAATTTCAACATTTGCTTGGTTTACCATAAAGTACCATCTTGATTTTTGTGCAATAAATATAATATTTTTAGATTACTCCAGCAAGAAATTTTTAAAACAAAATTTTCTTGCATAACATTATAGTTCATAATCATCATCATGTATCAATCACATACATTTACGTATGAGGAAGTGCGAATGAGGAAGTCGTGAACTAAGGGTTCCGTACAATTTCAATAAAGGAACAAACACTATTAAAGTTTGATTTTCGTTTACGGGTCAAAATATCATCATTTAATAACGTGTCATGTCGTCAACAGCCGTTGCTAGGATATGTGTCCGAAATAGCTTTAAAAATACTGTACTACTATAACTTCTTACGACTATACGAAGTCTAAAATTGAATATACTTTCGCGCCCTATTATCATTATCACTATCACACTGATTTGGTCGCTCCTGCGATGCTCACCACCGGCTCCAAGAGAAGTGTATGAATAGATGATGATACCAATAGAAGATCAATTTTTATAATACATTCACCTGATATGATGGCAATGCCCGCGACAGTCGGCTAACGTAACTTAATCATCACGATTCACAGTTATCAATTTTAAACGAATTCCCTAATATTATACGGCACAATACCTTTCAAATATGTTTATCATGCTTATTAATTAGTTAAGCTATTAGGAATAAAATAACACAATTTGATGACGTACGTTACTAATTTATTTTGAAACAAAAGTGTTTAGAAGGTAGTAAATTTTTATTGTGTCTAAAATTGGAAATTTTGATTTTAATCTGATGAATAATACAGTTTTTTAAATTAAAGTGTATTCCTTCCACTACTGCATATTATTGCACCCCCCCATCCCCAATGTGATGATTGATGAATGCATTTTTTTTCGCTCCTTATTCTTAGCAGGGATATTCACGCTTCGATGTGCGCGTCAACTATTATACCGCTGACGTAATCAGCATGCAAGCCTCCCCGCATCCCTTACGTTATAATAAAGTCGCAAAGCAAGGACCCCCGCCCCCTTTAATGCAAACGTAATACTTGAACGGCCACCTTAGAATGAAAATGATTTAAATAAAAAATCCTATTTTTGGGAAATATATGAAAACCTTGGAAATAAGCTTTCTAATCGTAATCAAATATTTCCATTAAACATTTCACTGAAGCTAGAAGTAGACTTCTTGAGATAGTTTTATAGCAATTATTAGATGCCCATAAATATTAATAATTTTTTTTTTTCTTGAAGAACAATATAATAATCAAATGTAAGGATTAGGAACACTATTTGTGTCTTCTAACTTCTTTCTAAAAAATAATCTACTATTACTAGTCATACCTACGAATCGGTTTTAGAACGAGTCTGTAATCTGTATTATTATGTTGTCTGTAGTTCTGTACTTATTTTTACTAGAAGCGCCCACTGGACCAGTGACGTCTAATTATTGAGTATCAGACCTTGAAACGGCCACTGTCATGGGGATACACGCGCCTTGTGGGTTAAGTCAAAAGAATTAAGCGTTAATTTATTGAACGAATAAGTGAAAATTTCTTCATAATAATGTAAGAAGTAGATCAGAATCCTCAAAATGTTAAAATTTGTTGTTTGTTATCCGGTATTTCTTCCCTTTCTATGTATTACGGCAAGAGTTAAAATATCTGTTAACGGTTCTATTAGCGCCATCTCTCGGTAGAAAATATTTATTGGATACAACCCAATGTCTATGTGTAGATTTTTATTGTCTCATTATTGTATTGTTTTAACAATAGGTCATTAAAAAGACGTATAAGAGTCTAACAGTATGGCGGCTTGGCTATATAAAATATCCGCTTAGGGGTTATACTTTAGACAAAGTCCTTTAGCGTTACTGCTAGATTACCCGCAATGCAATCATATTTATTCTGACGAGACGGCGTATTTATTTTGCAATCCATACTTCTTCGATTGATGTTTACCGGTTGTTCAACATTTAAGATAGTAAAAATGCTACTCAAATAAATTAGTGATTGCAACATCATAATTAACAATATATGATCTTCATTTGCAATGTTCGAGTGAACTGAGTTCAATATCGTTCGTCGTATCGTATTTCGTAATAAGCAGTGGCGGAGCTAGACGGAATGTGGATCACGGTGAAATCAATTTTTCGAATCGTCTTTAATTTTCCGGTCTATATTATTTTTGAAAAAGCTAATACACAACTAATCAACTAAAAATAAAATCTCAAAACTTTTTGGGGAAGCCATCAACAGCAGTGATCGCGGACGCCTAGCGCCGGAACTGCTTATTATTTCAATTCGCTGTGAGTTTATAACTTATATATAAATAGGGAATAATTTGAAAAAAAATAAACCAGTAGGTTTAGTGAATCCAACTGCAATCGCTACGAGTTGTATTATCAGTAGTGGACGCGATGCAGCCGGACGTTGCTAACTTTGATATTCAGTGAGTTACATGTTGATACAAATATTAATTCATACATATTATTAATATATAAGTACACTTAGCAGTGATAGCCCAGTGGTTGAGACATCAATATCTTACTTGGGAGATCCGAGTTCGATCCTGGGCACACCTGCGACTTTCATGAGTCATGGGTGTTTTAAGCAATTAAATATCACTTGCTTTAACGGTGAAGGAAAACATCGTGAGGAAACCTGCACTCCTGAGAGTTCCCTAAAAGTTCTCAAAGGCGTGTGAAGTCTGGCAACCCGCACGCGTGGCGGACTATTATTGAGCAAATGCTACCTGCTAGATCTTGTTTGCGAGGTGCACGCGCTTCCTATTCCTTTTTTTTCCTTTTCCTAGCTGAGAGAAGTTTTTGGATGCATTGCATGGTCAGTATTTTATTCAGATCCATGCTGTTTGACTTTCCATAGTTTTGTTTGAATTGGCAGAGAGCATGCTATCAAAGGGCATGTGTATTGGAGTGTTTACTTTGAGCATGCTTATTCAGAAGCATACTTAAAATTAGCATGCTTATTCCTAGGAAATGTAAACAGTTCAAAAGCATGCTCATAATAAGCATACTTGTAGCACGCCTTTTAGCATGCTATTTTAGAGCATGTGTAACAATAGCCTTAATCTTGTTGTGCTTTTAATAATCGAAATGAATGTTCAAAAAATATTATCAGTCTTTATATTTTTATTTTATTTTCTGCTGCGGCTTTTGTTTGTTGCCAGAAATTGACTTACTGACCAATTTTGTGTCAAAAGTACTTTGTAAAAAGTGTAATTGAAATAAAGTAGTTTGAGTTTTCTTAACGTCCTAAAATATTATCTTTTGATCCCATAGTTAAGTTGTGGGTAAATAGCTAAACTAGTCTAATTATTTTTATTATATACATGTGTTATTAAAACATTCATCCAAAGAGGGTTCTTCGCCCAAAAAAAATTTTTTTATTCTACTTGTAAATCTATTTATCTCTCAGCGATGCGAAAGCAGATAGCTAAATAAATGTTTTATTTTTAACTATGCTTTATTTTTTCTTGAAAAAAAAAGGAAAGCTTGGTAATTCTTTTTATTAAAAGAAATTACTTTATAATATGATGTGTTGAGTCCTTAATATCATATTAATAAATATTTAATTCCAGGGATCGAAAGGAGGAGCCAATCAACATGAGCAACATGGCGGTGCCACACATCACCACGTTCTGTTGGTGCTGTGGACTGGAGACGGGGGCCAAAGTCGTTGGATTTTTACATTTGGTAAACTTCATAATCATTACTAAATTACTTACTTTACTATTTAAATTACTTAGATTCAAGTCAATACATTGGCCACCTTCTCGATAGTACAATACTCCAAAACAAATTCTATAACTGATTTTAACCTAAATAACAAACTGAAATTATTGGACAAATTATATTTTTTGGGCCTTGAAAATGAAGAATTTACTCTCAAATACAATTTGTTGAATAAATAATTCCAAAAGATTTATTTTGACTTTATTATAACAAATGGAGTCATAATGAGTGTAGTATATAAATTTTCATTTTTATTTTGAGCCATAATAAAGCTCATTGGCCTTATTGTTGTTTGTCAGAGCTGACGACTAAATAATATTATTTAATATTTTCAGCTGGTATCAGTATCCATAATGGTGGTAAGCTCAATATTCATGGCACAGTTGGGCGAAATGGTTGATACTGTGGAGGATGAGGATGCCCTCTACAGGAAGTGGTATAACTATACCACTGTCGCGTTGTCGTTATCTGTGGTGCACCTGCTCCTGGCTGCCATTTTGTTATTTGCTTCTTTTAAGGTTGGTACTATTGGGATACATATTTGACATTCCTTAATTGATTCACCCTTAAACTGGAACTGCATTTCAGTGCCTAATGATATTTGTGCCGATTCCTTATACATCCCCTAGCCGAAATCTTCCTTCGCAAAATTTGTTTCTATGATCAAAAATTACTCCTTGTACCCGAACTGATGGATCATTGTAAATTGTGCATTAAGAATAACAAGTTAAAGTTCATTTTCCAAACCCTATATTATTTATAAGACAATTCAAAATACCTCATTTTGTCAATGGTAAGTATTGATTATTGCTGGACTCAATACCGTCTTTACCATAAGGGCACTCGGGACCAGTGCCCAGGGCCCCCATACTCAGAGAGCCCCAAAGGACCGACAATTTCTCTCACATTTAACATCAAAATATTATGGATTGCACTTTTCTCGATCATTTTGCCCGAAAGTCGATCATTTTCAGATTTAGATCAATACATTTTATGATTATATTCTAGTCTATTGTTAGGATACACTTTTGATTTAATATATTTTTTATTAGTATCCGGATTGTTACAATATAATTTGACTTCCTTTACGTATTTTAAATTTATTTTTAAAACATTAAAACAATATAACGAATATCCGGTGTGTAACATCCGGTTGTTAATACACATTTGATTTCCGTTATTTTTATATTTCTCAATTGTTAGAACATATTTTGACTTATTTCTAAAATATTAAGATATATATCCGTATATATATCCGATTAGTACAGGAGGAATCGGCGCATGAGTACCGAAAACTATTCCACCTCAATTTTTTTATGCGATCCTCTTCAAATTGTCCTCCTGACTCATGCGCTGCATCAGCCTCTCTGTGTCCTGAATCATTATTAATGATTTATCTTAAAAGCTATTAACTTTATCAAGATTGTTAAAGAGAGCAATGTTATTTGTTTTTAACAATTTTTTTTCTGGAATCAATTTTAAAAGAGTTATTTAAGCATGAATCGGAATATGTAATTAAAATTACTTTTTTATCAGTTTATATTATTTTTTTGTTATCATCTTGTGAGCGCGCGAAATTAACAATTAAAAAACAGGTATAAACAATGAAATTTTTTAAAATCTCTATTAAGAATAGTATTAACTATTGTATAAAGAATTAAAAAAAATATTATTTATATTTTATTTTTTTTTCTAATATATTTTTCATGGGTCCAAAGTACCCAAATTTGCGATTTTTCGAACCTTTAAAAATTCATATCTCTAAAAATATTGACTTTATCGTAATAAGTCATAGGACCTTTTTTATTTGTATTTCAATAGAGAATATAAAAAAAAATTGTCCAGTTGAAAAATAACAATTCCTTGCAATTGTTTAAACAATTTCGGTTTAAACAATATGGCACAGGGTTGCCCCATGGCAACATGCATTTATATCATCAGTAGGACCATTTGAAGAGGATCGCATAAAAAAATTGAGGTGGAATAGTTTTCGGCACTCATGCGCCGATTCCTTCTGGACTAGATATATATCCGTGTAAATTATATTGATCAATTGTGTTATTTGATATAAGTTAGCTGAAGTTTTTATGTGTATTACAAAATGCCCTTCGTATCCCCGTTTATTATAAATCTGATTGTCAATATTGTGGCGCGTTTTACTTTTATGAGTATCTAGCCGAAATTAACGCAATATTTACATAAATTATTAGTACGCTCCTACAATATAATGTCTATTTTCAAATTACTTATTTGATTTTTTTTTCAACTTTACGGAATTAAAAATGTCAATATAAATAAAAAATACACGCTGATGGGGCGGTGTAGCACGACCCCTCTCTCGCAGCGCAGCAAGCAACGCGGCGAGAGGCGAGAGGGGGCACCGAAATGCGGGGGGCCAAAATTTAAAAAAAAAATTATCCGTGCTAAGCCGGGACGGGTCGCTAATGATTAATATTGATATGAAACTCGTTAAAAAAATTAAAATTATTTCAATGACGAGTTTAGAATATGATTATGTGCAGTAAGTTAGACATATCGCAAAAGATCCATCCATCTCACTTTCATTTCATCTAGTCTTCTCTAATTTAGCATTAAAGAAAAAATGATAATCATTACATAGTATAAAACAAAATCGCTTTCCGCTGTCTGTATGTCCATCTGTCTGTCTGTCCCTATGTATGCTTAGATCTTTAAAGATTTTAATGCAGATTTTTTTAATAGATAGAGTGATTTAAGAGGGAGGTTTATATGTATAATACATCCACATTTTAGTAGAGAAAGAAACCGTGCGATGCCGGAAGCGGGTAGCTAGTGAAATTATAAACAAAATAAAAAAAAAACAAAAATAAAAGATGATACTGCTGTTTTTATTAATTTTGTCGGTTAAATGAATTAATTAATATACTTTTATTATTTTAGAGAAATACATTAGCGCTGCGAGTGTGGGTGTGGTCGATGATATTGCTCTACATCGGGGCTTTGCTCGACTTGATCTACTCCATGACCTTTGGCTTCTCAGACACTGGCTCAGACATCTTCCTCTCATTCTTGGAAGGAGTGTTGTTCTTTGGTAAGTTTTTTACGATAATAACTTAGTTGTAACTCTCCTCTTTGCTGCTAATCAATTAAAAATCAATTAAAATTTTCAGGTTTCATAGCCTATTGCATTCTCTGCGTCAACAGCTTCTACCTGATGCTGAAGAGTGCTGAGGATATGGACGCGCCCCCCAAAACTGACTACTAATTCTGTTAATGCATATGTACGTCGACACTTTCTAAGAAAACATTTGCGTTTAAAAAACCAAATTCAAACAAAAATAACGTTTAGTTATTCAATTCACTATGGAATTAATGGTACGGGAGCCAGATTCAAATTCGGTCGATCATTTCCTCTCGAATGAAAAGTCGTATACTGCATAAGGAATATATATTATGATTACTCGTGACCGTCAGCTGCGATTCCGTGGGTGGGGCGAGCAGTCACAGCCTCCCAAAGTTTTGTGAGTTCGACTTCGTTTATTCACTCCTGTTTGTAAAAAGCTACTTAAATGATAACTGTGATTTTGCTGTAGAAAATCAAAATGTTACATGGTCAAGCAACCAGCTGACGTATAATCCACCACGTTATGGTCAGCTGACATTATTTGTCCTTCAAGATACTAGGCAAACGATAATCCGACAAATTTTCAAACGGGAGGAAATGACTGAAAAAAAATTTTTTTTTCGACATGTTTGGGACTCGCTGACGGTCACGAGTAATCGTAATATTAACCCCTTATGCATTTCACGAATTCTCGCTTGGGAATCTGTCACTGGCTCCCATACCATAAGTATGTTGGATTTTTTCGGTTATTGGAAGGATTTTCTTTAGATTTTCGTCTTTGTGTAGTCATTTATTCCTTATACCTATACATCTTAATTTTTTTTTTTATGAAATGTATACACAAAGTTTGGGTTGCGGAGGCTTAAGTATTAAAGCTGTGTATGTTTTGTGAAAGTGTTGATATGACATCCAATTATAACGTGTTGTGCTTATAAGTGTACTTATGTGCCATACTGATTGTTATACATAAGATATGTACATCTTGTTAGATGTATTTGCTATTTTTAAAAATTGGTATGTGTTGTGCAAAAAAGGATCAACAATTACAGTTAGTATTTGTACTAGTCGCCCGCCCCGGCTTCGCACGGAATACAATTTACCACGCATACTTAGATTTACTATATTTTATTAAATGTAGTTTTTTATTATGCCGCAGGAACACTGATTGTTAGTTCAGGTTATGGAGTGTCTATGTGCCAAATTTCAATGGAAACTGTTCAGCCGTTTTTGGGTGATTGAGCAACAAACTTCCAAACATACAGATTTTCACATTTATTATATTATAGTAAGAGGTATAACTTGTATTTGTAGTAGTTGTTAAGTTCAAAGCTAAAGAGTATTAATTATATTAGTTAAGCTGACAATATACTTAACTTTTAACACATATTGTTTTTTGCACAACATCGACCAATGTATAAACAAATGAGCGTTATATAATATAATAAAGAAGCCCCCTAAGTAGTAATTTCTGCAATATTGCGATATATATTCTCGAAGCGCATGTAGAAGCTTTCAATGTCCAACTTTTGGCTCATGTTGTATAAGAATCGCCAAATTATTGTCTATTTAATCATAAATGTAAGTGATTAAGAATATACTATAGTTTAAGGCATCGCGGAGAGTAAAACGGTGTGATATAACTCTACCAGTATGGTTCAGCGTCAGATATGAGGCTATAGTTATTTGTTGGTTCTTCTTTAGTCTACATTCATTAAGACTAGATATTCTATAGTCAAAAGGTGAGGGTTCTAACGCGACGTCTGCTCACAGATACGAGCGATTCAATAGTTAAAACGTCACAAATCTCGAATGACGTCACAATGCTCAATACGCACAAAATAGCATTTCTATTTCATGATTCAACTATTTGTTTATGACAAATATCTGTCTATAACTACTTACAGTTGATCGAGTACAGTTCGTATGTATACAGGGACTGTGTATCTAGTTTTTATGATCATCAAAGGCTTCATCGTACTTATATTAGTATAACTACTATTCATACCACTGTCCATATATGTATTTAATTCTTTCCTATACTGGTGTGTTCAGAGCGTGATATATTTTAGATTCTTCTATACAACTCCCTAAAACTATATTTATAAAATAAATAATAATAATTAACAGATATATAACTTTATTTACATTATGAAATACTTGGAGATTTTGCATTTATTAAAACAAAAATATTTTAATAATAGATGAGTCTGTACTTAGTATATTAAAATAAAACCTCGTATATAAATGTTTATTGCTATGGTAGCTCTGTAAGTCTTGTATTATTGTATATCGTGTATTATGTTGTCTGTTTTATTGTGAAGGATACTAAGTATCAATGTTATCGGAACTCCTAGGAAATGTCGTATAACTACCAAACCAAAGTTATTTTCTAACTAACACTTTATGAACTTTATGTTGTAGATTTTCTACAGAGCAATAACGATTAATTATTATATATATTGAAACAAGTCTTCTACAATAGTCTGTTATATTTGAATCTAATTATATTCTCGTAATAATAAATTACTATAACTATTCTCTGTTGCAGTTTTTAAAGTCTTTATAAGCACCGTATGTGCGCATCTTAAAAGCTAAGGGCGCGATACGGTCAGGAGATAAATAAACATCGATTCTTTATAATGACAAGAACCCAAGCAGTGCCTTGGACTTGAGACTAAGCGTGTAGCCTTAAAGAGCTCTTCAACACAAAAATACTCGTCTCTACTGTATAGGTTCTCTGTCCAAGTTTAAGGTTAGGCTTACATCACCCTGCTGGAAAAAACTCATACAATCTCATAAAAAAAATATAAGATTTGACCGCGAAATTAGTCATAATGAATTATGTAGAACCAGAGACATCTTATGAGTAGCTTCAGTATCTCATAGAATCTCACCGTATCTTATGTAAAAATCAAGAATCTTATGAGTTATAATGGATGTTATGTAAAAGTTATAAGAATTAATAAGAACATGTTTGGATTATTAATATTTATGAGATTTAATAATATCTTACTCTACCGGAGCACTCTATTATGATAAATGTTGTAACTGCTCCGGTAGAAAACAATTTTTTTTAAATGACACATTTTTTTAAAAATAAATATATCTGATTAAATTTTTTTTATTAGTGATTGTACATCATACATTTAAAATATCTTGTAAATTAATCCGAAAATATTTTATGGGATTTCATCCCGAATTCCGGGGCTTTTTAACCTATAGAATACGATAAGTTTTAGTACACTGATGTGTATTTGTTCACGGAAATACTCATAAATAGTCATAAGAATTTCAATTGCATTACTGCTCATGATTTCTTATAAATTGTCGATAACTTCTCATAAGCTGTATTTCCTTCAGTTTTCCACATAAAATCACATAGAAATGATAGTTGAAGTTTAATCTCGAAGTTCTCATAAAATCTTATAAATATTAGTAATTAATGAAATTACTCATAAAATCTCATAACGACAAAGGAATAATACTTTTATGAGAATCTATGAGTTGGTGTTCTACTGATAAAATATCATAAAATATTTGAGAGAAAATTTTCTTTGGCTCACACGTGTATATCATAAAATCTTATAGAATATTTTTTTCCCTATGACATTCTATGAGTTTTTCCAGCAGGGCAGGCTAACCTAACACAAGGTTAACCTAACACTAATCTAAACCAAGCCTAACTCACGGTTCCGACATATATAATGTTAATCGTATAGATTTCACAGGAGATATGTGTTGAGTAATATTTGTAGACATGTAAGACATTCCCAAAATAACTCATAATTTTATATATTTCCTATTTTAACATCTACAAGCATAAATACGAAGCATTTTTTGTTTCACTTTCTCGTTGTATAATTTGATTTTATTTAGTATAAAAATGTGTTATATATTTTTCTACCATGTTTTTTTAGTTTAGATAGTAAAGTGAAAATAAGTAGCTATTTTTATATTTCTATAATTCAATTTATTTATCTATTACTACCGCCAATTGATAATTAAGATACGAAGCAATTGAATGTATTTACAATATGTTATGTAGAATTAAGTATAATATACAATGCAATTGTGTGTCTTTATTAGAGTGCTATATAAATGTTCTTCTCATATTTGTTTTTTATTTACTCCCACTACTTATATATACATTTAGCTTATTATCTGTGATGTCAGTATATACTTCTAAGTTCTATGGATCATAATGTGATATTATTTATCTAATTAATTTCCTTAGTTCGTAGAACTTGCTCTTTTTTTATGGTAGATAAGGTGCCCACGAGCAGATGGTCCACCTGATGGTAAGTGGCCAACATCGCCATGAACATGAACATCGCAAAACAAGAGATACTCGTTTTGTCGGTGCGTTGTATCCTCGAAGATAGAGTGGGGAGGGGGAGTGAAGACAAAAATGTTGCAGTTTCAGCGGACACTGAGCAAGAGACCAGAATCTACTAGACCCTGGATCGGAGAGGGAGGAGGTAATGGCCCACACGTGGCTCCACCGGAACGCGTCTGTGACACTTAGCGGTAGGATTCGGATCGCTTATAATATTAATTTAAACGGAATTTTGCTTTAGAAAGTGGCACAACTGATAAACTCTGTTATGCCATTGGCAATATTGATCTGTGTAGCATTTGACTTTCGAAGTAGTAAAGTATTACCCTCGGCTGTAATATTCTAGTCAGCATCATGAAATCCAGCTAGAAGTCACGTCATCGCTAACTTCTCGGTCTTAATTTTTATGCATTAACAATTTATTAGGTAGGTAATAAAAAAACATCATACATTTTACATAATCTGTTTATTCATCGAAATAACGTGAATAACGATGGTGTGACGTCATTTAATTTCGTTTGTTTCAATAAATATATTACAATTATATAGATAAGTGTTAAGTACAATCGTATATGAATTGGTCTTATAGGGTCTGTAATCATTTACAAAATTAATCTGGTTCCTTTTGTTATATATGAACAGCAGCACGCAGTCGTTTTACTTATAGACTCAGATTTTAAGACTTATAGACTCACTTAACAAAGCGTTTGAAGGTTTTAGATATAAACGTCAATTCAATAATTAAAAACTATAACCCGACTACGTAAAAAAGTGGTTTAAAAAGCACGAAACAAGAAAATAATTCAGATAGAAACCCAGAAATGCATAAGTATAAAAATGGTCAAGGTAGAACCGTGGTCGATTCGTTGACCGCTTGCTATGTTAATTCGGACGTGGACTGATCTCCCGTACTTTTTTATATTTTGTAATATATGCAAATAATAAGTATAACTTGAAAAAAAAAGAGATAGACCTGGATCCCCCTGTTTACATCTCATAGAGCCCCAAACATTTTGCTTACGTGTATCCCTTGTAATATACACTTTGAGAATAACCGCTTTGTCTTCTAAGTAAAACGCCTCTGTTAAGTGCTACTTATACGAGTAAATATTTATATCAGTTTTTATAACTCCAGATTTACAAAATTAAATTTATTACTTAGAATTTTATATTAGCAAAAGTTAATGTTGTAATTTCGTGTGTAATTGCTATTTAATTCTCACAGGAGCTTCTCTATTTTTTTTTTGTAAATATTTACATTAAGCATATTCTTTTAAGTATTGCGACTGTAAGTACAGAAATAAATTGCGTACGTTTAAATTAATAATTGCGATGATTTTAAAACTAGATGATACAGATTTTTACAGCAGTTTTTTCGAAATTTCTTATTATTTTCAGATAGCGGAATGTTTATGTCTATATAATAAATTATATACATTACACTAAGGCAAGAAATGCGGCGAAAATTGTTCAATTTCGTTGACTCATTCGATTATTTCATTAAATACAATTAAGTGTCTACTTAGGAATCTATAATTCACAAACAGTCAATGATTTGTAATACATATTATTATAAATACAGGCATAGAAATAAGGGGCGTGAAAATATAAGATGGCGCTCATAATGACCCAACTGATGCGTATACTCGGACTATACTAACAAATTGATTTTATGTCCTTACCTTAATATACAAATATTTTTGGCTAAATTTGGAATATAGGACAAATTTACATTTTTACAAAAAATATTTTTTTAGTTTATATGCTTCTCATGGGATCCAAACGCGAAAATTTTAACATTAAGACAATATCGTTGCATATTTTTACATAATATATACTTTTAAGTATTTACTCATTGTTGACAAATTCATAAGTTAGAGAGATAGGTACATACATTTTAAACTTGCAAATAAAAATGTAAAAATATATATCCAAATATCGAAACCTTCAATTAAATATAGATTATAAAAAACAATTTTGAAATTATATAATTAATAACTAGAATATACAGATAAATAATAACAATTTGCCTGTAGTAAGTACTAGCTTAAATTAATAGGCAAACACTTTATAATTTAATTATAAATGATTTTTTCACTTTTAACATGAAACGATAAGACACAGATAGTTTAGGCGTCCAACATTTACAATTTAGTACCGATTTAAATTTACTTACAATAGTCTTCGCTAACTTAATAATAACAGGTGACAGACCAATGTTGCCAGAACTTCCAATTTTACGGGACTACTTTAGAATTCACTGACCTATTTGTAAAAATCTGCGTGAAGCGAAAGACAAAATTGTTGTGAAAAGAAATACAAAATTTTTGTATTTCGTTTCACGCAATGGCTTATAATATTGTAATCTTTAGGCCTATGACTGTCTCGTTAGCAATTGTTGCTCAAGATTATTGGCTTAAATTAAAAAAAAAATGGTCCAAACGTAGTGAGTATACTCTCTCAAAGATGTTCTCTTTAGGTCTGGCAACACTGGATGACACTTACATTGACAGCAACTAGCAAGTGCCGCGCGAACTTTATACAACCGACGCTAAACGGATAAATACTTAACTAAGGGTATTGCACGAAAAACTGGGAAACAAATTCTACGATTACCTCTACAATGTACATAATTACACTTAAGTACGAACTGTCCTGCACCGAACTCACAATCACTGAGCTGCTGTTGCCGCCGCTGCTGCTGCCGTTGCTGCTTTTACTGGGTGATGTCACGTGGTATATTCATGGTGGGATCGTGGAGGTATCGGCCGGCAAAGAGCGGGGAGAGTGGTCAGTAAAGACGCGCAGTGTCCAGTGGAGGGGGCTCGGTGCCGACATCGATGTCAGCGGGGCCCTCGTCCTCGGTTACACTGGGTGCTCCACTTGCCCGTTGTAAACCACGCACCTGGAAATTAAATGAATATTTCTTTAATAAAAATAGAATTATAGAGAAAGGTTTTAGTTACCACAACATCTTTATATATTCAGTATTTTATAATGGTTCTCGTTGGTAGAAGCTGAACACATAAAGATTCTTAGTTGTAATTTCCTCAGTGGTGAAGACTCAGAGAGTCGATAGATAGTCTAGCCGTTTAGAATTCGGCGTACTACTCGAGATCCAGAATTCACAACCCTGCTCGTACCCCTGAATTTTCGGATTCAATGGAGAAAGTTAGAGAAGCATTAGAGGTGTAGAAGCACATCGCGAGGGAACCTGCACGCCTCAAACCTCTCTGAGAGGAACGAGAGGAAACTTATGCTCAGGAGTGGGCCCTTAATGAGTTAAGATGATAATTATTAGATTCAATTCCCTTACTTTTTGCATACACACCTGAAGGAGTAGGTTATTAGACAATAATCTGGCTTGATGTTCCTGAGCCTTAGCTCGCAAGCAAGCGATGCTGTTGTTTCGGAATGCTTCTGGATCTTCATACATTTCGCGAAGATCTGGTGACGCGCGACCTTTAGCTGATGATGATGCCGTTGTGCTACTGCCTGGGGAACTTTGCGCCTGGAAGAAGAAATATGAAAAAATTAAGCTTACATACATAGTTGAAGCAAAGTATCTTTTGCCACCGTCTCTATTAACTTAGAGGTGTCTTGTCAGTAACCTCCCAAAAGTCAGGGGTTACACTTATATTAACCTTTTTAGGTCCGAATTCTAATTCTTTGGCCTATGCTTCTTGCAAGCCCAGAAAACCCACAGCTATCAGCAGATATCGTAAGTATGACGTAGGTTTAATTTCATTTGATATCAGATGGCAATGAAAAGTGTAGAATGAACATAGCTATGTCATAGTCAACATAATGAAGTCATAGTAGTGTCGTTAACATGTAATGAAGTGCATTCTAACGAGACATTTATCACTGCATATTAATATGCAGGAGGCTGAGTGTATGCGCGGACACGATCACTAGCTATGTAGAGAGCCGATATTACTACTTACTGACTTCATAACTCACTCGTATTGTACTAATAAATGAAATTAAATACTTAATTTTAAAGTGAATATTTGAAGCTATTGCCAGAATTTTCTATTCAGCAGAACGGGATAATTTCAAGAAAAGCTGGCTGAGTTTCAAAGGATAGCTTGAACTCTATTCAAAATCGTGATTCCTGGTAACATTGATAAATAGTACAGTAATGAATTAATGATACTATTGACAAAGTTACCCATATTATTATTTTTTTACATCTATACGCAATTACTGTTGTTATCCTTATTTCAATGATATTTCTATTATAGAATAATAAATTTATTTTAATAATTATTATTGTAGACAGAGGTCATAATTATTGGTAGTATAACTAGTAATTATACGGCAAAAAGATCTAAACATTTTAGAAATTATGAAAATATAGTATTATTAATATATACCTAGAAATATAACTTAAAACTTTAAAAGATTAACAATCAAGAATAGTCTGTCACGAGGGAATAAAAACTCTTAGGATCGCGAAAGTATAATGAAGACTGGATCTCAATCGTGACGTCACTGGGGACATCGGCAGGGGGTTGTAGAGTTACTAACATACAACACATTTGTTCAAGGGGGTAAACTTAAATATTATACTGATAGAAATATTGCTGAAAAGTGTAAATTGACTTACGTTGCTTTAATACTATAATGTCTAAATACCATGAAAGGAAGCGGACTATGCCTCTGGTGCTTGTGACCCAGGTTCTAGTTTACATGGTTTCTTATATTGTAATATAACACTCACCTCTACTACTCCATATCACTACTTAACATCTTATAAAACTAAGTAAAGGGAGAAATAGCACCCGTTACTGCACTGTCATAGACTTACATCTACAAAATTACTTGTCAGACTGCCCCTAATCCATAGAGTTACGAAGTTAGGAGAAGATAAAAGTTAGCAAAACCAATATTGTATGGTTACCTGGTTATCATGAACATCATGCCTTGGCGAGGCGGAAGGCGCGCGCTCCCCCTCAGCCTCGGAGCCCTCGCGCTCCGACCCTGACTCCTTGAGGTGTTGCGCCGCCTCCAGAGACTTCCGGTGCATACCTGCAACAAGGATGCTGCCCTTCAGAAACTCGCTTACAACATTAAAACAGTGTTAGCCGATTTAGAAATATTCGTTGGTTTGTATTATTTTATGTAGCTCTTTTTCATTATAATTAAATAAGTTTATGAAGCAGTGATGGCCCAGTGGTTGAGACTTCAATGTCTTACTCGGAAGGTCCGAGTTCGATCTCCCTCCACACACCTCTGACTTTTTTGAGTTGTGTGTGTTAAACAATTAAATTTCACTTGCTATAACGGTGAAGGAAAACATCGTGTGGAAACCTGCACTTCTGAGAGTTCCCTAAAGTTCTCAAAGGTGTGTGAACATGGTGGACTATGGGCGGGTCTCTTCCTCAGAATGAGGCTCAGCAGTGGGGGCCATTGGCGGGTCGTGATGAAGTTTATGAAATTATTGTAGCCGTCTAAAACGTACTTAAGTACTATATCATCACCCTCAAGGGAGCCAAGCGAGGACTGGTTGTTATGTCTAAATATATATGAATATAGTCACTACATTATTAATTATTATCTATTAGATTTGGAAATGGGTTTTAAATAATGAAAATTATTTCGTACCTTGGTATGCGGAGAGTTAATGAAGATTTCAAATTAATATTCTTCAAAAGAGAAAGTTAATATTATTTATAAGCTATTTTTCACCTCCGAGTAATCAAAGATTGTATAAAAAGTAAATCACTTTATAGTGACCAAGGCTGTAAAGTAGGACCAAAACCAAGAGTGTTTGAAAGTGAATTCAATACCATTTGAACCATTACTAATGTATGTACAATGAGTAGAATATAAAAATATCCAATTTTGTCCGTAATGAGAGTACATAATGATAATTACTATACTATAACTCAGTCCTTAAGCTCTATGTAAGTAGTATTCCATTGAAGTGACTGTGTTCAGGTTCATGGCCAAAAACCATGACTAAGTCATATTGATTACTAAAAGATATTTGTACAGCTTTACGTTATCTATCACTTCACTATATTACTAACAGGTTTATAAGCTATCTCCATATTAAAAAAATATATCTACTTTTGACTCTTTTACTGCGTGAATAAAGAACTACCCAACCCCTTCACCTGAATGTTGTACACAGAAATATAAAGTTTTATCAGAGTGTGTACAGCTTTAATACCCTCGACTAGGATTTTACGAGATTTTTACAACTTTCTCCCGCTGCTCTCTGAATACCTAATCAGGTTTTTACTGCATCGGACGAGGCGCGGCGCCGCCTTGCTTCCACTCACTTATCACTTGTGTTTATTCATTTATTGCTTAGGAAAAATAAGTCAAGTTCTCTGGATTCTTTCCTTTATTTGTCTCATATTAATATTATACCGCAATGTGAAAATGTGTTTGATTTTTTGAGTTACACTGCAGATAGTAAGAAAAACTAACTTAAAAGATAAATTTCGTTTTCAATAAAAAAGACGTAATAAATGATTTTCTCAACACTGTTTTCTTCCTTTAGAAAACTACATTTCGTAAAATATTATATGAGAATAAACTATTATTTAAAATGAGTCAATAAAAATATCTGCTAAGATACCTAAGTATCTTTTTTTTGGAGAGTTCAAATAAATAATCAGTGCATTATTTAGAATCTTATTATATTAAAATCCATATTTCTTGGAAAGCAAAGGCCCCTGTTTTCTTTTTTTTATGGTTGATAAGGTGCAAACGGATGGTAAGTGGCTACCATCGCCCATGGACGTCGGCAAAACAAGAGATACCCTCTTGTTTTGCCGATGCGTTGTATCCTCGAAGATAGAGTGGGGAGGGCGAGTGAAGAAAACAATGCTGCGGTTTCAGCGGACCTTGAGCAAGAGCCCAGAGTTCACTAGATCCGCAGCATTAATGGGATGGGAGAGAGAACGCGTCTATGACACTTGGCGGTCGGATTCGATTCACATGACAAAAGGGAGAAAGAGGGGAGTTTAGTTTATACGGAGACCGACAGTTTGACAGCTTAATTAGAATATCCTCCTGGGGGTTATACTTAAGACTCAGACCAACAGCATTACTGCTAGAATGCTCGCCATATAATAATCATAATTTCTGTTATGGCGGCGTATTCATCCGGTGTATTGACACGACTGAATGATATTCAATTTTTGTCCAATTCTAAAATTAAATGTTTCTCAGATTAATGTTGCCAAGATCATAATTAATAATATATTAAAACTTTTAAGATAAATTAGTTTTCAAATTAAATTTTTTATATGATTTTAATACACACAACTTCCGTAAGATCAAGACAAGTCTTAAGTTTCCATTAAGACTTGTCGTCGTATGTAGTGTAAAAACATTCTACAGCCGATTGTCTATATAACTAACGAGAGTCCATCTCAGTTAGTGGTTCAATATATACTCAGTCTATATACATATATAGATACATGGTGGAGCAGCGGAGCGGTCATCAAGCGTCTAATCGGGGGCAACATTAAGCAACTTTCACCATTATCTTGCCCATAAATCCACTTGATTTACTTGTACACTGTAGTGAACACTTGCTAACACTTGGTTTAGTTTTCAACCTAAATATTTTAACTAACTAACTTCAATTTATATACGTCTTCTGTATCATAATTTATTCTGTAGTGTCCACGTGAATTCCAGTTTGTAAATATTACCGATTACAAAAATCAAAGTTTTTGTTTCCCAAAAAATAAATATATAAAGAAAGTCATTGGGAATTATGTAGAATTAGTAAATGCAAAACAGTTGTAATGAGTAGTATCTATTTTGAAAAATTACTAAGGTTACTGTTACACATGCTCTAAAATAGCATGCTAAAAGGCGTGCTATAAGTATGCTTGTGAACTGTTTATATTTGCTAGCAATAAGCATGCTAGTTTTTATTATGCTCCTGAATAAGCATGCTCAAAGAAAACACTCCAATACACATTCCCTCTGCCAGTTCAAACAAAACTACGGAAAATCAGACTGAAGAAAATACTGACCATGAGCAGACGCGCTCTTACTTGCTATTCCAAACCCCGCATCAACTAGCATGCTTAAAGATAGCACGGCGTGCTATTATCCAGCATGCCACTAATAAGCATGCTTAAAAGTAGCATGTCCTGTACACACATGCTAGTAGGTAGAATTTGCTCAATAATAGCATGCTTTCGTGCTAGGAATTAGCATGTGTAACAGTACCCTAATAGTTCAATTCACGTGGCCGCGCTGCTTGCCCAAGTAGTAGTAGTTTACCAAACTACTTTTGAAATGTCAAAAATTGGTTAGTTAGGTAGTCTAAAGCGACCTCATCTCGTCATCATCATCATTATCTCGGGAAGCAGAACTCAACATGAGAGATCTTTTCAAAGAAGCCATTAATATAATATATAGTCAATAATATATAGTAATCTTGCAGCACAGAATGGCATGCTTAATTTATTAATGATTATTTGATCCGAGTATTGATTGGTTGAAGTGGCAAATTTGATGTGGGCTGTGGATGATCTTACTATAGATGCCAACACCAAGCCCCATGGAACAAATACTGTTTTATGTGGATACGAAAATATAACATTACAAGATGTTTGTTACATCTCACTTCTGATACTGAAAGGAATTTAAACCAATTTTTTCGTCAAAGTTCGTATGCGAGTAAAAATGAATATTGAAATGTATTGCATTATAATTATAGAATATAGATAAAGGCTAGAGTACACTTCGAGCCCAGCAGCACTACACTATAACACTAACACAAATTGCCACCACACTAAGATAGTAATTTGGCGGTGCCTTTAAAGGTACCTTTTAGGATGAGGAGGGAGAAGGGAGGGGGCGAAGTCTTGAGGACACAATTCGATGATGCACTAGTCAAGCACTAGGTTTTTCATTTGGACTCATTGTAAAGCTGAGGATACAATCACACATTTAAATATTTCGACATTAAAAATAGTGTAATTTTAAATATTAATA
This sequence comes from Limenitis camilla, assembly GCA_905147385.1. Lineage (NCBI taxonomy): Eukaryota > Metazoa > Arthropoda > Insecta > Lepidoptera > Nymphalidae > Limenitis > Limenitis camilla. The sequence goes on from LR990238.1 coordinate 14,704,576, forward strand.
TTATCTGGAAAGTAGTTTTAAAATATCAGTGAGTGAGTGATCAATAACAAATTTATTGTACTTTTAGATTTAAAAGAAATTATAATTTGTTATGAGCATAATAATTTGGAAATTTAAAGAATATGTTCAGCTACTGAAATGTATTTCATCCATTATTTAATGTTCTCTTTAAAAAATAAAAAAGCTGTTAATAACATCCGTTATAAAATTAGTGATTGTTATGTTAAACTTAGGTATTTTTAGTACTTTAAGTATGTATTACGAAAATACATTATTTTAAATTAGATGTATATTTTCAGCTACTAAACTGTAATTAGTGTAAACAAACGTTTACTTAAGGAGTGTGAGTGTAAAACCAACTGTCGTTGATGTAGTTTTAAATAAAAGAGATTGTTTATTCAAATTTTAGTATTGTTTGGTTATAAAATACATGTAACAGGAAATATGCATTTTCAATTGATGTATTTGAGTAATATTTTCAGGCACTCATATATCTTACGCATGTGTACAAATGTTTACTTATGGAATTTTGAGAAAATTATTGATTTAGTCTGTTTATTCATTAAAGAAGTTCTATTAAGTCGTGTATATATTATATGTTTTAATTTTATACACATTATCGGTTTGAAAAATATAAATTTGAACCGAATCCGAGCGTGTCAACGTATTCGCGGCTCGAAAGTCGTAACCTCCAGTGTGTCCCCAGCCTAGCCGCGGTGGTGTCATTTAGATAAAAGAGTGATGCACAAAGCAAGTGTATAATAGGCAGATAATTCAGTAAGGTGCTCTCCGCCTCCATTACAATCCATTTGCGTCGTCACTTTGATGTAAGCTAAGTGAATTGGATAATAGAATTTCATTTTTTTAAATATTTTTTCACTCTTACCAATAATTTTTAATTACTACACTATTGGTATTTGTGTCTGGATAGACATTTGATTTAATAGCGCATTTATACAAGTGTTCACTTTGACTTTTTCCATGTTAATTGGTAATTAGCATGTCTACTATAGTGTTAAAAAATATTTATAATTAAATAAATAATATTTGTTTATCGATTTCTGCACCTTAGACATACACACTAACACACTAACAAATAATTAATTATTACTAGTATAGTAAAAAATAATATTTAATTAACAATTTTCTAAATATTATCATGATATGATATGCTGTACAATTTACATAATTTATATCACTTTTGTAAGTATCTGTCAATAATTTTACTACCCACCACACTTATTTAATAAGTAACGACAGATGAACACGAGATTTCACCAAAAAATCTAAGTATCTAGACAATTACGTTACGAGTACGAAATGAATTGCAGTCACAAAGCGACTGAAATTTTTGGGTCCTTGACATTATTATTTGGGAACTTTTAGTAACATATTATATCGCTTTTAAAACTAGCATAGTTGGCAATATAAATTAAATGGTTTTTTGTACATTTTTCTTTCGTCTCAAAGTTATTTCATCGCAGTGTGATGTTTTGGAGAATTGTTTTGTTAACCCTCCCAAAGGTTTCTAGGCACCGAAAAATAAAATTTTTGTATTTAACCTCAAAAAAATCTTAACTCAACGAAATGAGAAACTAAAAAATATAAAATTATTTATTTAAAAAATGTATTTTATAAGAAATACTTCATTAAAATACATCAGTTCCTGAAATAAAATTTGGTAGATCCTTAACATCTAGATTTGTTACCGGTAGAAATTTGATTCTATTTGCATTTTCAAAACTGGCAAGATTATCTTCTTTATATCACCTTTATACTTAGATTTTATTAATTCCGATAGATACTAAAACACCATCCGATTTCACATATTTATAGAGAACTGCTCACGGAATTTGAAAGACTCCTAACTTTATAGGAAACTAGATGAGGAAAAAAATTCTTTCATAGTTTTGCCAAAATTGTACTGTAGTCATCAATTAAAATGAAGAAAATTAAGAAAACTATCTTTTTTCTAGGATCTTATGAACCTATATAGCTCTTAATTTTGTTCTTAGAAGTTACAATAAGCTCCCAAAACAAAATATTATTTTAATATTTTTTTCCGTATTATGAAATAAATGGTCATACATACAGACTTGCAGGATCAATGAATCTCTTTAGTACAAACATACCTTGAAATAATAAACCATATATCCTTCAGGGGCCGATTCACTATGACCATTCCCTGTTCTAAAAATTACGAATACGATAAATAAATCACTAAAACGATCGAACTTTCGGGTTCATAAAATGTTACATACATTAATAAAGATTAAGTATTAAAAACATTGATTAATAAGAACTAGACACCAAACCAAAGGCTTTGAACATTTGGGTGGGTTTTAATTTAGTATTGCACGCGCACTTCTATAGTAAACACGTCATTTTCTCAATGATACATATTGATCAACGAGCAGACGCTCCACCCATTGGAAAATGGTCACCGTCGCTCATGGACTTCCGACTAAACTATAGAGTATCTTTTGTTTTATCGATGCTGATGATGACGTCTGGCCAATATGCGGCGTGACCGCAACAGATTCCCTACCATCAATGGAGGTGGTGGGTTACTCGCCTCTTACGAGATGCTCTCGGTAGAGGGGAATTGTATTCTAACCCGTCCCCTCTCATGGATGATGATATTTGCTCGATTGCATTTAGTTCACATGAATGTGTGAAGATCACTATTTTACTAATTGTTATTAAATAAATAAATGAAAAAAAGCATGAAATATGAAGCAGTGATGGCCCAGTGGTTGAGACTTCAAGTCTTACTCGGGAGGTCCAAGTTCGATTCCACACACCTCTGACTCTGCAATTAAATATCACTTGCTTTAACGGTGATGGAAAAACATCGTGAGGAAACCTGCACACCTTAGAGTTCCCTAAAAGTTCTCAAAGGTGTGTGAAGTCTGCCAACTCGAACTGGGCCAGCGTGGTGGACTATGGCCTAATACCCTCCTCATGCTGAGGAGGAGACCCGGCTCACCAGTGGGCCATTGACGGGTCATGATGAAAATAAATGAAAAAATTATTAGATATAAATTTGTAAGACACAAAATCTAACATCTTTCGGATTTATATAAGACTAGCGACCCGCTCATGCTTCGCACGGGTACTTTCTCTACTATAATATGTATGTATTATACATATAAACCTTCCTCTTGAATCACTCTATCTATTAAAAGAAACCGCATCAAAATCCGTTGCGTAGTTTTAAAGATCTAAGCAGACATATGAACAAACAGATAGATAGAAAATCAATTATATTGGTTGAATTCCCTTTCACCAATAAAATAATGAAAATGATATATGGTTCAACAACCTATTTAGGCATAAGTTAGACAGACTAGACTCAAATCTCCAGTGGAACTCCTATTTATTGTTTCTGACGGACAGACTCAGCTTGGAAGACGCGAGTAGGAAAGACAAATAACTGAAATCGATACAGCCTAGGATTGTTTATTTTAGTTAATTTAGAGTGTTACAATTTTGCCTTAAAGACGATAAATACATTAAAAGCAAAGGGAGATCGTTGTCAGTGAGAGCAAATATGTTGTACCTTACCTTATTTAGAGCTTACTGTACAACTTTTTAGTCATGCAACCTATGGGCCAGGTACTCTCAAAAGTCTTACAACGCTCTCCATGTTCATATAACAATGTTTTTAGGATGCTGATGGGACTGCCGCGCTTTTTTAGTGCATCAAGGATGCCCAACAAAGATGGACGTAAAGAGATGTGAAATCTTATGGAAGATCGCGGTAATGAATATGTAATTAATTTTAATTGATACATATTAGCTTTTAATTTTCTAACATAGATCACAAATTGAGTCTGTATTGTTTTTAATAAATGAATTATATTAGTTAATTTTACAGTATTATAATACAGATAGGGCCGCATATTTTGAATCCTTTTAAATTCATCTAAAAAGAAATTTCTTGCCATTTATTATCTAAGAGATGTTGAAACAAAACTGTTATTCTTACGGAACCATCACAATATATTTATTGTAACATTTTATGTGGGGTTGGAAAATTGTTATTATTGCTCTTTAGATTTAGTAGTAAGGAAGTTTGGATGAAGAATGGTTTGAAAGAAGATAGAATTAAATGACAGAGTGCGATTAAACACCTGAAGAAGTATTTTTTCAGATTATTCTATAGTGAAGAGAGAAATAAATCAATTCGAAGATTTAATATTTTTATTTTATATATATTTTTTAAAATATTAAATACGTACGAGATTATCCATCACTATGTTTTAAGTAAATATTAAAACAAAAATAAACTTGTAACGCCTTACTTTCGTCTCTACAAAGACAGTAATAGCTTCATGGGGCTTGGTGTTCGCATCTATAATAAGATTGCCATTTAAACAATTTAAAATAACATTAAAAAGTGTTTAGTAATTAAAGCTTACAACTCTGTACAGTGTGATAGCTGAGTGTTCTGAGTTATGCGTGCATTGAGTTTTGTATGAGTTTGATTCTATATTATTGAAATGATGAAAAAGCTTATCCAAATGATATTGATATTCACCTAAATGATTATTCATTAATTGTGAATCAGATCGATGTAAACACTGGAGTTTTAATACTAGCAAATATTGAGTGGCCATTTTTTTATTGAGAGTCAACTACTTTCCGAGCGTGGTGGTTGGCTGGCTTCTGACAAACTTATTGACTGATCTATTTTGATGGTTCAAAATTATTTTGTAAAAAGTCTAATTTAAATAAACTATGTTTGTAAAGTAAAAAGTTTGTTATGTCTATAATGCCGCACTCGTCTCACGTGGTAAATTATGGTCTTAACTCTTCTCATTCTGAGGAATCTTTGCTTAGTAGTGATGTTAGTTTTTAATAAATTATTTTACTGTAAAATTATTTAAAGCATATGAATTGAAGCTCAAATTAAGCTTCAAAAATCTATCGATATTTAACGAATTTAGAACTTACCTAGTCGATACAGTTACCTAGTTAGAACTAGTAGTAGATAACACAGAAAGATATTCAAAAAATCTTAAATATTGTTGTTTAGTAAGAATATTCCTTGAATATAATCATCATCATCATCTCTACTCCCTAAGTTTCTCTATTCTTTGTTATTTATATTTGTGCTATTTACTTCGTTAATTAATATCATAGATGGGAATGCTTTGTAGAGGAATGACGAGAATGTATGGGAAATACCTTAATTTTTATTTTGACTTAAATGATTTGTCTATAACTTTGGACTATTTTAATTATAAGAATGCTTAGGATTTAAATAACGTTGACGACGAGCAAAGTAATTTCTAAAATAATCTAAGTAAAAATTACAATTTTATATAAAACAACTTTTCATTTTCTTTCCGACTCTTCTCAAAAAATATCTCTTTCTCGAGCTTAGGTAAATAGTGTCTGATAAAATGACTGACTTATTTTGACGAGTTAAAACAATTGCGTAAAAAATCTAGTAAAAATTAAATATTTTTAGTTTATGTTCACAGTATTTTTTCCTTTCGATCTTTACTTAGACATATTTTTAAAGTATTTGTTCTTAATAAATAAATACAACAGAGACCTCTTTTCCTCTCTACACCTAACATTAATATATAAATCTCTAAAGAATACATAAAACAAGTACTCTCAAAAACATAAACCCTCTCCGTAGCGCTGCCGCGCCTCCGCCCGTATCCGCGTAGCTCCGTAGCGCGTAGCTCGTAGCACCTACCGTGTACAGTGTAGCGCGTAGCACGTAGGTACACTCAGGTGAAAAACGAGTGCTAAGTACATAATTAATATGTAAGCGAGTCCCTCGTAATCAGGGTTTAGACAAAGCGGCGGCCATCTTGGACCCCGTCCTCCCCGCCCCTGACGCGACGCGCCCCCCCGTGCCCCCTGCACCCGCCCCGTGCTCCCCGCTAAGGCTGTATGCAGCCATGATATGATTGCGCTCTGATTTGTTAGATTCGTTTATATAGTTCTGCTTTTCGAGGGTTCAATATTTTTAACCGACTTAGAATAATTATATTTTTTTATTTATTATTTTTATATATAGGGAGGCTTTTGGCAGGGTATATGTTTTAAGAATATAAGTTGGATTTTTAGTTGAGTATTTTTTTTTCCAATTTTGCGTTATAATATGTCTGGCAAAATTTGTATAGTATTCTGATTTGCTTAAGAAATTATATTACAAGTAAAATTTGACTTTACCATCGATATTATTTTATTATGTCATATGTAGTATAGTTTTTTAGTCTGATACTGTAAAATTGGTCAATTTACAATTCATGAAAAACTTCAAAAAAATTTTTAAATCCAAAATTTATAAAGCGTCCTTTCTTTTCAATAATACTTAAAATAATTAGTGAAACTGCTAATTTACAGTAAAATGCTTAAGAACTAAAATACGATACAAAAGGAATGAAAATGTAAGAAAACAGTGGCATTATTCAAAAAGAAGTAAAGCAAAACCAAACCATTTTGATGTTTACACATCGCCGCGCGTCGGAGAGAGCGCACGTCCCGACACGACACCACAAACTGAATGTTTATAAGCCTTTCACATTCCTGCACACTGCCGTCTCTATCACAGACAGATAAAGCTGAAAATAGCTTAAAAACCTCCCAACGAGCTGAAAGCTGTGAAAAATGAACATCTCTTGTAGTCGAGATTAAAAATTTCACGTACGTTTGTGAGGACTCGACGCGAGTGGATTCTCAACAGATCTCTTTAATATAACAATCTTGGTTTATACTTTGTTGTTCTTTTAGTTACAGTGTTGGGAATTGTGGGCTCTGACACTTTCATACACATGTTTAGTAATCATTATAACTCTTATTTTAACAACGACAAATTGCCGAAGTCACTCAATATTTAGGGCCGGCTTTAACGGTCCACCTGATGGAAAGTGGTCACCGTTGCCCATGTTTACTCTTAAGTCGATGCGTTGCCGCCACGAAGATAAAATGCGGAGTAGGAGCGAAGAGAAGAATGCTGCGGTTTCAATAGACCCCGAGCAAGAACCCTTTGTTCATTGGAACCGAAGCAGTAGTGGGATGGGAGAGGGAGGGGGTAGATCCGGCCCACATGCGGCTCGGCCGGAACGCGTCAGATACACTTGGCGGTCGGATTCGCAAGCTGGTGGTCGCAACTCGCAGTCGTGGAACTGATCCCCTACCACAAAGGGAGTGCTGGGTTACTCGCCTCTTACTAATTACTTATTGTATTCTAACCCGTCCCCTCACGGGTAGGTTAGATAAACATAAAACAACTTATGCATTATAGTGAAATAAAACCGAGTACAAAAAGATGCTGTTACCGAAGGAGGAAGTTATCGAAAACTGTTCTTCCGATGATAAGAAATTATTATTTACTCTTTATACTAAAATGGCAATATTTCATCAGAATAACATTAATTAATATTCGCCATATTGTTAATGTTGTATTAATGTTTTTGTCGTACAGACATTACGCGATCCGTAATATGTTTGTAACAAAGGCAAGCCAAGAGATCATTTTTTGTAATTACGTATAAATAAAAAATATTTTAATTAGATCATATTTTAGTTATTTTCTTAATGATATAAAATTAGCCACGAGGATGGGATTAGACACAGTTGCGGCACTGGCAACGGATTTGGACACAGTATTTGTTTTTAGGGTTCCGTCAATTCGTCGACCGTACTTAGTCGACGACTGTAAGTCTGTCCGTCTGTCAAGACTCTTTTTCTCAGGATCGCGTGGAGGTATCAAGTTGAAATTAATATCAAATACTCAAGCCTGCGGTCCCTTGCAACTGGCAAACAATCAAACTTCTATGTGCACGCATTGCAAAGCTATGAGCGTTAGTGTGTTCACTCACAAAATTAAAGGGTACTTCCCGATGACTTACTACTAGAAAATTACTTTTTTTTGACTGCCTCGTAAGACCCTTTTTCTTAGAAAAACGTAAAGATATCAAGTTGAAATTTATATAAAATATTCTAATCTCTAGTTTCTGAAATATGTCAAAAAATCAATTTTCTAAGTCAATTTAATGAAAAGATACATCCGCTTGTATCTCATGTATTATAATTTTGATTTTTGAGAAGAATCAAAATTTCCAGGCTTCGTCTTTTGTCATATGATTTTTGACAAGAAGCAAGGTCTTATAGTCCTATAAGTATGTAGAAAAATAGGAATTTTTAGTTACATCACGAAAAAAAATATCTTTTATATAGGTTTTGACGCATTTTCGAAGAATACGTAAAGTTATCAAGTTGAGGTTAATATTAAACATGTAAGTCTATAGTATCTTGAAGCTGTGAAAATATCAAACTTCTAAGTGTAAGCAATCAATAAACATAGCCATTTATACTGAAGTGATAACAAGTAGTTTTTCCATAGAGCATTCCGCATATGCGGACATGAAATAAGTCGATTTTTGCGATTTTAGTAATATTCGCATATGTAATACAATATACCTGCCCTCGATACAGATAGAAAATATTTTTACTGTTTAAACTCTGGTTAACGAGTTTAATTTAATAAAATTGGAATTTAAAAACATTATAGAAACGTTTGTAATGCAAAAATGTATTTAAAAAGATTATTTGGTAAAATATAAATTATATTAATTAATTTATTAAATTTTTAATTTATAGACTGTTCAATTAGGTTTAAAGTAAGGCCTCTTCCAGTTACTCAAATTTTTAAATTTGTACCAAAGACGTGTATATGATGTCTTACATATTTGAAGTTAGCAAAATCGCAACCATCGACGTTTTTGTTGTCGTATCGTTTGAAATGAATCTAAAGCTATTTTAGCGAATATCCTAGCAACGATTGTTAACGACATCACATGTTGTTAAATTTAACTCCAAAAATTTGGAGTCAATTTTTGGAGTTAATTGACTCCAAAAATTGACTTTTTGGAATCAATTAACTTATAAAATATTTTAATTGACTCCAAAAAAAGAAGGAGGTTCTATATTTGACAATATATACTATGATATATGTTCACCGACTTCAAAATTATTTTAATTTAATTTATAATTATTTTTGCATTTTTCAGAGTTTAAAATCGGTTGTTTTTTTTTGTTAAATGTTTTCTTAAATAAGCGTCACTTATGTCGCAAGTGAACTTCCTACCTACTTTTGATGATATTACTACTATTGAATCGCACACGAAAATCAAAATTAGATAGTGTTAGTCAATAAAGGTATTGAAATTGTACGGAACACTCGCACTTGGCCGAATTATTTTTAAACTAATATATTAATGATTTAATGTATATTAATGTAACGGTAAACATTGCAATGAACAAAGTTATTTGTCACTCTGTCACATATGTAACTGATTAGTGATGTTCATTTATTCGTATCAAAGTTATCGATATGTACTTATAAGAAGCATTATGACTGACTTTGTAATACTATATTATGTTATGTTGATCATGTGCTTGTGGTTTTATTTTTGATTTAATTGAAAATATAATTAATCTCGCTTATTTTTGATTGCCATCTAGCCAATTGTGGCGCCGCTTATAATCAACTATGTTATTTTAAGGGTAATTATCAGTTAATTATAAAATACAATGTGGTCTGAGTGTTGATTTTGTTCAAGCTAATTAGAGCATAGTCGAGTATTGTCGAGTATGTAATAGGAATAAGAGAGGAGTGAGGACTCACCGGGCGGCGGCGGTCCGGGTTGGCGCTACGGTCGCCCCACCGCTCTCCCGCTCGACTCTTGAACAAAATCATCACGTCAGAACCCGGACATTACTTATTAACATATAAAATGGGTCTAATAAAATTACATCAAAATCAGTTCAGCATTTCTTACTTGAACGATTTACAATTTATAAAAAAGAACCATTATTGAAGCATATTGATCTGTGCAGAATCATATCAAAAGTGTAAATTGTTTTTATTGCTATTAAAAATATTACAAGCTAATACTAACTACTACAAATATAACAAAACGTATTCATACTATTAAACATTAATAACGATTAAACTTGTCAAAGCAAGTAAGTTGCACTTCCAGCTTGACATATTTTATTGCCGCAGAAATTATGCATATTTCCAAGATTAAGAATTAGCCAATCTTATTTTCAGGCCTACAAGCTTCGCTTTGTCATATTGCACACAAAGAACAAGCCAAGCTATGGTATGTACGTATCGAGTTCGATGATTAAATTTGAATGATCGATGTTACAGTAACGTCACTATTATTTCTCCGCAGAAACTAACATGAAACTCTAAATCACTCTACCGAGTAAAGGGCAACAATTGTCTTTAGCATAGATTGTAGTTTAGTTTATCTGTCTACTGTCTGGTAAATATAGAATTTAGAGGGAAGAAGAGATTAACAGTTTGTACTACACATGAAAAGCATAAGCATCTTAAAAATTGAAACATTTCTTTGTAGTAAATAAAAAAAGTGTTAAAAATGATATAAATAATGAATTAGAAGAAAAGAGATGTCTCAAATGTTTGAAGTGCGAGTTAAGTACTTCTAGGAAAATTGGATAAATACTATTTAATTTAATATTTATAGTCAGAAGCCCTCATTTCTCTGAGAGATCAATAGATTTTGATTCTGATTGACTTCTGTATTAGAAAATGAAGAATTTTAAAGTTACTCGTATTATTAATTATTATTAAAAATCTAATAATCGTCTGTGAACATGTGCGATGTCAGAAGTGACATCACTAAACACTCTATAGTTTATGGCATACTGCGTCTAAATCGATGAACGCCATTTTAATATCAGTAAGATAATGAATTACATGAAATCTAATGATTATTATAAATTATCATACATTTACTGAATTAATATAGTACGTTGACTTGGCCTATTTTGAAACATCTACTTTTCATTAAATTTGTTTTAAACAGCTATAACTCAGAGCGTTTGTTGGCAAGCAGTGAGTAGCGAGCGCTTACCGAGCAGCCAGGGCGCCACGTTGTCGTTCTCCTTGGCGCTCTTGAGGATGGTCTCGGGCAGCGGCAGCGAGTGGCGCACCATGGCGCCGTACAGCCCGTACTCCGCCATGATGGTGGAGCGCCCCCAGCACTTCTCCGTCTTGCGCCACTTCGCCCGACGGTTTTGGAACCACACCTGCACAAATTTAAAGAATATATATTTTTGAATATAAAAGATTTCTCTTAAGATAAAGAGTAAAAAAACGAACATCATCACAGACGAAACTTTTCCACTAACAAAAATACTAGCCTCCTGCGATCTCAATGGCATAAAATGTTTATCTGCAAGTATTAGCTATAGATCACCTCTAATAACCTCATTACCCCCTACGATGCTTTTTGGCGCCCCTACCTGGCGCCTAGAACGAATTTTCTACTCCTTATATAAGGTTTTAACTTTCTCTACAGCATTATATATTAACTAAATTACAGCAATTCCCTATTTTTTTTTAAACTGTCATTACTTTCCTCCACATGTTACATAACTAAAATTAAAGTTCCAGTAAGCGTGTGTGTACTTGTAATAATTTTTTTATTAGACCTCTTATGGTATCATATACACGACTGCGAAGACAAAAAGGTAGTATAATTATGTTCTGACTGGATTCTAAACATTAAATGCAATACCTATCAATACTCCATAGACGCCCTAAATCTCATCAACCCCCAATTTATTTTCATTTTACTTGGACTCATTGACAACTAGTCGTCCCCTTGGGGGTTGCTTTACCGCATTAATAATATAATATCATCAGTATCACTGTAATTGATTGTAATTGAAAGCTCGCTATCACTGCGAGTGCAGAGTAACTAAGCATATAAACAAACCAATTATCCCACACACTACACCTACGTACTTTGCACACATACACACCACGTACACACACACTCACGGCACACACACTGCACACACACTGCACAGCGAGGCTAGATTCTATTTTCAAATTTGCGACCACGTTGTGTGCCTGGCTAGGGTTGCTAAAACATTTTGAATGAAAATTAGAATAATGTTGTAAAATCACACAAATAACTAACAATATATTATGAGTGTGTGTGTGTGTGTGTACAGTGTACACAATGCGTCGGATTGTCCTTTAGATTTTATATGTGACTACGCCACTATAGCCTAGTGTATAGTGACGTAATGTTAGTTAGTCAGACAGCGCACCAGGACCAGGAATGATAATTACTTGTATATCACAGGCCCCAATTCATTATTAAAGATTTAGAATTAATAACCTTACGTCTAGTTTTAATAAAAAATAATGTTTGTATCAAATGAGTTCCAGTTGTGAGTAGCACATGCGGAACCTCGTTAAAGAATTGATAATGACATCCACAGTGTAGTGTGTGCTTGTTTGATTAATGAATAGTTATGTCTACAAATATCTCTATTATATATTTGGAAAATGTTCTTCATTTTCTTGCTAATAGAACTACTAATTAAAATTGTGATACTAAAAAAATCTCTCAAAATGATATAAAGAGTTCTATGAAAACTAAGCCTAATCTAATTTTTCAAATTGCATCAATTTTTTTAATAGCTTTTATTGAAGAATTTAAAGTAAAAATATAATATAAAGACTCTTCACCAGTTACCAGTCAATCGTCGACAACCCTAGAGGTCTCGTCTCTGTTAATTTCTGTGAAACAGTTAATTTCTAATTAAATTTGTTAATTAAACTCGATCCGTTCGCAAATTAATACTCCGCCCTATTATACTCTACCTACGAGTATTACGTACTATATACAATATATAAACTATATACCGTTACTTGATATATGCTCGTATATACGTATATATATTCCTCTTCGAGTCCTAGAAGTCTTCCATTAAAATAAACATTTTCATAATTAAAATTATGTTGTAAGAGAAAGGGAAAGGAATGACACCTTATATTGTACAGTAATATATATAAACATGTTTTTTAATCACAAAAGCCGAACAGTGACTGGGACTTGTGACTCAGGAACAGATTTAAAGACAATCTTGAATGAACAATACACTCACTATCCACTATTCGACTTCGCTACCCAATCCTAACGAATATTATAAATGCGAAACTAACTCTGTCATTAACGCTTTCACGCTTAAGCCACTGAACCAATTTTGATGAAATTTGGTACAAAGTTAGACTAGTTCTTGGAAAAGGACATAGGCTACATTTTACCGCAAGTATAAGATTTGAAAGAATTGAAATAAGGGATGAAGGGGATACATGTCGAGCTGTGTGATCGTTTGTCTTTAGGAATTAGTCATATAATTTATATGAAAATTGAAATGTTATCCCTATATTATAATAGGGATAAAGTGATATAGCGATCGGGTATAAAAGTTTGTATGTGAATTCGTCATAATATATATAGCTGATGAAAATGTAAAATTAAAGCTAAATACGTGTGGTAAACTGCTCCTTGGCGAAGCCGCGGCTGGTCGACTAGTAGTAGGATAAATAAAAGACAGAACTCACCTGACCTTTAATACGAAGACCTAGCTTCAGACACTACACTACCCACTTGCACAACTTTGAAGCGTGGTGTCATGTTTGTGAAGTAAATTTGGCAGTAAGTCGTAAGCCTGCGGGCGGTTGGCCGATATTGATTGGGTTGCGCGACCCCGTGACAGTCCAATTGTGGCGAAGATTAGGCCTCACCGGAATTACTCACTCGTAATTGTTTCTAAGCTCTCTTCGGCTCTTGCTTATGGTAAATCTAATTTCCTTTATTATTTCTATTACATTACTTACGGTAACAGGCATTGGTTTTGGAAGAAGGAAATCAATCAGATCTACTTCAAGATCAAGGCTCGAAGAAGATTATAAGATAAAATAGATCAGTCAGTCTGATTGTCCATAGGTCAATCAATAGTTATTCTTTTCTGAATCTGGGAGCACAGTAGTGACCCGCCAAGATAAGACAAGAGAACCGTAAGGTTTACTACCTTTTCTCGATGCGCTTCGTTGTTTTTTTGAACCGTCATAACTTGGTTTTCGTTACTACAAGAACTGTTGTATAACAGAAAAGTAAAGAACAGTAATTGAATATATAAGACGGTAGCGAAACGGCCAAGCCACGTATTTTGACTAAGATGTAGAACATGTGAAGTGAGGGCTTGTAGAGTTAGAAGTTTGGCTCTATATGAGATTTGATAAATTTTTGACAGTGCGAGGTATATGGTCTCGTCTTTTCTACATTTTACATGAAAATGGTTTTGGTGGGATAGATGTTTTTTACTTGAGATGTTTTGCAAATCACCAACTTGAAAGTTATATAAACTTCATCATTGTTAATTAATGGATTATATTATACACAAAGACTTGCTACCTCTAGCCCTTCAGAATTAGACCCAGAACAACGGCAATACATTTAGAATACACGCGATGTAATAATAATAATTTCTGTCATGAAGGCGTATTCATTTTGCTTCTATTTCTGCGATTGATGTTTATTAGTTGTCCAACATTCGAAAGTAAAATGACTAACTGGGTTTTTACCGATATTATTTTATTTAAAACATTTTTAGTGTGTTGGTACAAACACTAAGCCATGAAAGAATTACTCATTTTGCGGAATAAACATTAACATTTACATCACACGACATTCTCCTCTATAGAATAAAAATTCTATTTACTTCTCAAGTTTCTGCATATTGTTTTTCTGTATAGGAGAGTAAACACGTGATGTAGTAATATTAATTATAATAATGTGTACAATTAAGTGTAATTTCGTCAGTCTGTAGAGACGGAGATGGCGTTAGAGGTAGAGGTAGAGGTAGAGGTAGAGCGCTCGTATAATTGGCGCTTGTATATACATTACCCGGAGCCGGCAGCCGGCACGCTGCGAATTTCCTAATTAACATAGAGGCACAAAGGTTCGAGTAATTGTTAATTTGCCAGCACATTCGGGCCCGTTAATGATGCGTAGCCGTGCGAGGGAATTACTCCTACCCGACAATTTATTACTTGTATGTGACAAACACCAGCCCCACGGACCCCTGCCACCACACAGACCCTCACTCCGAGGAGACCACCGCCGCTGGACGTATTATTCAAAGGGTCGAATTTGTATCGCTTGCAAAACAATTTGTCGGGTGCCCAGCCGATGTTGGATTTGAAGTCGGGAGGAGAACTATAACGGCGGGTAATTTCCGAGAGAACCAAACAAGCTACCTAAATAACTCCAACTTTGTAATGACGTTAGTTATTAGTGTTAGAGATACTGATGACTCTACGAGAATATTTGAGACTCTTATTTTACATCAACTAACACCAAACCATTACTTTTTAACTGCTATTCGTTTAGTTCAACCACATAACGGATTTCGATACGGATCTTCTTATAATGTAATTGGATTTTGGGAAGTAAAGGATAAATATAGTTTAATGTTTTATAATCAAACTAATCAAATATTTATTTCTGTCATCAATACACAGCTAAGTTTTGTAAATCAATATTAGCAAGATGTTCAACAATGTGAGTAAACTCCCAAAGTGTATTATATCGAGCGTGAACATAATCTAGTGAAAGAGTAACACTTACTACATCTAATCTGCTACACAAAAGGATAAGCGTGCAAATTGTCCTGCGGGACCGGGACCGGGACCGGGCCGGGAGCGGCTCCCTCGGGGGCTACTCTATAACATTGCATTATATTGACACACTTTATTGTAATCTATTAATATTACTGTTTGTGGAGTTAAATTATCTCTGATAGTGACCAATACGTATTTGTAATAATGTAAATATAGTAATAGATAATGATTGATTTTGAAAAACTATTCTAAAAGACTTGCCGATAAAATGATGAGTTTTGACATAAGATATTAATTAATTTTGGTTAGGTTTATATGAATTTTGATTTACATAAGTTTGGCTATTAAGTTCAATCCTGTTTCAAAACATAAATATGTAGTTTTGGTACCTAATCCTTGTTTACTGTCATTATGCCTAGGTACAAGTAGAAACTAGGAATAGATTTTAACAAATCAACCAGAGGGCACCACTTAATTTATCAGAGATCGCAATGACGGCGTCAGAGCCAGTTGTCAGGCGTCAGGCGTCAGGCGTCACGCGGCCAGTCAGCAATTTCATTAAGCCAAGAAGCCGTTCCGAAGCCGGTGACAGTTTAAATAAGGCGAGTGAGTTCACAAAGGCGTTCTTATTTACGGAGTGCATAATTTCATTTCTTCGGCGGCTTTGAATGGAGTTTCCGAAGCGAGTGAGGAGCTCGCGGCGCGGGGAGCGGCGCGCGGGGCGCGGGGCGCGGGGCGTGGCGACCAATCAGGCACAGGCGCGCGCTAAATGGAGTTGCGATTGCGTCTGTTCTCAATTTGCCGGCAATTTGCGGCACAATGCCTGCCTCTGCCGCCCGACTCCTCTCCCGTGTTGCCTTAACAGGTTATTATTCAATTTGGGGTGCGTCCGACACATTTTGATTAGTCTATAAGTTAATATGCGGTTAGCGGTGACGGGTTGAAAGCTTCCGGTTTGCGTAATTGTGAGGCGTGTTGAACATCTAACTGCTTATTGAGCGGCCGCTGGCTGGATAAACTAACAATTACATTTAATTAAGTCGGACCAGCAATTGAACTCAAAGTCGAAAAAATGTTTTCTTCCAAGTAGAATTTTTTTTCAAAAGTTCATTTGACACAAGATCAGTCAGGGTGTTTGTCTGAAATTACCACCAGTTGGGAATGCTACTAGTCCTATTGAGACGAACCGGCAAGAAACTCTACAGTTGCTCTTCACTTGAGAGTCAACGTTACTTAAGTCTTGTTTATTAATGTTTTTTTATAACACTTCAGCAAATTAACCATAAAGAAATTTAAAGATCAGCTTGGTATTAAACAATCTCGTTAATCGACGGAATTATGTTTAGATATTTTTTTCCATTAGTGTAGTAAACGTTGCAATGGCTGAAGATATTACTTGATAAAGAAATCCCTGAAGAATTTTATATCTGTTAACTGGTTTATCTCCCTCCAATCCGAGTCTCCCTCGTCCGAGCGTATAAGCGTAATCAGATTTAAACAAATCCTCTGAAATGTTTCTAAATGCGGTGATTGATGTCATGTTATTATATTTTGTCAGTTCTGCAAATTATTTAGATAACGATATATAAGTACTAATAAGTTTAAAATCTATGTCTTGATATCGTACAACTTTTTTTTATGGTAGATAAGGAGCAAACGAGCAGATGGTCCACCTAATGGTAAGTGGCTACCATCGCCCATGGACATGAGCAAAACAAGAGATACCCTCTTGTTTTCTTGATGCGTTAGATCCTCGAAGATAGAGTGAGGAGGGGGAGTAAAGAAAAAAATGCTGGGTGTCAGTGGACCCTAAGAAAGAGCCCAGATTTCACTAGACATCTGTTTATATTGGAGTTGTTTACAAATAATAATTGTTATTATAGAACTTTTGAAAGGTTTATCTTAAACTTATGATTATGGTTTATCACGTGAGTTAACTTAATTAGTAGCTGATATAATCAGTTAGCAGCAGTAATGGCCTAATGGTTAAGACGTTGATGTTTACTCGGGAGGTCCGAGTTCGATCCCTCACACAGGCTATGACTTTTCTGAGTGATGTGTGTATAAATATCACACGCTGTAACGGTGAAGAGGTTCTCAAAGGTGGACTATGGCCTAATACCCTCCTCATTCTGAGGAGGAGACCCGGCTCAGCAGTGCTGCAGCCTGTGTGGGGGATCGAACTTGGACGTCAAGTCAAGTCAAGAAGTGTGTGTGTTCGATAATTCTGCTGTTATTTTAACTTAATATTCATAACAAAACGCCGTTTCTATTAAATGAATATAACAACCTAATTCGTAGATATATTGAAATAAAAACACTTAATCGTCGTCCGATACACTCGTAATAATTCGCTAGAGTTATAATAACAACACACAGAGCAATAATTACAGTTGATTGGAGGAAACGGAAACGTAAAAAGGTTCCAATTTACAAACGAGTAACGATTGCAAGTCACCAGCCACAATGGCGGTGGCGTGGCGATGGCGATGGCGGGTAGTAATGAAAATATGAGATAACGAGACCGGCTTCCGACAGCTACGATAAACAAGTGTGGCCTCATGGCGTGTCGCGGGCAAATTATACGCAGTGCGTGCGGCGCGAGCCATAGGCGAGAGCGATATCCTTCAGCGCTGCATTACTACAATACATTTTGTACTATCATAAATAGTATGTTGATGAATTATGAACATTGTTAAAAAGCTAATAGTCAAACACACTAAAGCACAAAGCTGTAGTAGTTAATATAAAATCTAAGAAAAATAACCTCCGCAGCCATAGGTTCTCCTTTTTGACTATAAAATATAATTTTGCCTTTGTATAAAGTGTTGCCAACACCTCATAGTGGCGGTAATCAGTTATCTATTAATTTGTTTTTTCATATTAATTATTTGTTTTTAGGTATTTAGATAATCAAACGTAAGATAAAAAATTAAATAGACCGTCAATTCCTTTAACTTTTTAATATAAGAACCTACATCCGTCTTAAAATCTGGTGTAAAGGATGTATTTTAGTCGAAATCTGAATAAGATAGGTTCAAATACCATTCAATAATAAATATTTCTGAACTAGTTTAGGGTAAGTTTATAATATATAAAGAATATAAAAAATAAAGTAATATTTATTCAAAATCGCTTCGTCCTCTACTTTGGGGGTGTTATTGAACAGCTGCGGTAACCAGAGCAGGCACAGGCCCTGGCTCTGGCAACACAGGCAACTAGCGACCGTGAATAAGCGTTTTTGGGCAACACAAGCCAGCTAGCAAGCAAGGATAATTGCTGTAATATCGATAATTTGCCATCGATTGACGTCTAATCGACCAATCATCACTGACGGTGATGGATCAGAACCAATGTAGGTGTTAATGTTTACTTTCATATTTGCAAATAACTACATATGTTTAATTGGGGTTTAAATAAGAAGGATTAGCCAATCCATGGAATAGTCATGGAATATACCATGGAATTGTAGACTTAAGTATTTGATTTTAATTTCAATTCAATCCATTCCTCAGAAAAAGTAGCAATGGTATGTGTCGTGAAGGGTGTCCTCAAATCTACTCCTGGGTCACAAGCCCTGGGCGTTTCTTCCTTTTAAAGTGCATGTTTATATAATATCAATGTATAATCTTTTTAATTTACCTTTCAAAGATACATTTCCAGAGATTCATTAGTTCGTTGAATTTTCATAAAAGTTTTTAAAGTCGCTTAAAACCATCCCTTCTTTAAGTAGATATCATTTAAGATTATATAATGCTGAAGTACCCTCAGCACATGGTACAATTTAACAAATCGGCTTACTTCTCTCAATATTTTTAATTGAAGGGAGCTTAGATTTGGTTGCAGCGTCCATATTGAGTCGCTTTGACAGACTTACCGGCCGGCGAGTGCTGTGCGTTATTAATACCGGTATCAAAACCAGCATTACAGATTATAAACCTTTATGGATATTCATACACATTGGAAATTCATTTTAAATATCCAAATGGAAATTAATTGGATCTCCTTGCAATATTTCTTTACTACCTACAATTGGTAATATAATGATACCGTGTTTAAATTTAATCTATTAGGAGTATGGGAGCTATACTGCGCTATTACACTAATATTAATATGTAGTCTAGATGGAAGCCGAGCAGTCCCCCAGGCAATGCTCGGCTTCCATTTAGCTTGAGACCCAGAAGCTGGTTTAATGATATCTTTTATAACCATAAACTCTCTCCTTCACCGCTCGACCTCGCTACCAAATATAAAAATAATACAGTACATTACTTACGTGGTCCTCGATAACGGAGGCCTAGCACCACGCCACCATACAACACTACACTAATAATCTCACTAATTTAATACCTACTGTACTACACTAATGTAATCTTATCGGAAGGAAGGTTATATAGTCCCTACACTTGGGTATACTCAAAATAAGATAAAAGTGACTACCTACGAATACCAATTTAAAAACAGTGTTGCCAACATATCGTAGATTAATTTATGTAACAGATAGTATTACCATATGCGATTTCTTATAAGCTATGTAGCGGCATCGGTTGTTTAAAGGCTCTATGGTTCGATCGAAGTTATTCTTCTTATTAAGGTTGACTTTGATCGTTGATTTTATTAGGTACTTGGTTTGTTTTAAGCATTAACATAGTAACGATGTTGAGCACTGACCCAGGTATCTCTCTCACGGTATTCTTAACTACCCGAGTAATTTATCTGACACAATTTTAAATTACTAATTCTAAATGGCAGTCCACACACTTAACAGTATGTGTGTGACCACTGAATAAAATATTAATATATTTAGAAAATGTTTAAAAATTGACTTTCTATTTTTGGTACTAGTTTTTTATGTTTGTGTTGAAGATAACTTGATTTTAAAATAGCAAGATAACATGGCAACTTTCATGAATGATACAGATATCTTCGCATTCTCAAAATTAGTTTACTGTATCATTCACCCTTTGGAAAGAGTGTTAAATACTTCGACAGAGTATTGAAAAGGTGAAGAAATTAATGTAGCAAAATAAGGGCATAAAGCTTTACTAGTTTTCCATGTAACTATAACAGATTAATGAATAAAAGGCGTTTGTAACAAAATTAAAATTTAAAATATTGAGTTTGAGGAAATTGAGCGCGTTACGGGCTCATCGAAGTAATTGGACATCATTATCACCATAATGTATGGGCAATGCTTAAACTGGAATTATTGGATGATTCACGTTAAATATATTTGCATTTTTATCTATATCCTTTTTGTGAACGAGTTCAGCCATTTTGTTAATGTAAATGTTATTAACATTCATAATATTGGAGTGCATTAACAGATGATAATATCTTCAATAAGTAGCGTTTAAGTAAGCTTAGTGATTTTTGAGATATTTACTGTATAAATGAGGTAGACAGCCTTTCTTGTTTTAATATATACCCATAAGAGTTTTATTTAAACAGAAAAAAGCTATTAAAAACTATGCTTTGTTTGTTATTTATTCGTCTTAGCATAACTTACTTTTCTTTTAGTTTAAATTGAATGATTAATATTTTTAAATGAAAAGTTAATAAAATATCATAAAATTTTCATTAATTCTACATTGATTTTGTGATGATTTCTTTATAAGCTACTATTTTTTTTACATAAGCAAGCAATTCCTTGTGCATTAACTAGCGGTTAGTACAACAAAAGCCAAAATAACGATAAGCAAACAAGAGATATAGAGACAGCCGGAATGTTGGTCGGTCACACTTGCGCCAACATAATCAGCTTAGTTATTGTCCATATTAGACCAATTCCACTGTTTGTTTAACTGTTATCTATACTAGAAAGTATGTCTGTTCATCTATTACTACACGTCATTACGAATTTTGACAATATAAGCGTAAAATTGTAATATTTTGCTTCATTTCTGCAGTGATCAATACAAAAGAATTTAATGATTAAAATAAATGTATGCGAGATGTTTGCATTGATTTTTAATAACATAACGCCATTCAGATGATAAATATAATAATATAATTATATACTCAGAATTGCATTATTATGAATATTATTATAATTTAGAACGATAATACTTAGCAGGATGAAGAGAAGTCAAGCCGTTTAGTGATCATGGAGTCGTGAAATTGTATTATTATCATAAGTATATATATGTCGGGGATTTTAAAACGATGTGAAAGGAGATGGAAGGAGGAAGATGGGGAATATTGGGGAACACTAAAAGGGGGTGATGGTATTGAATGGAATATTGGGTAAACGCAACGTAGATACTCCTACTGAACCGATAATTTATCAATTGATCTCTAACAATTACGAGAGAAACCTAAGCAGTGCCTTGGACTTGTGACCAAGGTGTAGGCTTAAGGAATTCCTTTAAATGATCATAACACTCACCTCCACTGCTCAGGCTCTCTGTTTAAACCCAAGGTTAAACGCACATAAACCGAATCTAACACAAGGCTAACCTAACCTAAGGCTAACCTAACCTAACATTGTGTTTACTTAACCACGTGGCAATTACATTGTAAGGACTTACGTGACCTTAGTTGCACAGCACTTCCACACTACACTGCACCTGACACTATCACTATCACTAGCACTACTTAGATGATGTTCACTTCTTGAGAGACCGCGCACGACTAAGACTTCAGTTAGACTGTCGAACGCATATAAAGGCTCGAGGGTAGAGACTGTCAAAACAACGGAAGTGACTACTACCCCACTCCAACGCCAAAGACAACGATAACGATTCGATTAATCGATAATCTTTTACTATGCTCCGACATATATATATTAATAATCATTATATAGCCACTACTATGTTCCTGCAATAAATATATACAAAATAGACTATATTTTGTATTTAATTAAAATACATTCAAGTGAGTAAAATAGTTCTGTGAGTAAAGATTATTTAAACAATGCATATTAGATGTTAAATTGCCTTCTTGAGTGGATTTCGAAAGCGACTCAAATATATTAAAAAAAATTTTTTTGGTTTCCTGTAAACTTGTGAAATCACACAATAAACTTTGTGAATCTTAAGAAAAGAAATATCGGAATAAGAATGAATATTATTGCACTGTAGGTATATAGTAGCAATAATAATGCAATGAATCATTGGTTCTTTAAGTTTATAGTATAATTAGTCAGCTCTACAATGTCCACACAGGTATAATCGTATATTACAATAAGCGCCTAATAAAACAACACTATCACGCCCTCACGTCTTCCTCGAACTCCTCCACATAATTACACATTTATTTTCTCTAAAAACTCCCTTGTCAGACTCAGATTCATCCCGTGTCAATCCTTTGTGATTTAAACAAACATAACAACTACTACAATATTACTATACACTCGTGTTATAACTGAGTAAGGTTTATATTCGTGTATATTAGTGTTAGCAAGCGTAGAGTTAATTTAGCCGTTGTACAAGATGCGTACACGCTCATTAGTGTCTTATAAATAATATGGCGACGCTTATTGTTGAGTGTTGCAACAATATTAAAATAATATGATGATAATAAGGGTCTTTGTGTCGTACTTATGTTTGAATATAATGTGAAATGTCTATTGAAATGTTAAGTGGGTGACGGACGGACGACGCCGACGGTTTGCGATTCATTTATATAGACAGGTTTAATTAGAGCTGACTGACTGAGCTGAGGACTTGAGGAACTAACGTTTAGTACCAACAGTTGCTGTTGCTATTGTATTGCCAGTTTAGAAGAACAGTGTCTTAATATAATAAGGAAATAAAAGTAAACTCAGTGTATGCAAGTTTTGGTCTAACATGATGAATTAGGTATACAAAAATTACCTACTAGCAACATTGTTGATAAGCTCTGTTGCAAAATATTAGCTGTAAGTTGACAAGTAACTTCTTGAAGTGAATACTGCCAATCAAAGTTAAATTTTGTGAAACTATTAGTGAAGACACATCTTTGACGTTGTAATTGGCTCAGTTTTATCTTAATATGTAATAAAAGATCTTATTAAAGCTGCTCCTGGGTCTTAAACCCCAAGCACCGTGTTCCTGTCTAAAGACTTTTTGTGTACTCTATAAGAGTACAAAAATAATTTGATGGAAAATTAACTTTACAAACGTTTAAATGTAGAGTTACCTTGTTGAACAATTAAAGTGCCTCACTCGTATATTTAATGTGATATTTTATTAATTATCTGTGAAGTGTTATTTTATGTGAAGTGGACAGACGGACGAGACGGACTGCGGACTGTACAAACAGTTTTTGTGTAGGTAATTGGCTGAGAACTCGAGGCGCAAGATATGTTTGCTTAGGCTCACCATTATTGGTATTGCGCTTTAATGTTACATTTTATACTGAATATTAAATCAGCCCTCGCTTCACTGCGATATTATATCCTTAACCTCAGCTGAATGATTATATCTCTGTAAAACAGACTGATGTAAACAATGGCAGTTTGATGCGAGCAACTGTTGAGTTTGTTGCCAGTTCTTCTCATCAGGAAACTGCTTTCCGAGCTGGTGGTAGCTTCAGACAAACTGACTGACTGACCAATTTTGACGTGTCAAAAGTACTTTGTAAAAAGTCTATTTGAATAAAATATTTTGAGTTTGAATTAATAATTTTAAAAAAAACCATAAATTTAAGATTAACTTTTAAAATTTACTTTGCAGTAAAAATTAATGATTGGATATATGTCTATGATCTGTATGATAAATGATTTATAAATATTAAAATTAAAATGACCTTCAGTTATAATGTCAAAAAGATTACTAGTATCTTAACTATATTTGAATCTTTGAAAGATACAATACAACTTGCATAAAAAATAAAGTTTTAATCAGAATCTCTTCTTTTTATTAAGTTGGTTAAAGTATATCAAAGTCGTAACCATAAATATGATATAGGAGACGAAGCGAGTGCAATGTCTTAAGTTTTGTACAGAATGCAGACATTAGTCGCCGTTGCAGGAATAAACAAAAGATGGCAA
The DNA here is from genome assembly GCA_905147385.1 of Limenitis camilla. Lineage (NCBI taxonomy): Eukaryota > Metazoa > Arthropoda > Insecta > Lepidoptera > Nymphalidae > Limenitis > Limenitis camilla. The sequence continues at coordinate 14,729,040 of LR990238.1, forward strand.
CACACAAATCTCCCAGCGGGACATAATCGCGCAGAACTAACTCGATTCTGAAAAATGTATGTTTCTTGTTTGAAAGAAATGTCTCCTCCTCAATTCATTTTAGCTCTTAATAAAATATATAAACATTAACCTACATTTTAATATTCTCGTATTAATATAATATCCTAACTTATATTTTAATTGAGAATGTTTAGGTAGTTTAATGTTAATAGATTTTAATGAAATTCGCACACATTTTATAAACTAAATTTTTTTAAAATAATAAATTACGGTTTTCCAAAATCCACACAAAGAAATAAGTGATGATTTGGATGATTTTTTGAATTTTTATTTTCAAGTTGAATCAAATAAATTGAAAAATCGATAATATGAATCGATTTTATGAATAAGAGGGTTATTACCTCGTTAAAAAAGAAATGACAGCATGAATGAAAAATAATATGGAATGTTGTAATTATTTACGTTTTAAAAAGTATTATATTTTAGCTATTATAAATGTAAAATGTGATTCGACGCCATTTGAACACAACTTGTAGAAAAGTTTGAAGAAAATGCAGACATTAGTCGCCACTGCGCCGCGTCGTCGTCGTCGTCGTCGTCGTCGTCGTCGTCGTCGCAGGAAATAAACAAAACGAGACAAAATACAAATCTCCCAGCGGGATATCGAGTACCTAACTAGTAAGTAGATTATCGCGTTTGTTATTTACCGGGATAGGATGGCCACCGTCACCGTTACCGTCGTGTTTGCGCGACTCACGGTCTATTTGGCGATATTATCCCGGATATTTATTGAGTACCGATTTCCGCCTGACACGACTCGCTGGAGTGCCTCGTTGAGCGGTTGAACGGTTGAAGGGTTGACCGTGGTGGATTCCTTCGATATAAATGTTAATAGCCTGTTTATTTCCCCTTTATATCGGAAAGGAAAAGTTTGTATAATTTGCCGGAATTAATCGCTGAAATAGCTTATCCGATTTTGATAACTATTTCATCGATAAAGCGGATTGCCTAGTGAATTTTAACTTTTCTTTTGTTAATTAAAAAAGAGTTATAGTCTATACGCAGACCAAAAGTATGAGGGCTTGGCTACAATACTGCCGATAGTTAAAAAGACTCAACTAACATTTTTGTCGAAATTGAGTTTGAGTAATGCCCATATTTTGTTATCTCACTCAATTACAGGTTTATTATAACGAAAATGGGCGCAGTTATAAGCTTTTTTCTATTAGTCAGAAGACGGTGAAAAGATGGATTTCATTAAAACTTAATTAAAATGGCACATCTACGTAGAAACGCCATTTAGTTTTATAATATTCTTGTAAGTTCGGAAGTTAAAAAGGCACATGCTTCAGATAGGAAATTGATTAGACGCAACTGACCATATGCGTCTTCGATACTAGTTACAAAAGTCATCATCTGTTACATGCGCCCTTTCAACCTCCTACAACAAGTTTTTTTCGAGGGCATTTGCTACATACTCGTCCTTGGCCATTCTAGAAAAAGCCTAACTTATAATTAGTGCATTATTGAAAGTAGAACATTTACTTTAGCAAACTTCTCTTATCTTCTTAAAAGTGGAAGTTAGCGAATGAACTTGACACTAAGCATTAAAATACTTAAATAATCATACGAGATTGAAAGGGTTGAAAGGCTTTCAATTAAGCGTAAGGTATTTTACTCGATTTTTTTTTGCTAATATGTAAAGGATTTTATGAAATAACTAATAAAAATTAAAAAGTAAAGTGTAATTTTTTATTAATAGAAATTAAAGATGAATTCTTCAGCCATCATTCAGTACTTAATTCATTTACATTTTTATTTTCTTTTAGAGACAGCAAAAAAAAATCCCGATTTTGACATTCAAACATTTTTTTCTCCATTTTATCTTTTTGTTAGATGCGTCTATTCAACTATCGGAGGCAGAATAGTCCTCTGGGGATTATAATTTAGACACAGACCATCAGCATTACAGCTAGTAAACTCGCGATGCATAATAATTATAGCGTGACGGCGTATTTATTTTGCAATCCCTACTCCTTCGATTGACGTTTATCAGTAAAAATGCTACTCATATCAATTCTACCAAAATCATAAATAGCACGGTGCTACTCAAATTATTGTTATCAACATAATAACTAATATTTTTTATATCTTACTAATAATATAAACGCGAAAGGTTGTACGAATGTATGGATGTGTGGATATATGGATGTATGTTTATTACTCTTTCACGCAAAAACTACTGAATGTATTTTGTTGAAACTTTACAATAATATAGCTTACACATCAAAATAACACATAGGCTATAATTTATAATGATATAGTGTCAAATATCCAAAATATAGCGGGTGAAAGCGCGGGGCGCAGATAGTCCTATATAAATGAAACAAAACTGTTTTAAAATAACTACAAAAAGTTTGATGTTTTCAAACCCTCTTAAAAGTAGAGATTCTTGACTATCTGCGTAAGTTGAGCAGACAAAACCATAGCTACTAACTAGTTATGTCAACCAGGATAACACTCATAACAATTAATGAATATCAACAGTGTTGTTTGCGCAGGTGGCGCCGCTCCGCGCGGACCTGTGACATCGATTATATTGTTCTTCGCACATGTCTGTTTGTCTGTCTCTCTCTCCCTCTTTCTGTTTACTTATGCAACTATTGTAACGAGTTCTCTTTATTTTTATTTTTATACAAACTCTCATTCTTCCTTATATCATCTTGGGGCTTAAATTTCCAAAATCCTTATTGTTGTCTTAAATTATTGTTTATCTATAATGTTAAAGAAATCCAAAGTTATACATGTCGGAAGTGTAAGTTAGGCTTAAGTTAGCCTAACCTTAGGTTTAAACAGTAAACCTGGGCAGTGAAGGTGAGTGTTACAATTGTGTTGATTGAATTAGCTGGCAGTAGGTGGATTGTGGTACTGACTAAATTTTTCCTCAGGGAAACGATGGGTTTATATACAGTAGATAATAATTAATACATATCTTAGCATAGGGTTAAAAAATTTGATTCGTGATATCAATTTGTAAATTCTTTTCAGTTATCTGTAAAACTCTTCTTTTCATCTTTTTACACAAATAGACAGAAATGTCTAAAAGATAGAGTTTGATTTGTAAGTATAATATTTGCTCAATGTAATATAAACAAGTACTCTACCGGATCATTAATTTCACTTGGACGATTGAGCGACACCAGCGACAACATGGGGGGTGCTGACTCTTGTGCGAGGGTGCTGAGGGTGCTGGTCGAAGGAATTGATTCGTCACGTTGTAATGTTTGTGCTAATGCTGTTACTATGCTTGAACTTGAATTTTTGCAAGTTCTATCATAGGTAAAGTTTGAGAAATTGTTTATAATTTTTGACAGAACCTATACGATATTATTATAATACAAAGTCAATATGACTATGTTCAGTCTTATAGTTCAGTTAATTTATTTTTCCTCTGCAACCTAGTTAAAAACCCTTTGTTTTTTACTACTTTGTAGAGTTTACTATAAACATAATCCACAACTTCGGTTAGGTTGTTATTTACATCACACTGCGGTTATAAAAGCGTTTGTTGGTTTGTTTTAGAGAGTCTGAAAACAAAATAAGCTAGCTTTTGTCGCAGAGAAGTTAATAATGTCTGTAGCAAATATAATAATAATTCACATGTAGAGATGGAATATATTTTTGGAAGCAGGTTAAAATGAAATTAAAGGTATAATTACAAGTAAACCGTGAACAATATGAGTTAATAAGGTAAAAGGTAGTACAGTGTAGTGTATCGTGTCGTATTGTGTCGTGTCGTGTTCACGTAACGAATCGATTATCCATCAGGCATCAGTTTGTTTAGGTAGAGCGTGGACGGTGGAACCGATTAGTAATTCATTTGTTAATGTATTCATTGTATCCTCTGAGCTTGTGCCACTAATTTAATACAACACTAATTGACAAGCTGCCTGGATGTGGATATACTAGTTGGTGGTATATAATTCTGGGATAAAAAAGATCAAAAATCAGTTGATATAAAGCAATAGTAGTTAATAGTGTTTCACTGAACGATTAATTCTGAAGTGACATAAGCTTATCTACCTATCAATAAGTATAATATTTAACAAAATACTTCCATCTTAGTTTATTGTATAGCATGAGTTATTTACCATTATATATCAGAATTGATTCAAAGTGAAGACATAGTTAATTTTATCAAATCAAATTTATTTATTGCGAATATGCGGTACGTTTCCGTGAGGTTTGCAACATTTGAAAATATTCTTACCGGATAAAATATTTAAAAAAATTATCTAACATTATTATTAAAAAATTTAGGTTATAGATTTTTATCACACAATATTATTAGCAGCAATTTAAAAAAATAAATGATCAAAAACTGTAAGTACTTAAAGCAAAGCTTTATTTAAAAATCTTTAATATCATAAAGCATCCCTAGATGGGAATTGAGAGATAAAACACTTAAAAAAAGGATAAAATGTAAAGTATTATATTATAATACTTACTTATAACCCATGATTTTATCTTTTTCTTTCCTTTAGAGATAGCCCTTTAAGTCTTTTATATAATAAAATCAAAATAAGCTAGATTTTTGTGTACGGTCAGTTCAATTATAAAGATGCGATAAACTTTATCAATTAAATGATGATGTAACTTTTTGAAAATAAAAACTCGATATCTTGAATATAAATGTTTATGGGGAAATCTTAACAAATCTTTCTTGCATACACTAGTCAATTAAAATAAGTCTCTAAGCATAAAATAGTAGCAAATCAAACAATAATATCTAATTTATATTTAAGTGTTTATCAAAACAGAAAGCTCTACATTAATTTCTAAACGCCTCCTAGCTACTGGACTGAAAGACGTCTGTTCATTAAATACAGAGTTTGTTAAAGCAAATATTAAATAGTTTATTGGATAAACGAATTCGAATTAACGTCTATAAGAAGTAGTAGCTCTACTTACTGAAGTTTAAGTGATCCCTGATCGGAAAATATTATCAAAGAAAGCCAGCCTGTTAAAAGTTGGACTGAACTGAGCTGAACGCTGAAAGCTATCCAAACTGGTAAATTCTTTAAATTGACGAGCACAACTCCGACGACGCCTTTTCTACTTTTATTCTTTAAAATGTTTTCTCGTGACTTTTACATTTATATTGCGGACACATTTTTAACAGAATAATTCAGTTTCGATTGTATTATGTATTATAATTCAGCAATATTTTGTGCTGATTTTGAGGAATTATCTGAAATTCAAATTTCATACAGATCATTAAATACCACCCCATTGGATTATGTTACTGAAATAGGTATATCAAATCATTTAAAATAGTTCAATATAGCTTAAATATTAAAATTACTATGTGATTTTTTTGATTTCGAGAGTATTTTCTTTAGGGTTTAGGGTTTTGTATTTTGCGCCACTGAATTGAACGATAAACCACTTAAAACAATTCTTAATAACCTAATACAATAATAAACCATTTAAAATAAAATTTATTTTGCATTTTTATTTTTAAATCGTTTTAAGTTAGAATTTGTAATGATTCATTTAGGTATCGTTAAGAGAAACTTTTTTTATTTTATATTTTATAATTTTGATTATTTTATAATTTTGTTAAAAATATCTAGAATTAAAAGAAATTTATGTATATCACTAAATTAATGGCTTATTTCCTATAAGTATAAATGTACTTGAAAATATATTAGAGCTAAAATCAAATAAAGATACAATTGTATTAAAATAAATTTCTGTTCGCAATCTTATAAATTGCTCTGCAAGTGAAATCGGCAATTGTCCGCTAATGTGATAGCCGCTGATAGACCCGCCCACGCCCACATGTCCACGGCCCACAGACCGACGGACCGACGGGCACAATCGAGAATCACTTAAATTAATAACATTGCTATAAACGATTGAGGAGCACTGGAGATTTATAAGAATTTACTGACCAGACGATTTCTCGATGGGGAATTGTAGGTTGATGTTATAAGTGTATTAAAAAAAGTGAACCCTATTATGATCATAGTGATCCAAGTGATCTTTTACTACTCCTAGGAAAATTGTTAAGAATAAACGTAGGGAATGTCTCCAGTAAATGGGCCCTGAACATTTAACATCTAACAATTTAGGGCGAACGTACTTGATTCGTCGCTTGGATATTATAGGGAGCGGTCATCAGTAATGTAGTTCAGTAGAAACATGGGATATTGTATCATCGTTACATATCTTAAATTATAATTATAAGTAATAATTTGTCACAGCGTCGACGGCTAATAACGCGTTGTCACCGTACGCGCAATATGACATTCTTCTACAGATGGCGCTACTATTTGTTTGTAGGTATAAGTTATATGGGAAATATTCAGACGGATCAGTTAATGTATCTTTATTAAGAAATAGTTTAATTGTAACAATTCCCAATATAGGACACGTCTCTCGCAGCGGGTGGCGGGAACATCACTCGTTACTGGACTAGCACGCGCACTCGCACGCGCACATGCACACGATACAATTACTGCGCCCTTCGCCCTTGTGGCGATGCGATTGTGTCAGATTAGGAAATAACTGCCTATTAATATTTGGGAATCATTAGTTTTATACTTTAACTACTTGCTAAGTATAATAACATATAAACATAAATCAGTGCAAGAATTCAACTACAACTTAAATTATACCCACATATTTTTTGATCATTAATATATAAAGCATACTATAATGTACAGGATTACTTAAATGATGAGAATGCTTGGAACCTAAGTGACGTTGACTCTCAAGTTAAATGATTTGTATAACAGACTATGTAAACATGGCTTTTTGATGCGAGCGACTGTTGAGTGTCTGGCCGGCTCTTCTCAACAGAAAACTGCTTTTCCGAGCTGGTGGTAGCTTCAGACAAACTAACTGATCAACAAATTTTTGTCGTTTCATAAGTACTTTTATACAAAGTCTAATTGAAATAAATAATTTTGATTTGATAATAGACTTAATTTTATTTTGTTAAAATTCTGATCGATACCTTTAAGAAAATGTCATAAAATGAATTTACAGTATATTGTGGTCTTTGCATACTAGATAGTCTATTTAGTAATAATACAATATTAGAGTATAATTATGGTACAGTAGAGCGCAGCAGCGGGTGGTCCGGGTCAGCACGGGCCAGTGCTCGTGCGCGTGCGCTTTTTTAGCTAAATCCACCACTAATGACTATAATTACAAGTATTTTTCACATCATTAGTAAATGTAAACAATAATATAGATATACTTTAGACTTTCTAGTTTAATACTACTACTAGTATAGTATAACACACATTTATGAATAACTCATGTATAGATGAGCTGCAGGAATATTTAGTAACACTAGAACATTGATAATAAAATATTTAAATAAGAAAAAAAATTGAAATATAATAAGAAAAAAAGTTAGCTACAATAGGCGACTAACATATATTATAATTTCGAAAGAAACTCTTAAGAACTTAGGTAATACTTAAGAATACAAACTAAACAAACCAAAGTGCGATTTAATATACTACTTACGCCATCTATTGACGAATAGATGGCGTCTGTCTGTCTGTTACACAATCAAGTTTAAATCACTGAACTGATTTTCATGAAATATGATACACAGATATAAAGTAAAGATATAGCTTAAGGAAGTATATAGGCTATGTTTTATAGCGAAAAAAATAATTAAGAATACAAAGTAAATAAATGAGTGTGTTCGTACGCCATCTATCGACGTGGGGGTGAAGAGCATGTCGAGCCGTGTGTGAAAATATAGTGATATACCAAATGTGATTCATTGCACCCGGGCGAAGAAGTGAGTGTTAAATATTTTATAAATAAATAATAGGAAAATGAAATTAAATGTTTGACTCTACATGTTGAAACGATTCTAAAACGCTAATGTGTATATAATTACATTACACTGCTCTACTGATTTATACTTGTCATGTTTTAACTCAATTTGTTTATCAAAAACAAAATGTTTGCAGCGCTTTAAACTGAACACACGTACAAAGCAAATTGTACTCTATTCCTGTCGCATAAGGTTTAAGTTCGGTTGAATTTCAATGTACTAGGTGTTAAAAGGGTGCATTTGTTTAGGGGGATGTTTTCGGTCGCTTTACAATGATACACGATACATTTATAAATTATGTTTTTAATGTTTTTTGAAATGTTGATCTTAGATTAGAGACAAAAATTGCATAACAGTTGAAAGTTGAATTTACTTTCATTTAGTATCTAATAATATAAACGAATTAAAATATCTTGTTAAAAATTTTACCAAACCCAAATTACAAAAAAAATCAAAAAAGCAATCGATTTTGAGAATTGAAAAATGTAAATCGATTTAAGAAAAGAAACCGAAGAAAAATATTCAAATTTATTTTCTAACTGAATAAACTAATACTAACTAACTTAATGTTGTTACAGTCTGAAGTTGTTTTTATGTAGGTTTTGGCTATTAAACGATAAAGTTATGTACTTGAAAAAAAAACATTTAGTGACATTTTGGCGATACCTACCAACAAACAAACCAAAACACAAACACAAAATGAATAATTAAATTGATCCCATTATAGCGTTTAATATAATTATATTTATTGTCGAGTGCTTATAGATGATCCTGTCTCTAGGGGGAGCGAGGGCGACGGGGATATCTGCCGTCCCTCTCGATGCTGACTTATATTGATATTAATGATGTAGATAAGTGTGTTTTGTATATTTTATTGTTGCTTTATTGAATATCATTTGTTATAACAACACTTAACTTCTACTATCAACTACTATTTCAACCTTCTTTTGTAAATTGTAAAATCCCTTATTTTTTAAATAAGATTCATCAGGTTATTTCCTTCAACAATAATTTAAAATAAAAAATATTTAAGGTATTAGATATAAAAATAGCTTTAAAATAAGAGATAGTCATTGTGCAGATAGTTAAGTTTTAATGCTTAGTTGCTGAGTCGTATTTGATTTGCTATTTTTCACTAACATGAATATGATAATGCTTAACTTAATAAAACGACGCAACACAAATGTTATGAAGACAAATGACACTGCTGTCACGATCGCCACATTAAACACAAAAACTTATAAAAACAATTGAATAAGCACCGCAAGCGACAGCAGCGCCACGAGCGCCCAGCGCCCAGCGCCCAGCGCCGCGACCGTCCCCTAATCCGATTTCCGCTGATTTATCCCTCACTCCATGTGTAATAATCAATTTATGGCTATAAATTATCCCTTGCACCCTATTACAACGGATTTAAGGATATAATAAGGGCACACAAAGGGATGCGTTTTAAAGAGCAAACTTTGCCTCTAATATCGTTTAATGAACTGGTTTATGGATTGTTATGGACGTGAGGTAATTTATACTTCGTTTTATGATTAATTTAAGTACTTTAAATCCCTAAAGCTTCTGAGTTCAATTTCTTAAAAGTATGAATTTCTGTCCCTTGTTGATGTTTTATCCTCAATGGATATTACGTCTCTAATTCAGTGGATCCATTGATGTAAATGGACGTAATTAAAGGACTTAGCGATTAAAATATATATGAAGTAAAATGGTTTCAAAATATAAATTGAATTCTAATCCCGCTTTAGTCACTTGTGGTTAGTAATTGTAAAAACTTGTAAGAATTATAGAAACAAAGTAAGAAGAACGGGTGGTATACTATGTTTTCAGTAAAGTTTATAATTTTAAAATATGTGTGTGTTTAATTTAAATAGCAAAATAAGTCCATTATTGTGGTTGCAAGTAGATTGCAATAAAAGTAAGCCGAAATGCTTGTATTAAGAGTGAGCCACGACAGTAGTGCAATGACTGGGATTTGAACCTATCAATCATGGATCCAACGCCTGAACCACTGACCTACTGATGCTTAAGGTTGATATAATGTTACCTTATAGCGAAATATATTCATTATATCAATATTTGAGTAGATACGGAAATTGGTTACGAGATTAAAATATGATTGTGGTAAAGTATAACGCTTAACGCAAACATGTTAACATGTTAACTGAATGTAGAGTGTAGAGAGCAGCGCCATACCGCCATACCGCCATACCGCCATACGGCATATTAATCAACCATCCAACCACTCCACACTACACACTCCACACTCCACACAGACATGCTCCTCTCCCACAGAGAGGATTACACCGCCATTTGTTATAAAAACAGATACATTTAAAGGACAAGAGGTTCTGATTGTCTTTTTAACTCGTAAGGATAGGAAAGGACAAGTTTTAGTTCATGAATTTTAAATTTTTTTACATCCACTTCAAAACTTTAGTATTTAACTATATTAAGTTAGTGACGTTAGGTCTTATTGATACTGTCTCAAATTAATGTAAAATAGACCTGGTTAAATCAGTATAAGTTGGCCTGCTACTGTCTTAGATCAGTGTAACACTGACTGGCTATTATATCAAATTAGTATAAGTTTGATGTGTGATGCCTTAAATTTATATTGACCTTGAAGATAGTACCTTCTCGAATCAGTGTAATGTTGAATGGACCTTCCATTATATAATAAATCATAGTATCTAATTTTTTATTGTCTCAAGTCAGTATAATCCGACTACTGTCGTCTGTCATAGATCAGTAAGACAGGCAGTTGGTATCTCACTTTTAAAGTCAGTTAGCTAGTGTAGAGTATCATGAATTACTAATGACATATTTACAGTGGAAGTCAGTTCTAAAAATCAGTACAAACGTCAGTCACTGAATTAATTAGAAAGTCAGTAAGTCAATAAGCTACTAAGGTTTTAAATAAATGGTTATTAAAGCATCAAGCAGTTGAAATACTTTAATTAGAAACGTATAAAGCTGTACATTCTTACTAAGCCACGGCTCGGGATCCACGCACGCCCCCACCTACCGTCCACCCTCACACCCCCTCCACCTCTCCTCTCGCCTCCCCACCCTATTGTCTCGCTAATGAAATCGTAAGACTGATAGATAATAAGGCTCTAATTATTCAGCTGTCTCTCACTTACTCGCTTTATATATTGGTGTAGTTTGTTTAGTTATTATGGATTTTACTTGTTTAATAACTTCACGGCGGTAAAAAATATTTATTTTACAAAGTGATTAATAAAAATTCTTATTATTTCTGTATTTAATATTAATTAACACCTTAGACCCGTTAGATAGAGCCATCGTTTTGTCACTGATATATTATAGAGACCAGAGACTACCTATGTACCTAGTCACGATTACAATCAACTAATTTGAAAATTAGTCCTCTAAAAGATACGAACCCTTCAAAATTAGACAGAAAAAACAGATAATATTTTATTATTTTTTTTTCGGACTCACACCAGTTTTTGACCTCAGCTACCGATAACACCAATCCATGGTATTTATTGTATGCTTGAAATTGACTGTGATTATGACAAATGGCTTTAAAATCATTTTAATTAACAAAGCCAACATTGTGATTTCTTACATCAAAATAACCAAGTAGTCAAATCTGGTATAATGTAACAATCATACAAACGCTTATAAGGTTCATTAGTAACGTATTACAAAGGCACTGAGGCTAAGAAGAGCCCGTTCACAGCCTCCACAGCCTCCACAGGTCTCTCAGATCAAACGGAGCTTGTATAATCCATGCATTACGTCGCGTCGGATGCTGCAGGTATCCGGTATCCGGTATCCGGGATGTAATTGCCGAGAAATTGGATCACCTCACAGTATCGACTGATATTACCTGCTATATATGCGGTAAATAAAATTACATCATCATTATAGTGAAATCCAAAACATGCTAACGGCGCTAAGCAGCTTAACGCGATTCATTTTAAAAAATTTTCATATACTACTGTTCTTTAGGTAACTCCTAATACTATAATAGATTTTCAATAGATTTTAATAACTTTTGGTACAGTTAACAAGAAATATTATGTTTTATAACTAATAAACGGCTCCAAATGGCTACAGACTAACATATTCCACGATGGTAATGTCTTTAAGTCAACTCACAGAGACTTAAATATATTTGTGACTTGGATAGATAAATTAAACATTTGCAAACAGTAATAAAACAGTCTTATGATCTGTTTTCTTATTTAAAAAGTAAGCGACAAAACAGAAATTAGGCAACGCGAGGCCAAACCTGAAAGCACATGTATTAGGTACCTATTCTACCAATATTTCTAAGGTTTGACCCTTTTTACTAATTGCGTGTAATGTGGTAAAGGTTAATAATTTGCAATACCCCACGTGCACGTGCATGAATTGATGGCTACAGTGGTAGATAGCATAGATACCATGGGTATTTATATTGTAATGGTTCTCCCTCACGAGTAGACCGACGTGATCATATTTCTCGCCAATTACCGCCGGAAACTGCTCCCGTGTTCGATATCTACATAATAAACCTCATTTATACGGTATTTCTGTTAATTGAATAAATTTTTGTCTTACTACTTTTTATCTCCATCAAACATTAGATACTATTCTTTACCACAAAATGTTTTAATTAGTCTCTTGTAAGAACTTAGAATAAGACTACATTTTCTTGAATATTATTAATAATAATTTACTTTTAAAATAATATTATAGTCTTTAGATACCTTATAAAATAAGCTTAAATGTCATGACCTAATTTGAACATGAAATGAGATTTTCTTTAGCATAGTAGAAATTAAACATAAAAACAGATTAAAAAACTGAAGTAGATAAAACGTCAACACTTCATTAAATTCTTCAACATAATACAAATGAAGTGCATTACATACAAATACTGAATGAAAGCGACGCAAAAAGACAAATCACTAAGACAAAAGTCCGCCATGCCACTAAGAAGGGCGGAGCTAATAAAACGAGTTCACTGAACAAAAACTCCACAACTGATTTGTTGATTAATTAAATTTTAACTTTAATTACAGGTGATAAGATTTAAGTCAGATTGGCTGTTTGTGTCGGTTACGTCGTTTAGAAGTGGGCTGGTGGAGCCGAAGTGGCCAATCAGCGCTCTGTTGCCATAGCTACGTGTAGTGTGGAGGTTTCGCTAGATGGCGCTACAAGTATGTGTAAATGTTATTGAACTAGTTTCCTATTACTACACGTTTGTTATTTTTGACGTGTTTTTCCACAAAATTGTTTTGTGTAAACATTTTAGCTCTATGTTAACAATATGTCAGCTTTGATATAATACGTTATAAATCTGTTTGGTGCGTTAACATAAAATATATTGCACTAAGGTTGATACAATTATCTAAACTAATTTAGAAATGTTTTTGTACCAATTAGATTGAACGTAATAAGTAGGTAGTAATGTGGATACAATTATAATTATAGTACCTAGCGTACGTATAGTATGAGTGTATGTATGCATGAGTTTAATACGGAATACCTACAGTTTGATTGCACAATAATCCATTTATTGCAACGTCTCAACCGCCCCGGTTGGGGTAACGTAATCTCCAGAAGCTATTATACCGAAATTTAAAAGCATAACCCACAACACGCACTTTAAACAGACGGCGATAGATTTCATTTTGCAATGTTATCACATTTTCCTTGTGCTGAACATAATTAAGTGGTAATAAACTTTGTTACGTTATATTAGGGTTTATTTTCCATTGTAAACTCACAAGAGTTTGGAAATGAAATTTTCATAAATGTGGCTATGGGGTGGACTGAGGGGTGGGTCGATGGGGGTAGTATTTGTGTTTTCCCCGCAGTTTCCGAGGGAAGGCGGCCGATACTTGAGCTCCCGTTGTGTGTAACCGGCAAACGGAAAAATTATTAATAATAATTACGCCTCTAGTGCTGAGTAATTATAACGTATGTACCTTCCTGAACTGAGCGAAACGGCTGCAACTGTACAAAGCGTTTGTTTATCTCAACTTCGTGCAAATCGAACAAAAACTCTACAATTTCGCTTTAAAATATCATACAAGCAAATATAACAATATCGTGGCTCCCTTAACAAAAAGTATTTTGCTCCAGAATCATTCCTTTTTTGTCTTATTATAGGTAAAATTTCTAATTCCTACCACAATACTTTAAAAATATGCATATCAAAGAATTTTTTTCCATAAATAATAGATTCATCGTCTAATAAAACGATTATTGCTTATGAATAGATGAATAGATGTCTAGATTCTAAATCATCTGTAGAAATAGAGTTAAACAAAGAAACACTATTAAACATTTGCAATCAGAACAATTTAATAATAAAACAAAACATTTAACTAGCAAAAATCACCAATCAATGTCAATCAATTTGACATCAATCACGTTCTTCCGCTTTACTAATTAAAAAAAACATGAATAGCGCTTGTTTCCTAACAATGGTATAGAAAGTGTTCCTTCTGCGAAATTTGGCGATTCTTTGCGTAAAATATCACGTTGCCTCTATCGGGTGTCGGATTCTCTTCAAGGGTCGCTACTGGGGTTCTGAATTTTACGTTTTGTGCAATTTCCTGATCTTTCTCTTTTATACGTTTCATTTTTAAATTTCTGACGTATCGGTTAAAATAAATTTGATTTCTGTACTCATATGTTTTCTGGAAAGTTGGGCAATCGTGGCCAAAGACGCGAATCGATTTACAATGAATTATTAATTCCTCAGTAAAATGAGAATTGTTCCTAATAGTAATAAATTTAGAAGTTTGATATTTAATATTGTATAGATACTACCTATAAAGTTCAAGGACTAATTGAAGAACTAATAGGAAATATTGCTTTAATAAATTAATTGGTGAGGCATTTGCATGATTAATCATGACACGTGTATATTTTTGTCGACGATGGAATAGTATGACCAAACTTGAAATAGAATCATTAACATCTTAAAGTACTAAGTAGGTAAATCTTGTTCTTTTCCTTCAATAAGGATCAACTAATGGAGACATCTTTTCTGGAAACGATGCTGCTACCTGTGATTTTTCAGAAATATCAGAATTACAGGTTTGCTGGTTAACTAATTGATGAATCATAGAATACATTAGTAAAACATTAGAAATACAAATACATTAGAAAAATATTTAACAGAAATAAACTTTTCAAATCTTCTTCTTCTTTGATTTAATGGCTTCTAGTTGTGTACAATAAAAATGCACAAGGTACTTTGCCAATGTCACATAGTAAGGACAAAACACACTTGTGGAGTTTGACCGGTGAGACTGAGTTTTTAATTAATAACGAGCTTGCAATATACTTAATCATTATAGATGAGTAATAGGTAAAAATAAAACTGATATCTCAGAATAGATCTCATCATGGGCAACCTACAAGTAGTGTCTAACAAAATATCGAGTGTCGTGTTTCGTACAATCGATGGCAATTGACGTCGTAATGGGATAATGGGCGTTTTTGTTGTGCCTCGAATCCGAGACGACGTTTTTTCTTAATCGAATTATACGATTTGCTGTCGAAGTTAATTGTGCTTACAATACCTGCCTACGTCGTACGTACCGGCTACGCTGGAGACTGGAGACTAGAGCTAACAATACATTAATTTCCTATATATTTTTAAATTTCATTTGCAATTTAATTGATTTTGGTTCAGCTTTCCTTCCATATAGGTTCATTGCTAAATCAACGTATGTCTTTATCTGTGAGTTTTATGTCTAAAATCTTGATCATAAAATTAGATTTCTCATCCTAGGAGAAAAATTTAAATAAATCATTTTTGAAGATCACATTTTCTACATTCATTTTTATTATTTTCAGTTTGATCTACGTTTTTAATATTTACTTCGTAGAGCTATTGCGTAAATCGTACTAAAACATGACTATCAACAATTCAAGTGATTGGTACTCCGGGTTAACCAGCCATTGAACTCGTTACATTAAATGCAGAATCATTATGTACTAGTAAATCAATAGGTGTAATATTTAGATGTGGCTATTGCGTAATTATTATAGCTGACATTCCCTCTTAAAATATTTGAGTGACGTTTATATGTAGTCGTTATAATTAAAAAAAATCATAATAAAGGAAATACATCGGGAGCAAATACATTACCTTGTAGAACATTTACAGGGCGAATGGAAAAGTTTCTTTGATAGTTGCGAAGTCATTGATTTACTCTGAGTTCATAAATCTGACTCCAGTTAATTATAACTGACAGAGCAAAATAACTATCATTACAATAACAATGATTGCGAAGACTATGTTACGACACGTTTAGGTTAAGTGATTATTGTCCTTACGATACCTAAAAAGTACTTTAGATTTTACACATTTCCTTATATATATATCTTCAGTAAGCAGTATCTGTAAGACCTGAGTCTTATTCTTGTTTATTTAGATGGTGACTAATGATATATATATTTTGACTAACCTGTATTCTATCTTCAGGCAGATCAGTTTTGAGTGAGAGCATCTCTCGCGCGTACACGTCCGGATAGTGCGCATCCTTGAACGCCTTCTCCAGTTCATCCAGTTGGTAGGAGGTGAAGATCGTCCTGCTACAGAAACCGAACACAGATGGGTAGACTTGGATAACAAGAAGGAAAATACGAAACGAGAAACGCATTATGATAATTCTATTCAAATCATCAACCGATTCACCTTAAACCATGCTGCTAATGGTGACTTTATCAATTGCTTCTTATAAGTCTAGCTGCGTTATAATAAGTGGTTCAATAGTTACCTATGTCTGCGTTTTTTCTTCTTTTTCTTTCCATTGTATCCAGTGAGACCGTCAACAGTGAAGTCTTTAGCTGCTTCTATGGAGGATACACCTGTTAAGGAAATGTTTTGATTAGAAACATTTAATACAAACTTTAACACCTAAATCTAGAGATGATTAGAGACATTTTTTAAACATGAAGAATTAGAATTATATTAAAACATAGCAGTGATGGCCCAGTGGTTGAGATTTGAATGTCTTACTCGGGAGGTCCGAGTTCGATCCCCCACACAGGCACACACCTCTGACTTTTCTAAGTTATGTGTGTATCCGCACTGGGCCAGCGTGGTGGACTATGGCCTAATACCCTCCTCATTCTGAGGAGGAGACCTGGCTCAGCAGTGGACCATTAACGGGTCGTGATGATGAAAATGATGATGATGATACGTATATCAGTAAGTGAAGATTATTTTCCCTAATACAACATTATCCCACATCAGTTTGCCTACTTTAGGGTTAAAGTAAAAATCACTTGTTAATGAGTTTCTACGACACAAGAAGTTGCAGCAGTCGGCTGTGCATTGATAATAAATAAATCCAATATATTTGTATTTGATTTTCTTAGCTAAGTGTCTTTCAAGTTACATCAAAATCGTTCGAACCGTAATAAATCAATATATAGATACAGTTATGCTAACTTTACATATTATAATAGAATCAAAAAATGAATAATTAAGAAAACTTGATAATCCTAATAGCTTAATGTTTGTAGTAGTAGAGCAATATAGCAACAAACAAGTAGTCCCAAACCGAAGCGCTTATGGGGATTGTCACATAATTACCGAATGTGATTGCCAAATGAATTAGTAAGCAGGCGAGTGACGACGACACGCCAACCAGGGGGCCGCCCTCCCCAGGGACCTCCAGTAATTGAATTTGGTGCCAATGAATACGACAATGAATTATTAAATTTAGAGCGGTTGCCTTATGGACTTTACCTATGTTACACACAGCTTCCTATACATTACTGTTTTAGATGTATCCACCTAATTCTTGACGGGCAATCTAACTTTTATATTATATTATAAAGCTATAGAGTTCTTTATGTTTTTTATTTATACTAATACTAACTAATGAAAACATGTATCAGGTATATTACACGGCATACATATCTCCTCATATTATAGTGCTATAGCCATTTTATAACTGCCAATGTTTTCGACTTTTACAGTAATTATTAAATATTTTTGTCGCCTTAGTCATTCAATATTTTTTAAATAAATCTTGTTGCTAGAAGGACTAGAGATGTCAAGAATGTAACGACAGCTCAATATTGATACAGCATCATATAAAAAAAGTATTTTTTTACTTTCTGAAAGGACAGCAAAATCCCTCGCTCTGTAGAGTATGAAGCGAACTGTAGATATGTTTGTTATACATTGATGTTCTTGATATTTTTTACTATTTTAATTCTATACTAACCAGCAATGTATAGAAACGTTGTGCTGTTGGAATATTTGTGTATAACTGTATCGGTGTGTGTTGTGAATGTGTGACGAATCGTGAATAGATGTGTTTGAAAGGGTTGCATCGCCCTGTACTGCGGCAACACTCGCGGGTCAAGCCACGTGGTAATCTAACACGTTATTTGTTTTATTGAGGGTGATTAAGGGTGATGGCGTGGACTTGTGGACTTGTCATTGTTGTTTATTTAGCCGTAGCCGTCCTTACTTTGCTGAATCATAAATGATTTGCATATTTATTTTTTTTCTTATAATTTTATAAATAAAAGTCTCGTGTCACAATGTTAGTTACCATACTCCTCCGAAACGGCTCGACCGATTTTTATGAAATTTTGTGTACATGTCTGGTAGGTCTGAGAATCGGTCAACATCAATTTTTTATACCCCTAAGTGATAACGGCAGCTCACGGTGGCAAAACAACGTTTGCTGGGTCAGCCAGTATATTATAACTATTACACACTTTGGGCTCCCAATTTGACTATCTTTCATTAATATTACGTAGTAGTTATAAATTTTCAATTTTCCTTTGCTATCTTTATCTTTGCTGAAGAACGAATAAAGGACGAACCAACAAATCATAGTTGTAATTAAATTTTAGTATAGAAGTTATTTTTTTTAAATACTACAATATATACAAGGATAACGACTATCTTACTTAGTATGACTTTGAATGTAATTTGGATATATTTAAGATAACCTTAGCTAATCTAATCTACACAGAATATATAAAAAATATAAAAAATAGTAATTATTTAACCTAAGTGATAGTACAAAGTGTGTCTTAATAGTAAACTAATAAAGATTCCAGAGCGCGTCGTGTGATTGATTAGCTGTTGGGCGGCGGTGGCGGTGGTGGCGGCGAACGACCAATCAACATTCCCGCCCAATCGATTGCCCGCCCTACCTTGACCACCTTACACAACACACCAACACACCACACTCCACATAACACACAACATTACTACACTATACATAATACTCTTGTATTACAAACTACGGTGAAATTTTATCGACGACGACGAAGATAGATGATATTCACTCAAGGTACAAAAAAACTATGAAAGCATCAACTATGATTTAAAAAAAATCAATCTGTATTCATCTTTTTTTAACAGCCGACACCTGTCCATATGGACATATGTATCTGTATGTCTGTCTGTGGCATCTTAGCGCCCAAGATAATGGACATATTCTGATAAAGTTTTATTTGTTTCATAGGTAATATAATCAAGATGGTTCGTAGCTTTGCATTGTGAAGATCTAGTCACCCGTTTGGAGACTATCAGCTCTTTGCTAACTTGAGAGCTGCCTCACAATATTACTATGTCGGAGAATAGTAAACGATTTTCAAATAATTGAATCGTCATCGCCATCTATGGCATTGGAGTAGGGTAGTAGTCACTTCCGTCGATTTGACAGTCTCGACCCTTTATATGCCATCGACAGTCTGACTGAAGTCTTAATCGTGCGCGGTCTCTCAGGAAATGAAGTAGTCCCTGGATAGTGTTAGTGTTGTGCAGTGTTAGTGCTGGAAGTGCTGTTACTGATTGAGGTCACGTACCTTAGAATCTAGTTGCCACGTCTTGTGTTAGGTTGGGTTTAAGTGACTTTAACCTTGGGTTTAAACAGAGAGCCTGAGTAGTGGAGGCGTGTTGTGACCACTTAAAGGGGCCCCTTAAGCCTACACCTTGGTCACAAGTCCAAAGCACTGCTTAGGTTTCTCTCGTAATTGTTAGAGATCATATTTGATTATTTATCGGTTTAATAGAAGTATCTACGTTGCGTTTACCCGATAGTCCATGCAATATCATCACTTCTTATAATGTTCGTCAATATTTCCTCTCACCTCCTTCCTTCATCTTCATCATTAAAATCCCCGACAAATATATTGACAATTATAACCATCTCGTAACCATGGTAACACACTCATATTGCTTACACTGAGTACACAAAAACAGTATTTCTCGATACTTTTATTTCAATATTAAGTATCGAATAGCATCAAGTATCAAGCTTTGTTTAAAGAACGTAATATTTGTTAAGTCTGTAACTTATAAAAGTAAATATCGATTCTTCTATATCGATATTGTGTGGATATCGATACTCGGTGACTGTATTAAATTAAAGTTAAAAAAGCATTGATGGCCCAGTGTTTGAGACTTGAAGTCTTACTCGGAAGGCCCGAGTTCGATGTGTGTTTTAAGCAATTAAATATCACTTGATTTAACGGTGAAGGAAAACATCGTAAGGAAACCTGAACTCCTGGGAGTTCCCTAAAGTTCTCAAAGGTGTGGAAGTCTGCCAACTGCACGGCGGCAGCGTGGTGGACTATGGCCTAATACCTTCCTCACTCTGAGGAGGAGACCCGGTTCAGCAGTGGGCCATTGAAGGGTAGTGATGTTGATGATTTAATAGTTATTAGAAACATTACTTCCTTGGGCAAAATGTGTCGTT
This sequence comes from Limenitis camilla, assembly GCA_905147385.1. Taxonomy (NCBI): domain Eukaryota; kingdom Metazoa; phylum Arthropoda; class Insecta; order Lepidoptera; family Nymphalidae; genus Limenitis; species Limenitis camilla. Next base: position 14,749,632 of record LR990238.1, read on the forward strand.
GAAGGCATTTAATAAAGAAATGTTGATTTAAACGTCGCTTTCTGCAAAATTTGTTAATTTACTTTTGTGATATTTTAAAAACATTAACATGAATAGAAGGGCACACGATTAACTGATAATTGATTTGAAACGCTACCTACAGGTTCACTGTACCCTTTAATCGATTGCTTTTATGTTTGTCGTTTCCTTATAGAATTAACTTCGTCGTCTAAAATATCTAATTTATTTTGGAAAATATTTTTTTTTCTTAAGTTAGAGTACCTTTTTCCGTGAGTGTAATTCGCACTTGGAATTTTTTTCAATTTTTATTTTTTATTCTTTATGGTTTAAACAGAAAATAATTATTAAATTAGTAGAAGTCTATAAAACCACATGTAAACAAAATACATATATAAATAGATATATTCTATAAACGGCTCTAGATACCTTCCATCTTTCATTATTAAGCTTATCATTGGGATATTGAATATTTCATGATCTTTTTATTTTAGTTATAAATCGATCTCCATATATTTTCACGGTAAGTATTTATTAGGCAAATGTTTAAGTGATAAGCAATTTCTTAGGCGTGTAACAATGTAATTTACCACCTCGTCCTCCTCCAGCCTCCTGGGACTGTGACACCAACGATAGGGGACGGGAGGAATGGCTCTATCATTTCCATCCTTACAAATAAAATGTTTAAAAAGGCACTAATCAAAAAGTACATTTTCTATGCGACTGCTAATACTATGTTTAATTTATTTTTGTTAACATAATATACAATATACTGCTGTAATATAACCCTTACTAATATTATAATTTCGAAAGTAATACTACGATTTAATATACTACTTATGCCATCTATTGACGGATAGATAGCGTCTGGCTGTCTGTTACACAATCAGGCTTAAATCACTGAATCGATTTTGCTGAAAATACACAGATAAAATAGAGCTTGAAAAAAGTCATAAGCATATAGCCTATTTATCACGAAAAAATACTTAAAAATACAAAATAAACAAATGAGTTTGCGATTACGCCATCTATCGACGTGGAGACGAAGTACATGGGAGTCTTTGGGAATCAGTCATACCCACCACGTGTATTTAGGTTTCATTTCACATTTTAATCACTATATTTTACATTTTATTTATATAGGTATATTGCACCCGGGTGAAACCGAAAAGGGTCGACTAGTTGTAATATAAATATAAATTTAAACATGTAAATGCACCCTAATCCTACTTTAACATAATAGTGCATACTACACTAACCCATAAACACTAATTTTCATCTAGGCAGGAATAATTTACCTTTTAGTATAAATGAGTAAATAATGCTCTAGAATCTAGATCTATTATCCAAATGGGCATTTTGGCTAAGTCCCTACCGTTTTAGTAGAGTAGAAAAGTGGAGTGAAGTGAAATGAATGCATTACATTAATATGACTATAAGTTATGGTCCATGTATTTAAAAATAATTGAGAATTAAATATAACAGCCAAACCATTACGGAGAAAACCGATGGGTAATGTATGCGTTGCCACGGATCGCTTTGACGACGGAAATACGACTGTAGTGTAATGGTATAAGGTTGGAGTTTGTTTGTGGGTGTATTTAAATACAAGGACCCTCCCTCGGGCTCACAAAATATGACTCTCGGCGAAGGAAAGCTACTTGTGATTGAGTGCAGGCTCTGCCACTTTACCGACATTGTTACTGGTACATAACAAACATACAGCCTCCTCGTTAAGTTAGGTTAGAGAGCCTTCGCCTATTGTACGCCTAATTCTAAGGATCCTGAAACGGTACCTAAGGATCACTTGGTTTTTACACTCGTTCAATCGAATGGAGTGTAATGTAGATGGGTTGAAATACAATTTTCGAGTAAAAAGGAATTTCTAAGCATTTTTTGTGGTAAAAGAATGTTATTCTTAAGTGCAATGACCTTGATGACCATACCAAACCATCACACACCAAGACTAAATACGAAAAACTAAACTAAAAATTAAAATTGTTAGATAATAATATCGCGCTTGGAGAAATTATGTGAGAGCAGTTCGTATAAACTACTCAAAGATTTAAAAAGATTAAGATCAAGGTCAAAAGCAACACAGTTTTGATCTTCATCTTTTGCTTTTACACTAGTCTTTTCATGACTCTTCCTCCGTGTAGGTAATTTTAAGGATGATTGTATTTCTCTTTGTTCGTCCTTCTAAAAATGTAGAGTTTGAGCTTAGTATCTCCTGGCTGCTTGAAATACTATGGTATTATTAATAAATATATTTAATATTCATTTTAGTTATAACGAAGTCTACATGATATTGGCTGACAAAGCACGACATAGCGTGTCAAATATAATAAATATATATCATGTAGAGTGAGCTACTCAATGTAGCGCCTGACTCCTGACACTGGTTATTGGCAATTTTCGCGAGATCAGCACAAGATTGCATTTCTTCTCCCTAACGCGATCACGAGGAGCGCCCTCTTTACCTCATTCACTCACTCTGAATATTCACACAATTTATTTCAAAACGCTAACGTGAAATATAAATAATTAGGCTCTACATCTGGGTAGGTAATCTTAAGATATCTGGTTAGAAATTGTCCAAGGAGCTTAGGTAACATAAACTATTTTGGCAATTCAGGTTGTGATCTAGGTATAAATATATATCTAGATATAATTGAACGGAACGGACTAATTGAAAAAGGATATAAATTAAATTCTAATGCAAGTTGATGGTAAAGTAAGTAAGTAAGTAAGTTTTATTAAACTTTTCTATGAAGTTAATGAATTACTTCTCAACGGATGCATCCATTCTGATTAACTTTGTGATTTGTGTAACGACTTCTCAACGAAACGAGGGCAATTAACTAGTATTTTATTTCGTGTTTATATTTCGAACAAAAAAAAACTTTTGTTAGTGTTTGTAAGCTTGATTTTAAAAGAAAGTCGTTAAAAATAATTTATTCGATTTTGAAAATTTCTTCAACTAAGATAGCGTGAGTAAGTTAAGGTATTAACATAAATATGTGAAAGCTAATAGATCATTAGATGTAAATTCTGTGAGGATATACGTTTGTTGAGGTAGGTATACCTCTCTGGTGAGGCTCGGAGTCAGGAGCTGAACGGCAAACGAGGCAAATCAAATATCCGTTTACGCGACGTCTAAATTGGCTCGTTGCGGATTTCATACTGCTTCAGCTTGTTCATGCAAATATATATTTTATACTCGAATATAAAAGGCGATAATAAATCAAATTCTTCAATATGTATGATATACCGAAATCGATCCCACACATTTTCCTCCTGATCCTCAATGAGTGAATCCTAATCCTAATTAACACTACTTGTTCTACTTGCCAGACTTTATTGTAGTACTCAGATTTACAAGGATCAATCAAAGACTATCCAAAATGTTGGTAACAATTTTGAGATTTAGGTAATAATGGTTTAACCATTAAGTACGAGATCGATGTTACAAATTAGTTTGTGTGGTAATAAATAAAAAAAAAATAGGTTACAGATGCCCCGATAGTCATTAATCAACACAATAATTTGAAATGTTTTGTACAAACAACAAAAATTATTTAAATAATTTGTCTCTACTACAAGTTATTTTTAAAGTATTAATATGATAACTATTATTTAAAACAATTTATCACTCTTTTATATCTTTGCTATAGAAAAATAATCCAAAATATTATATATTAAAATTCTACAGAGTTCTAGGAGGAATTATCTAGATTTTTTTAGAACAAACCCTATTATACATAAACAACCACTAGTAGATAAAAAACCCTCATTAAACTGTTTAATTACTTTGTATTTTATTTAACCAACAAAACAAGTTAAGAATTACAGTATACATAATACAATACAATGTAATTAAGACTTTCAAGTTTAAAAGGATTTTTTTAATCTTATGGTTCGTATTTTTTTAAGTATTGATACATTACGGGATCCTAAAGCTCGTTATGTATTACCAAATGGCTTGCTGAGTTCATCAATAAACAAACTTATGCTAACAATATTGCTTACATCGGTAGTTCACTACTAGTTTTATCAAGAATATTACTATACACGTGTTACTACAGTACAAAAATATATCTCCGTGTGAATATTGTAACGTAGGTGAGAGTCTAATTGCGGCCCGCGGCTCTCCTCGCTCTCGAGATTGATTCTAAATCTGTGTTTACTTGTCGCTGCACACTCTGATGGATTAAGTGAACAAATTACAACATATACCACATTTCTACTTCCAAACGAATATATTTGACAGACATGTATTAACTTTTACCCTTTCATTCATTCGTTAACTCATTCAAACACAAGCTCATGTTCACCACGATAATTATACAAGGACATAGTAGGTATGTGTTGGTAGTCTGTAGCCCCAAAATATGTGTAGTTAAACAAATAACACAGGTCAACAAAAACAAAATAGTTGCTTTAAGTTCTGGATTGGGTTTAGTTTTTATGACTTTCGGTTGCTCCAAATAAACGTAAAGAAAAACATTTTGTCTATACTCATTTGTATCGATTTTCCGATAATCTGGGAAATTAAAGAAGAAATATGATGTCTATAAGATTTTGTCAGAAAAAGTTGAAATGTAAATAAGATAATATTTTGTAATAAAAAATAAACTTTTAATTTTTTTCCTCGTAAGTATAAGAGTAGAGTAGGTACGCTTTTGTATAGTGATATGGGAATAAATATTTTAAAAAAATTAAGCCGATTTTCCAAAACTATTTATTGTTTCATAAAGTTATTTGAAACTAGTTCATATCAAGATCAACAGAACCACTCAAACTCAAACTCAAAATAGTTTATTTCAATTAGGCTTTTTATAAAGAACTTTTAACAAGTCAATCTGTGACAAGTGTAATTAGTATAATATATGTTATAAGTACAATAATAAGTAGTTTACCTGAATAAAACTGTCGAACAGCTACCATTACATGAAACAAAAACAACACAATATTAAAACATAAAATATAAAACATTTACTATATACAAATACAATATTACTGTTTATATTACATTATTATCCCACACTATTCCCACTTAGTTTATTTCTTTTGGGAATAGTGTAAGTAGTTCCAGTAGTTGCAGAGATTGTGTATTTAATACAAACCAATAATATTACAAACATGGCATCTTACTAATATTATAAATGTGATATAAGTTCGTATGTTTCTTACTCAATCAAGCAAAAATGGCTAAACAGATTTTGATGAAATTTGGCACACAAATATTTTATAACATGGATTAACACATAGGCTTCTTTGTATCCCGGAAAAATTTAGAGTTCCTGTGGGATATTAATAAAATATGTACAATGTAACAAATCTCTGAAATGGCCGGACCGATTTTGACGGGACTTTCACTGTAAAATAGCTTATGTAACAAGGAGTAACTTAGGCTGTTTAATATCTCGCTACGACCCATAGGAGCGGAGCAAACAGAAGCTAGTGAGTGAGTATTGAATTAAATATCAGATGAAGTGAACCAAATAAAAGATCGAGTAAGTTATTACTTTTGTTGCTTGATTTAGTTACATAATAAGTTAGCTTAGTCATCGAGTTCGAGCAGTGTAGGAGAGAGCTCCAGGTACTGCTCGGCTGTCTAAATTGCATTTTACCATTGTTTTTTATCTTTATATCTTATCTTACTAATATAATAAATTAGATAGTTTATATGTGTAATAGATGTTAGGATGTTTATTATTCAATTACACAAAAACTGCTGAACGGATTTCAATGAAATATTTGGCATGGAAATACTGTACAATGTAAGAAACACTAGGCTACTTTTTATCCCAAAAAAAAGAACAGACATCCTGTGAGGAAAATTATTGCATAAGATTACTTTTTATCCCGGAAGATTGAGTTAATGCGTGAGAGTGTTTTAATTCGCTACGGATTTTATTTAGCGAACGAAGTCACGGGTAGATACAGTAGGTACAAGGTAAAAAAAGTGTTAGAAGTGAAGCAGAAGGTAGTAATGTTTATCTGAATTGTAAGGGAGTGTGAAATCATTCACTAATTCTGAAGCGATGAGACAAAGGCAGGAGAGTCGGATCGCATTTCGTTCACACGGCGCGCGGCCGGCCCGCACCACAGAATAGCACAAATACGGCCGTATTGTCTATACTTCACACTTCACACTACTGTGTATTTACGAGGACGAGTATATTATGATATGGGTTTTGGATTTAAGCAGGTTACGGACACGTGGTCAGCCCACAGCGGATTGATTGTTCTTTAACTGAGGATTTATTAGGATTTTTGCTAGCAGACAAAGTAACGGCAATAGCTCCTGTGGTAATGGTGTTAGATCTTTATTAAATACAAAAAAATGTCATAATAATCAAGAAAATCATTGTTCTTTATTACAATTCGAAGAGAACAACATGTTTATCTAATAATAATGAATATGAATTGTTTAAAATATAATTGAAAACATTAAATGTATAATAATATATTACGCCATTAATTCATTTATGTATCAAGATTGGTAATGACATACACTTGTGACAGTATGTTTGCACACAGACAATATAACTTAATTACATATATAAACCAGTAGGTGCGCGAACACATGCGCTTGCGCAATTACGAGCGCTGTTTTCTTAATCTTAATTATATCTATTGTACCGGATTTATTGGTCTTTATTTAATAATGTTTTCGATTTCATTGTATTTATTATACACCTTATTATAATTAAGAATATTGTATATTGTCAAAACTATTAGATATTTTTCCATTAATGGAAAAAAATTACGCTATCGAGCGTAATGGAATTTAATTCCAACATGGCGAAATTAGAATTTAATTTTTCCATAAAATTAAGTATTGTTAACGCTATAGTCACGTTTCTAAATATACTATTTTCTTTCTGATGTTGATGATATATATATTATTATATATAACTATGTTTAATATAAATTAGTGTTCCCGGGTTGTTCATTTTATCTTATTTCGAGTAGACAATATATAACTTTCGTTCCGAAATGATTGAGTTAGTTGGTCAAGATATCGCGCAGTACATTAAAGTACTTTATTATTATAATATTTGGTAGTGAAGTCGAGCGGTGAAGGTGGGATTTGTGGGTATAAACGACGTCTTTATACCTGCTCCTGGGTCTCAAGCTCGGCACTGCTCGGCGTCCATCTAGATTATATGTTAATATGATCGTTTGAGTGTTACTGCGCAATATAGACCCCATATTCTTAATAGACACACTTTATTTATTTGTTAAAGTAATCAAAAGGTACTATCTATGTAAAGGTATGTTTTAAGTATTTTGTTGATCCATATAAATGTTACCTGATATCTCCCGAAGTCATTATCTTTATAGATATAGAGCAATTAGTTTCCCAAACCAAAACTCTACAATACAAAAAGCCTCTTTTGCCTAATTAAAAAAAAAGTTATTTAATAGAAACAATAAGAGTATTTGATGGTATTTTAGGAGATTACAATAATACGCATAACGCACTTGTTTAGAATGGTAACGAGTGATCGAGGGAGGAACCCCGAGGGTCGTAGGGAGGAGGAGGGAGCGGCCGCTGAGACTCGTTAGGGCGGTTTTTTGAAAATGATATTGTTGTACGTAATGATGTAAAAACTTGTTCTATCACGACTTAGTTTTAATGATATTTTGGGTGCTTTTACGATATAATGAATTGTTATTGAGTTACGTGCTTTGTGCTGCCGATACTCAATCTGTCATCTGTCACAATGGATTGAACAACTTTACCCTTTGCGGTGTTAATACTAAAATATTACGTTATTTCTATATTATATTGTAGAATACATTATAACTTTGAGAATTTAATCAATCTATGTAATCATTTATTTACATATATTTTAATAGATTTGCTTAATTTGCATGGCAGAAACAACATTAAGGTTTTCCTGATAAAGTATCTGATAGTTATCTCACAAATAATGCACTAGTTTAATCAATTAAGGACTTAATTAGCAAACGATCCTGAGTCTTAATTAATTTAAATCATAGATTAAATAAAACCAAAACATATTTTAAACTAATGCCAAAAAAATTCCAAATAATTTCAACTTGTGTATAGTTAGTTTGTTCAATTACAACTTACTTTTAATCTCAAATACACCTAAAGTGTATAGTGTTCGCAATATCGTTTATATATTAGTATTTGTGGGTAGTTTCATTTTATATTATTTCAAGTATACCGACGTTTAGAAAATTTGTTGCAATAGATTAGAGTCAGTATCTCTGGTGTTGTCGCGCAGTGTACATGGAAGTTAGTGTTATAGTGTCGTGGTTAAGGTCGTCCTTCTTAAGGTCCACGTAAGTTTACTTTATTATCTACTGTAGCTAGTGTTCGGGAAGCGAAGGGAATTACGTATTACTGTACACAGTAATGGGTATGATTCCTCTCTCATTCTATGACAATACAATAAAGGTTTTAAAAGAAATTGAGGTAAAAAATACAAGAAAGATAAAACAGCAAACATTTGGCAAAGAAAACGAGTCAATTAATGCGAACATCGTGTAGTAGTGCGCACTTGTGTGCACATTTTGGCACCTATTACTAATTGAAAGTCCTCAGTACCCTGTGCAAGCACTACTACTCAACGAAATATCTCTTATACACTATTATCTAGAAGTAATAAGTTGCTCGAATTAAAAAGAAATTTTGATTCCTAAAGAATTAATATCAAAAATATTAAATACGAATTGAGAATTTTTAAAGTACCTAATATTCAATTACTATAAGAAATTTAAAAATAATGTTTAAACAATGTGAGTTTTGTGAAAAGACAAATATGTCATAAACTAAATTTAAGAAAAATATGTTTTGTAGAGCATGTTTTGAAAAATTTTGCTGTTTATAACTTGCTTGTAATATTTTAAAAAATACTTATATTAATATAGAATCTTTAGGATATTTTTAAGACACTTGACTGTGTATCAAAGCATAAAACTAGTTAGAACAATTTTTAAATACAAAACAATTTTTTTTTATAAATTCTATTCGATTAGAATTTTTCCATATTCATTCTGTTAGTTTTATTGATTTTATAGACTTCCTGCCACATGTTAACAATAACCCAACTGACCAGCAAACCTAAAACATAATACTGACTGACTGACTGACATTTTCCTGTGTTAAAAATAATATTAGCGAACCATTTTATAACAAACTGACAATCGAGTTAGCGTGAAGTATTCAAAAAACGAGGGAACTTGTATTGTTGCCACGCATCGGACTGGAAAAATATAATGGCTGTATAATAACATTATAGCTTTCTTCCAAGAGGGCTCTCCCTCTGCTCCCTCTTCTTCACCCCCCTCTCCTCCTACGAGTGGGGTGGGGCGGGACTTAGGCTTTACTTGTAGGTCAATATTCTAGATGTTTCTACTTCATTACAAGTAGAACGTTGTGCAACTATTGTTTTCTGCATCATACACAATTTATCAATAGATGGCGTTGCAGTTGCAGTTGAATATTTTGTAAAGTTAAGTAGTCTCCTTCTATCAATGATGTAGTGCTGGCTTTATAAGCAAAACGATTGCTTCATTTATTTTATTGTTTTAGGTTGTTCGTGTACCGTAGCAACCATCAACATATATCATTGTTACTTATTCTCATAAACTTTTTGGCAAGAATTATTGCTTAGTTTCTTACCTGTTTTCATTATTATACACTGGCATAATGTTTGTGGCATATTTAAAAAAAAAGGAAAATCTCATTGTCATAATAAAGGTTTAATAAAAGATCAAAAAATCATAATTAAAAATACAAATTAATTTAAAAAAAGATTACTAGCATGTATCACATAGTAAGGATCACATATATCCTTTTCAATGATTTCACATAACCATACTAATGTTCCAAATTTAGTTTTTAATAATTATATTTTTAACCTCCAAATAGATAAAAACTTTAGATTCGGTTAACTCATATCAGAGATTGTGACTTTTCTTGATTTCTCTAAAACCAGTTAAGAGCAAGATATAAAAGTTTCAGCATATCATTATTAAAGCATATTCTTTCTTTCTTATTTTATTAGCACTATTAATTATATATAAGTAGTACAGGAAACCTGAACACTGTCTAAAATTTGAGATCAGAGAGAGCAGAGAGAGCTTTATAGAGCAATAATCATGCATTATTATCAACAGTCTGTCTAGAAGTGTCTCTATATCCTCTGTAGATATAATGTAAACTCTATATAAAAAACTGAATACGTTACTGCGTTATCAAAAGACTATAAAGTAACAAACAAGTCGCCCAAAGTAATTTTAACTTCCCGGGGAGTGTTAATATTAGACAACGATGACGTCAGAGCCAATGAGAAAGCAAAGACACGACGCCGTTCAAACATTCACGCCTTCAATATGTATAGCAGATAATGAGCTGGTACTTACCGGCTCGGCGGCCCATTACCAATGCTAATGCTGTCTCTGCTTCAAGATACAACCTATTTACTGTCACTGGCAACACTGACGCCATAGTAATAAGATCTATTATGCTTCGGTTCAGCTGTAGTTAACTTATCGGCACTTAATTCATTATTCGATCAGGCTGGAGTGTGTGGGTGGTAGGTGGGTGGGGGTTTAATCGTAAAATATTATTGTTGGATCGTTACGGAGGTGCCGAATTTGCGTCTTTACTGTTCTGATTTCAATTATGTTTGCTGCTTTGAGATGTCTAGTTAGCGTTAAATAGCGCATATAAAACGTTTAAGTTTTTTACGACATTTTAGTATTTTGTGATTTTATGAATGATCTGTAACAGGTATGTTGTATCCAACTTTTATGATTTTAGACAAGAAGAACCTATTGTATAGTGACGTAATTGATATTTTTTTAGATGGTGCATCTTGGAAAATTTAAAGAAAATATATTTCTTATTGGAAAAAATGTAAAAAAATACACTATGTAAGTATAATAAGTAGCTTGCATATCCCGATAGATGAATTTAAATACTTATTTATTATAAGTTAGTAGAAAAACGCGTACTAACTCAACAAAGTGACAATTTTTATAATAAAAAAAATAATGTCCCGTAATTTGGCAAAACATATAACATATTGCTTTCACATTAGTAATGTAAAAAGATAAACCAATCCAGCGCAAGTTCTAGTAATTTAGCTCGTATTTCTTACATAATAAGGCATAAAATAGTCTAAATGTGTTCTCATAGAACATTTCACTCGCTAATTGAATTCTGAAACAGAAGCTGGCGAGTGGTCCAGCGTGCGGAGAGTGAGGAGAGTGCGGCGAGATGTTTGCACACCACTCCTACACTATCTGTAATTAGTCATTTGATTATACACTACACTACCGTCTAATATTACATCACAAACTTTACCAAAATATATTTACACAAACTATGAAGATAATTTCCTAAAGTATTTCCTACTCTACCAAAGAATAAGGGACTTTATTTAGAAATAGATATAATAAAAAAAAAGTCTCTCAGGCATAGTAATTTAAATTAAAATATACAAAAAACAGAAATAAAAAAATCTTGAATAAAAATACTTACTCAAACTCTCTTCTCTCTAAATGCGATAACCTATCATGTTTTATTAAAAAATATTATAAAAACCTTGTAAAATTTAAGTATTATCTCAAGACCTATGTCTACTAAGTACCAAATCCAAGGTAGAGCTTTACAATTTTTTGATGTTTTGTTATAATTTTGAGCTTAAAAATGTTTCTGTAGAGTTCAAAACATGTTCATTATTATTTGAAATTGATCTTAATTTTGATTTTAATTATAATATTTAGTCTAGGTAAGATACATAGCACAAGGTTGTTACCGTCTCCATGAACTCTACTCCTAATTCCACCGTAAATCGCAGTTTAGAGGTAATAGCGACAATATTGCACACATAACAAACTGAATATATGTCTCTACAATATCTCTGACCTCTGACTGACTCTACATCCTTCTTATTAAAATTACAATTTAAACCCCTTGACGTAGAGGGTATTTAAATTTATAGTATTAACTATAAGAGATTAGTAACTTTCACAGTTTTTCTGTTTCAGAGTCGTTTAATTTTCCATAAACAAAAGATTTATACCACATGTATATACAAAAATATAAAAAGATACCGAAAATAAAGATTTCTGGTGATTTTAACATTAAAATTCTTGTTTAAAATTATTTTATTGTTTAAGGAATCTTGTAGAGGTATTCTACTATCTTTTATCTGCTGAAATCTATACATATTGTTAATAACTATTGATTGGCGTGTAGTTCCAGGTTTATTTTAGCAATACCCATTATTCGATTACTTATATACTCTATCTATCTCGATGTCGACGCTATCCTAATCGATATCTCATAGTTAAGAGTTGGCGAGCAATGTAGCGTAGAGGACAGAGTGTTATTGCTATATGAAACCTGCTTCTGGTTCATAAGTCCCAAATGTTACCATTTTTATATCCAAAAGTAGTTGATAAATAAATTTAAATGAGCACTTAACAATTCTTTCAGTTCAAAGAAAGCGATACGAGCGCGAGGAGAGAGCAGAGAGAGCTGCGAAATAAACTGCTTGATCACATCTGCGATTGTAATTGAATATCTGTTTACTATCAGGGGACTTTGTTTACTCTGTTTTTGCTTATTAATACAGTTTTCGAGTATTGGTTCTCTCCTGTATCGAGAGCTATCGAGTTTTGCTCGGCAAGTGAATATTGAAGATGTGGCATTAGCTCTTTGTCTAATTACCATAGCCACTATTTTATTTAAATTTTCTGTGGGGTTCAGGTTATTGAGGGTTAATTGTTGTACTTATTGGTATGAGTGGTTTAGTGCTTACGTGCTGTTTTGTCCTAGATTCTGTTTATTTTGCTATCTTACTCCAGATGCCCCAATAAACGCGAAAATTTAATAAAAATGTAGTTCATTCGAATTTTTTATAATTGTAAATCACAGAAATATGTTATTTAATTTAATTTTTTATTAGATATTTAGTAAGATTGGATTTTTCTTAAACAATTTTATGGAAACATTTACTATACACAATTCATTACTAATTTCGCGGTCTCTACAAACATAATGTTTTATAATATTGTATGATTCTTTATAGCTATATATCTTGTTATACGAGTTTACTTTTTAACTCACTTATTTACTTAAGGTTGAATTTGTAAAAACCATCTATCTAGTTTTTGAAAACCTACACAAGGAATTAGAAATCTATAGATATGTAGAGCAGTTTGTGCTATGATTTTCCTTTTTTATAAATAATCACGGTTGTTATTTCCATTTATTTAAACACTGCATAAAATATATCTAATCAAACATTACATTAGGTATATCTAAATAAGATTTCACTTCAAACAATTACCTAACACCTAAAACTTTTGAGACTTCTTAAGAATTATGAACTGAAGAAGCAATCAGTGAGTTAATGAAACCGAAATAAAAACAAACTAAAATCCGATACATCCAAGTATCGGGCAGTCTGGTGGTGATGGTGATGATGATGTTTATGGTGATGGCGGTACACTAATACAACGCTTGTTATTGCAACTTGTCACCACTTAGCTGAGCGGCGTCTCTGACATCCGATACTATCTTACCCCCAAACAACCTAAAAACAACTTTATCTTTATACAAATAAGTCTCAAATTAACATAAAACACAGTGAACAGTCGTTACATATCGTGGTGACAGAAAAAACAATCATTTCCGTACAAATGAGTGTTAACTTGTTTGCTACTTAATAATTCTAACATTTTCTATTGCGTTCTGGTATTTGAAAAAGTTTCTGTTTTTGTATAAATAAAAACAACATATTCTGTTACCACCTAAATGACTTAAAAGTTTACGTGTACATTTTTTTTTTGAATTTTAGATATTTTGAGTAAGACTAACTAGTAAGTTATTATTTATTAAAGTATAAAAAGAAACAATTTGTTACTCTGTTTTTCTTCTTATAAGGTAATCTCTACATCTACTCACCGGATTACTTCGCATTCAAATTTCATTTTATATTTATACGAGTACGAGGTCAGACTAGGACTCTCGTTTGTCTAAATAAAATTATAAAAAACTTGCAATGAGTACCAATATAATACTTTCGTTTCAATGATGTATATTTTAGAGCTTCAGCCCTCATTAATCCTCACTAAACAAAGTCTAGCTTTTACTTATTTCGTGTTTTAAACAAGTCCTGTAAGTATTAATGTTACAGCTACTAAAGACGACGTTCGTAATTTTAATTAAAGAAAATCTGAGATTATCTAGAGTAGATAGAGTTGCAGACATTTTCAGGACTTTACTGCCTTATTGGCCTAGATGAGTTAATGATGTTACTCGTTACTTAATTCTGCTATAAACTATACATAAACTTGTTGACTTTAATTGGCCGAAATTCTGATATTACGATCTAATTTTTTTAGATGAGAAATGAAGAGAATTTTTATTCAGCTCTTAACTCAAAGAGAAATAAATTGTATTTAATTTATATTATAATTATAGATTTCATTATAAACAACATAATATTTTCCGAAATTACAGCGAATCCTATCTAAATATCTCTCTTTCGGGATAAGTTATTCTCTATTAGGTGATCTAATTTTACTCTAATTTTAGTGTAAGTAAATATATAAGTTATACTTTATTCTTCAGTCTGAAAGTCAGTTAGTCACTCCGGTTAGAATTTCTCTTCTTATAATATCTTGTAAAGTGTCAGTTGAACGAGAGCAAAGACTTGACTCGAGTTAGTTTAATTTGTCGCCAGTTACAAGATTTCCCATTTTTCTCGTTCTGTGAGATCTCTCAGCTTCGTGCAGGAGAAAGGATTTTTATTCTTATAAAATTTTTATGAATTTAATTAAATATAGACTGCGCTGTCGAACTAATTAGGTATTAAAAATTTGAAATATAAAATCTATATTGAAAAACTGCTAAATTTCATTATGTTTTACAACTTTAACTGACTTATAATGTGAATTTACATGTAAATTTTGTATACTATTGTGATGCATAGACTGATGAGTTAATAGGAGTGTAACTGAGTTATTAATGTGACTTGGAAGTTGGCGAAGTGCAGAAACTAGGAAGCCATGAATATGTAACATTTCTCATGCACCTGTAAACTAACTAACACATTGTTTTATGTATTTTTTGTAAATAACTGTAGAGTGTAACAGTATATAAAGGTGGAACCAACAAACCGCGACTCCAATTTGGCCTCGACTCCAGCCACGTTATATATCCTTTGTTTCGTGTATATAACACAACAACCCTTACCCCTAATTTTCAAATTAAAAATGGCGGCTTCCTAAACAATAGCACGCAAAAAGACCATCGGGTTCATTGTTTTAAAAACAATAAAACTCGCGGCCATGATGGTTAAAATGTCAAATCTACTCGTGAATTCCTCCCTGTGGCGTTCCAAATATGAAATTCCCGCGCAGAAATGGCGGCGAAGGCAATTTTTACAAATGGCTGCCGAGCCCCCGTCGGGCAGGTGGTTTGTTTTCTGTTTGGCGCTTTCAGACTCGCTGGGGTCGCGGGGCTCCTCAACCATAACATACACAACGAGCGAATACATCGCGAGCGCGTGACGTTACTCGCATGCTCGCACCACTACTAGCTACCACTCCGCAACGATCGCGTGACGTCTGCGAGCTGCCACGCTGCCACAAGTAGTCACTAATCGAGTTAGCCGTGCACCGACAATCGTATCACTTCCTCGACCTCTGTAATTTACATTTTAAAGGATATTTTCTAAAACCTCACATCTTACCTAAGCAATCCTTACCCTCCACAACAACAATGCAGCACATGCCGAGCGCGGCGGCGGGAAACCTGCTCTATACATCAAATGTGAAAGTTGGTTTTCCGTTGGTGCTTAGATTGGCGTATGATTTATGGTATTGAGTGGTTGGAGCCTGCGCGGTCACGTTTGACGTTTGGCGGATTCATTACTGAGACAAAGGCGGGGGGCGAGGGTAGTTAGGGGGCGCGGGGCGAGGGGCTCTCACACGAGGGAACCCCCGGCCCCTCGAGCGACCCCCGTTTCCACCTCCAGCCACTTTTCTAAATCACCACCGCGTATTGTTTAGTATTAGTTTCAAGACGATGCAAAATTCAAAGTAAGTAGAGGTAATTGGACTGGAATACATAGTTAAAAATATTTCTAATATCTAAAATTACTAATAAAGGTATCAGATTATTATTTGAAATTAAATGTAACTATTATGCTTAAGTTATTAAAAGAAGTAACCAATCGTTTAATAGCAGATATTGTATGTTTTGTCTTGTAACTAGAATACTTTAATTTGTGTGCAAATTAATTCGCCATGCTTGTATCTATATTACCTACAAATCTCTCTATTTTGGAGAAACAAGTGACAACGTGTTTTAAATTTAAGAGGGTGAATTATCTACCTCTCTTTAAGATAGCAAGACTTATAGGTAACCATAGTATAGTAGGTATATTACTTTGTATGCTTCTTGCGTGTAATATGATTTAGTTAAACACATCTTCCTCAGAAAAGAGGTAGATAAATCATAGTCTTAACCGTTAATATAAAATAAAATGAAATAGTAATAAAGCAGATAATAAAGTAATACTAACCAGTGAGGTGCGGCTGCGCAGAGGGACTGTAGGGCGACTTGATTTGCGGGAAGCCTGCGAACAAGCGAACATTAATTAAGCGACGAACAATTAACATTTCCTACAGGAATTCCAATTTAAAACTGCGATTTACCTGAGCTAGCCCACGGCCGGGGCTCCAGGGCTCCGAGCTCCGGGCTCCGGGGGCGGAGGAGCGTCATTAGGTACCGACTCTCGCCCATAATAAAGAAACAAATTGTTTTGCAGTTCACGAGACTGACTGGCGACCGAATAACTATATTAGGTACTAATGACGCTCCCTCGAGTTATTTCACATCAAAATATCCAATATTATAAAATAAAATATTAAAAATCCTCCAAATATCAGTAACGAGCGGCCCGCCCTCGCTTCGATTCGGATATTTAAATTTAAAGCAAAATTATAATCCATATCCTTAAATTGTTGCTCGATCATAGTGTAGATTTACTTTATGTATTATTAATAAGTGAAAAGAAAATAAAAGACATAAGATACATAATGAGAGAGAGGTAGTTAAAGAAGGGAGAAAGCAGATAAAGAAATGTTGAAAGAGAGAGAAAGGTAAAAATAAAAGAGAGAAAAAGAAAAAGAGACGGAAATAGTATCTTTCCAACAGCAAAAAAAAAATCTTTTAAATTGCAAAAATATGGCAACACTATATCATTTACGCCACGCGACATGTCAAAACATGAAAAAAGTAAGTTTCTTTAAAGTTAAAATAATCTAAACGTTTACCATGATATTTTGGGAATATTTAGATTAGATCTGCTTATTTAGAGTTTACCTTAAATTCTAATTTTTCCTGTCAATTTTTCAATCGAACTAATATCTATAGAACTCACTTATCTTACCGAAAGTTGTGTAGTTTTATATAGGTACATAAACCAGTTAAAAATTTAACTGTAAGTTTTTCAACATTGGTTAGGTATAAATACGATTCGATTATATTGAGAATTATGCATCTAAGTAGCTACTTAATGTTCATTAGGCCACGATTGTAAATACTACTAACAGGCCAATGCTATGGCAAGGAAAAACCAACTATATCATCACTATCATCACCGCTTTTAAGCGTCAGTAGCTCATAAGTCGTGAGTTCAAAACCCAGTCATTGGACTACTGATGAGACCCACTCCTAACACAAGCATCTTAGCTTGCTTGGAGAGGTTAAGGAATACCAGTAGTACCTATGTGATCACATCTCCTAGTATTCATTAAAAAAACTAAGGTTATATTGTGTCCTATACTCTTTTTTCATAATCTTGAAACTATTATAAGGTATCGGTAACTTAATGTTTTCGCTTTGTCTTTTTGTATCAAAAATCCTAATGATTCCTCAGCGAAGTGAAGACATGTACAAACTAACGCACGGATTTATAATTATAATTTTATCTATGTTTTATTTGAACGAATCAAGTAATCCTAATTTTGGTAATCAACGTTGGAATTCGCCAAGATTGCCTTTTACTTAATTAAGAATAACGAAACGTTACATCCAGTGGCTTCTTACTGTTGCTCCACTGGTACACTCTCCGCTCTCTCTCTCTCTCTCTCTCCTCTCTCTTCGCTCTGTCTCTTAATTAAAACGTTTTTACAGTACAAGAGGAACTAAGAGCACAGCCATAAAATAAATTAACAACGCTCGAGTGTCAACCTGTTTTATATTCCTTGTTTATTTGAGTTTCACCGCGAGATACTCTCTACTACACTGCACTTATACTCCTACTGCGACTCCGGCTGCGACTGCAGCTTTTAAAACCCATCCATAACCTCAATTTTCCGTACAAAATGTAAGCTACTTGTAGTACTATTTTATAATATAGTGCAGTCAAATTTATAATTTAAATGAGACAATCACTTTAAGATAAATTTACAATACAACTGTGGAAACTGTATCTAATTTTGTGCAGAAGTTTTGGGATGATGTACATACGAATGGACAATATTTTTAAAAAATATTGATTTGGTTTTTATTGCATCTTCTGTTATGAAGACATTTCACTTAAATTAAATTTATTAAATTTATTTCGTTTTATTAAATATTTTCTATGTTACCTTTCTATTATTTTGAAAATATGATTTTTTAGAAATTTTAATAAACGTATTATATTTTTTGTACTAAAATTATTGTTTAATTAGGAAAATATACCTTAGATGCTCCTTCAATACGAATATAAAACACATTGACGTGTTTAAACCAATAGAATCATTTTTATTATTGCTTTTTTCATTTATCAATAAGTCAATATTTAATTGTTTACAGAAAGTGGATTTTAAATGGATAATAATAAGTAGAAGTATTTACAGAAAGACAAACAAACAAGAAACCTACCTACCTAACTTACCTACCTACAAAATGCTTCGGAATAAAGTTACTTCCTAGATAGAGCCTAATGAATCCAGCTTGGACAATCTTAAACTTGGACATTTGAATATGACTTCTGGAGAGAAGAAATAGCTTTCAATAAAACTTTTCGTTCCACAATCCTAAACGATACTCCGGTATGACAGAATGGTAATGAAATTATAATTTGCGTAATATTAAACACGCTCGACCAATACCACAATTTGCCGCCACCGCTCACCACCATAACGGTCAACAGGCAACACCTTCCGTAGCACAATGCGAAATTACTGCCCCACCGCCTCTCAAGCAATTGAGGAAGTCTTTATCCCCTTTGTGCTTATTACTAAACGTAGGGATAAATAATAGTCCACGTCTTGCGTCCGCGATGCTCCTACACCACCTACCTACCTACCTACCTACCTACCTACCTACCTACCTACCCGCCTACCTACGAGCACTGTCAGGGCTTTGTCTAGTGTAACATGATCCTCATGCTTTGTACTTTACTAATACAGCTTCAGAATTATTATGGAATTTGTTTTGGTGTTTAAATTAGCTTTTAGATAGCTCCGGTATGAGTGTAATGCGGGTCTGTCTATTCATAAATAATATTAATACTGACTAAAATTAGTTAAATAAACTCAAACTTTAGTAACCTTTAAAGAGTTACTTTATCTATTATAATTGATCAGTTCCTAATAGGTTCTTCAGAGCTAGAGAGTTGTTAATGTTACATTTTTCTAGAAACAATCTACAGCAAATATTGATGGATCCTTAAATGTAAACTTAAAAGATTAAAAACTTGGAATCTAAGTGAAGTGGACAGTTTTGATGAGAGCTACTGTTAAGTTAATTTACCTAACGAGCTGGTAAAAGCTTTAAACAAACTTTGAGATGTCAAAAATATATATATTAATAATAAAGAAGTTAGCAAACTTAATTAAAGGGGTTAAGAAATTACTACTTAACGTGAACATTTGATTGGAAAAGAAAAACTAAGCTTCGATAAGATCTTGTAGGGCAAAAAGTTAACAAAAAGTGAAGCATCATTGTCACTCACTCTATACGAGCACTTGATGAACAATAAGCTGTTGACATTGACATCATCACTCTTGCGCATGCTCATCTTAGTTTTTTTACGCTATTATTTGTAATGAATAAAGGCCAAATAGAGAAATTTGTGGCCTAATAATACCCAATGAGTTACGAAACATTTGTCCGTTTAATTGACTGTTAATCAATAGTTACGCTACGAATTAATAAGATTCATAATTTAATGAATGAAATCTAATAGCGGTTCAATATTGTCTAGCAGTGGCGCAGCTTCAACAAAACATAGAGTTCAAATTCGTTTTGAATTTGCTGTCAATATTTAAGAAAAAGATACTTAAATAGACATTTAAGGAGACAGTTGTTTTCATGAGTAGTTTCATTTATATGTAGTTGTCGTTATACTTAGTTGTTTTTATTATTAAAATGAAAGAGTAAATATCTATTTGTCTATGTAAATAAATTGTTTTATTTATACTTTTTATGGCTCTAGAAAAATCCTTACAGATAGTCGTCTATGATTCATCTCTTCATCTACTTTCGATTGTTAGTACCAATAAATAGACGAAGCAACATTAGGCAGAGTACATAAACCTTGAACAAAGCGTCTTAACGAGGTTCGGGCGAGTGTATCGCTGCCCTAATCAAAGGAATTGCTTAATTAACAGAGATGTTTCAATGATCCCGACGCCCAAGCCCCGGGCCCGGGGTAATGTTGCCAGCTGCTTTTTATTACACTTCGTACATTTTTGCCAAATTTCGCCCTCCAAATACCATTATTATGAACGTAGCTAGATCAGTTGCCGGTTACAAACAAACATTACAATAACATATATTCTAATTTTTCACAAATATTTTGTACTAAATACGTTTAGGTGGAAATATGAATGTAAGGAATGCTTATTTTAACACGTCTGAATAAGAGTTATAAATAAAATATGATATAAGATAAAGTAGAAACTACTCAGATATAACATTACTAGGTTGCTTAAATAATAAATTTCTTATATACGTACATATGTCTAGTTAGTATTTATATCTTGTTTTTTTTTTGTCTTTTTAATTATAGCTTATATTTTTTTGTTTACTAATTTCTTGTTTCCAAGATTTCCTATTTATTTGCTCTAATTTTGTGTCATTTATAAGTGGAAACTTTATTAGAGTACAATTATATTTTTTAGTTTGTAAGAGTTATTACGAGTAAGAGCGATTGATTTGTTTGTGCGTGTATATAATAATAAAGATTTCTACAAATGAATATTCCTCCAATAACACGGAGAAAGCAATTGGAATGTATTAAATAGATTTAATTGGTTCAAAAACAGATCAATTAAGCGCAAGTAGATCCAGTCGTTAAGCAATTTGGGGATATTGGGGGATAATTAATAGAGATAAGTGATTGACAGACAGACACGCATCGTACCATTAGCGAGGAGGGCGCCACTGCCACTGCCTCTGCCTCTGCCGGGGGAGGACCAAATGTGTTGTTTCAATTAATCACATTCTAAATTAAAAACCAAAGTTCCTATCTTAGTTGTCATACATACATACTTCTAGTAAGTGTACTAACGTAGTCACAGAATGAGAGAGGAATGATACCCATTGAGGAAATAAAGTTGACTTACGTGGAACACAAGAAGGGTGACCTTAACCACGACACTATAACACTAACTTCCATGTACACTGCTGGAAAACACCAGAGAGACTGACTCTAATCTACACTCAATCTGACACTGGCACATATCAATGTCTACACGTGGGTATTCTTAAGGTGTTGCTAATAAGAACAATATTAGAGTGACTATTTCTGCAATAGCTTGGGTCACAAGTCAGTCACAGCACAAGTACCTATAGTATAATGACCCTAATTTCCTCTTATGAAATGATTTTTAAATAAAAATGTATATATTTTCTCTTAACAACGTATTAAGTTAATTAGGAAATTCTATATATAGGAAAAGTGACTAACCGTACCTACAGAGAGTACCTCAGTAAATAGGTCCTAAAATATAAATTTAGGGCCATCTCGTCCTATTCGGTGCTCTACTACAGAGGATAGTATGAAGTAGCGAAATTAAAAATACCTAGTTTAGTCGACAAAGGCTGTATACATAATGTTATATACGTTTCTTATTCAACAAGTAATAAACCCATCATTTTGATACAATCATTGACACTGAATACTTCACTCATGTAGTTCGTTCGAGTTCTAACAGATGGCGCTACTATTTCTTCTACAGAAAAAAGTAATTTATAAGAAATACTCAGTCGGACTTACTTTATATTAAAATCATACCAACTAGTACGTACTTTAGATTTTTTATAAGCTTTTCTTAAGCTATCTATTATCTTAAGTAAATATATTCAATATATAATAGATTTTTAGGTAGGTACATAAAAACAAATATTCAGGAGAAGTAGAATAGAAAACGAACTCAATAACTTTTTAAAATAACATCAAAAATGAGTATTAATATAGTATAACAGCGTAAATGTTTCAAACGGTGTTAAAGGCAACAATTATGTTTACATAATAACCTGCCTAGTTATTACAATGTAATTATTCAAATTGGTCGCTTAACGCGGGGGCAGACTCACTCAGTACTCACTGCTAGCTACCACCATAACTCACTTTAGTAGTTTAGTCGAGCTGCACATATGGTAAGTGCTATTAAAAAAAGTAAACATAGATAATTCAGAAATTTTAATACTCAAACTATAATGCTATCAACATCAACATTTGATCCTCGGCTTTTTGATATTTAGTTTCGTTGGGTCAATAGTGAATGTCGTAGTTAAGTATCAGTTTAAAATAACTGCTAAATCAAAAGTTTAAATGTTTCCTGATAGAAACTCTAATTTATATAATCCCCAAGTATAAACGGCATTAATTTAGAAGAATCGATATTAACTTGGTTAGTCAATGGTTTATATTGTTAAAAACAGCAGTCAGTACAGACTTAACAAATATTCATAAAATGAAAAAAATATAAGAATGATATTGAAAGAAAGGTATCAGCAATGAGCTGATAGTCTCCAAACGGGTGACCAGATCTTCACAATATATAGCTGAGAATCATCTCGACTAAATTACCTTTCAAACAAATGAAACTTCATCAGAATTGGTCCGTTATCTTGGGCGCTACGATGCCACAGACAAACATATAGATACACACGTTAAACTTATGACACATATTAACAAAAAAAATTGGCTCAATTGCATTTTCATGGTTTATGTATGCCGAATTTCAGCTCAATTAGTATATCAGAATGTCAGTGAAAAATAGCTGGTAAATTTGCATGCCATCTTTCAGTAATACGGAGGGATAATAATTTACTTACAAGCGTCGGAAGTTAATATAAATATTTTAGCGCCTTTAACGTCATTTTAAAATTACAATTTGTGACAATTAATACACAAAGTTGAGTACATAAGTATCTCTCCTGTGTTTTGCGGTAATTACTCATCTATCTTATAATATTTAGGCTCTTTTTAATCATAGGATTTTAGTGTAGACTTTTTTTTTTACAAAAGAGGCTAAAAGAATTTCAAGTATGGTCACTTCTTCTCTTCTGTATTATACAGAGATTTTGTTTACTTTGATTTTCTTAAAGATTTTGTAGACTCGTACATCAAAAAGCAGACAAGAAGTTAGATGGTGTTTAGTAGTTGTCCTTAAAAGTTGCTCCAGCGTCATAGATATAAAATCGTTTAGCAAATTTCATCCATAATCTAAACTATGAACATGGACTCGTATGAGGCATAACGAGGCAAGAACAGGCATATCCAGGCACAAGGCATAGGCATAGCCGCCATCTTGGGAGCGCATTTATATTCACCTCACGTCGCGACGCTTGTTCTCTCTCGTACGGTAAACATGTATTTTAACCTTTTTACACAGTTTTATGCCTGCTTTAAAGAGTAATTGTTGCTTATTACACCTCTACTACAACTAATTATTATGTTAAATATAATGTTTTTAATGCGGTTCGTAATTGCTCACTCATTTCAAACATATTTAACATCTAACGAGCTTTTGACCGCAATCGTTCTTATAGGGACATTTTGCAAGTAAACCATAACACGGTGCCCTTAATATACATATATGTTGCAAATATTTTTAACTAACTGTTTCTATTTTCATCGTTCATCGACCGAACTAAATAGATCGATTTAGTTTTGGGTAATAAGGGATTAATAATTATATACCAGAAAAAAAAAAACATTTTTTGTGTCTTTAGAATTAATTCATTGGACCACTGAATATGAGATGAATTTTTCATCTGAACGGTCTGCGAAGATGCTATAAACTTCAATGATCTATCTTAAGAGAAGATTAGAAAAACTAAAAGGTAATAACAATACAACAAAGAATAGAGCAGGAGACAAAAATGTGGTTCTAACGCGGCTCTCTATTAAATTCGCAATAAAATTTCAATTACGAGCGACCGCGAAGCAACGGAGCAGTGTAGAGTGGTGGTGGAGTGGCGTGCATCTCAAATTATAAGTCCTTTTGTTCGCGGATTAGCCCCCGCTGTAATTGGAATAGCTGGCAGCATTAGACGGCTTACCTCCGCCACCGTAGGCCGGCCCCGCCGCCCCAGCGCGGCCCAGCGCGCCGCGGCTCAGCGCACACTGGCCGGTCACCTCATACAGCGCATTCTTGTAGGATTACAAGTTTAGTGTGACAGAGCCATTTTCAATTATCCGACCCCTAAACTTGGAAATATGTAATGGTATTAATTTATTGCACTAACTGGAGTTTTGTGGAGTTTTCAAATGTTGGGATGGAAGCGTTTAATTTGTATTTGTATTGTGATTAATGATATAGCTCCTATTGGTTGTGACAAATGGAGATTGTAATAATGAAGTTTTTCCTATGAAGCGTGAAAGAAAAGATCCTAAGTTTGAACAGGTTTTTTCGGAATAAATTGTTGAATTGAAAAAATAATAATTTGAAGTTATTTTTATCATCGTTACCAGAATTCGGTGTAACACTAGAGAAAGTGTAACACGGTAGTGTGTTAGTGGCCCGGCCCTATGTAAACACTAAACACTTATTATTTCTGCGAATTATCTCCGTCAATAGTGTAGGCACCACGACTCTATCATTTTGGTCCTATCATAACACACATTAAATTAAAATTAACAGCTTCCTTCCCACACATTTTTGTGTATAATTATACTCTTTTATACAAAAAATTATTTAGGACATTCATCATCACGACCCTTCAATGGCCCACTGCTGAGCCGGGTCTCCTCCTCAGAATGAGGAGGGTATTAGGCCATAGTCCACCACGCTGGCCCAGTGCGGGTTGGGAGACTTCACACACCTTTGAGGACTTTTAGGGAACTCTCAGGAGTGCAGGTTTCCTCACGATGTTTTCCTTCACCGTTAAAGCAAGTGATATTTAATTGCTTAAAACACACATAACTCTGGGTCATAAGCCCAGGATCGAACTCGGACCTCCCGAGTAAGACTTGAAGTCTCAACCACTGGGCCGTCACTGCTTTTTTTTGGACATTATTTTAATTAAATTCTAAAAATATTAATAACGTCTTGCATATGTAAGTTTAATCGTATTTGAGGGTCGCTGTCTGAATTTATAGAGTATAGATTATAATATAATAAGCATAGTTTTTTTATGCAATCTCAATCTTTTCGTTTTCATATTATGATTGTAAGTGACATTTTATCTGTTGCGAAGGGCTGATCGATCCCATTCAGGTGTAAAAGGTGCAACAATAGACACAATTGTATCGACACTCTACACTCCACTGCAGCAGCAAGGAAGTGAGCCCCGGATTAGCATTAGCCGACAATGGGGCTTACTGGGGGTTACACTGGGAGCTGTCAAAATATTTACGAATATAATTATCAATCAAATAGTAACAGTACAATGGCGGTACGCCTTCTTTTAACTGCTCTATCATTACTTTATAACCCTTTATGTACATTATTATGATGAATATATAGTTACCTTTATATGTTATTAATATTAATTGTGAAGCTTTTTATCACATTTATATTATAGATTTTTTTTTCAAATCCGTAAGTCAACTATGTCAAACAAAGATCCTATTTTTCTATGTAACCAATAGATTCTGTTAATTGGATTACTAAGTTGCTAAATTGAACTTCAAAGTTAAAACTTAGATACTTACTCAGCTAGTAACTAAATAAGTAGTAAGAAAAGCTCTTTATAAAGTCAAGCTTTTGACTTAACTACGATTAGTAATTAGTACAGTAATATATGTTGCACTAGGCAGCGTTTTCCAAATAAAGTAAAGATTTCGGAAGATAATGAGGCTTTTTACAATTAAAAACACTATATGATGAGATTTCAGACTATTAACTTTAGCAGCAACATTGTTGATTACTGATTACTTTATCAGAAGCAACAAACATTGTCGTTTTTGTCAAATCGAGCCTCTTTGACCTACCCCGCCGAGCCGCGTCGTACCGTGCTCGGTGTTGCCATCATTGTCAAAATATGCACAAACAAATTTATACCTTAAATTCATAAACGTGAAATTCAAAATACAAAATGCTATTTGCAAAATAATAAAACATCCTGTCAAGCAAGTTTAAATCTTATTACAATATGGTAAGGTGTAATTTTGAATGAGTATAATAGTAAAAGGGCCGCGAGCAGGGCGTCTAGTGATGAGAGTCGCAATTATTAATTTTTATATTTTTTGTTTGTTTTTACGCTTTCGTTACATCTAAATAAGTTGTACTATTTTGTTTTACTTTTATCATTCTACTAATTATCTTTCTTCTGTCGATTTTGTGTTAGAAGTAAATATGCATGTAATCTATTGACTGAAAGTTCCAACGAATCTATATTTTTTTAAGCCATAAATATTCTTCATTACGTATATAAGATAAGTATTGCATAGTTTATTTACTTATATATAAGTGAGTCAGTTAAATTGAGTATAATATTCATTAGGTGTTAACATCACTAACCCAATACCTGGGGGTTTGAGCAGTGTTAATAGCAGGCAGTTAGGGCCCTTTGTCGAACGTGTGAAGTGAGCACTGGGAATACGCACGCGTAGCCTGACCCCTCCACACCAGCACGCGCAGTCGCAGCCGGGGCTCAACGCATTCTGGTCACGTGAACTATGAAACCTGTTTATTGCGACCTACCACGTTTCCGTTCGTTGAAAATATTACGCTTCGTTGTACTTAATACACTCAATATTAATCTCTATTGCTTTTATTATAATGGTGTTAATTGTGTAAGTGGATAGAGAGGTGAGTGAGTAGTTGAGTTGTGATCTACAGTTATTGCATATTTGTGGCAAGGCTGTACCTCTCCATCTTATCCAAGGACCAGTAAGCTGACGGTATTGTTAACATTATATTTCTAATTTGTATATAACAGATCGTAAAAACCGCATCTAGGTTGAAAGTGAGAGACTTCACATTTCTTAATTAGTAATTAAGAAGATTGTTTGTTAGAAAAGTAAATGTGTGGTTGCGGTTGCGGTTGCGGATGCGGTTGCGTTTGCGGGTATAGCGTCTCTAGAAAACGATTAAAACAACCGATTGGCATACCGCCTTTGATCTATCTCGACAGCGCCGCGAATATCTACCAGAATCCCAAGCACATGTAAAACTAAGCCTTATTGAACGTTTCTAGAGTCTAATTCAGGGTGTTTCGTGTGACAAAAGAAAAACAATTAACATGTCTTTGCTTTGTAGTACGAACTACTCAGTACTCAGTGTCTCCGTGGGGGTAAACTCTACTCGGAATCAATATTTGAATTTTTATTCATGTTTTTGATGTGTAAAATTTCAAGTGTTGACACTATCATAACGAAATGTTGTAGATTTAAGTTATACTTCACTTATTTTAACAAAAAATAATTAAGTATTTTTTTTTTTTATTTTTACCAACTTTGTTAAGGTAGAATTATATTTTTGTGACTAATCCAAAAGGAGTTAAATAAACCTGGATTTTGCAAAAGCTTCATCTTCAATTACAGCTAACCTACCTACCTATTAATTTTTCAAAAATAATCTTTTAAATAAATGGTAGTTTAATTTAATAATTTCTACATTAATTTAATCAGAATGGAAAGAAATATTTGTAGTAATGTTAGTAAAACCTTGACCGTCTAATTACTGCACCTGAACACTGGAACACACAATATCGCGCCGCGACCTCGTAAACAGTTCAGACTACCCTCCTCTGATACAGCTCAGCTATCGGAATCGATATTAATTAGAATATATCGTAAACTATGTAGAGTTTGTCGAGCAAAACATTTTGTAAGTTAGACAACAGGACTGTAAGAACTATTACCAATTTCGTGCAATAGGTGTACACTGCAATTAAAAAAAAGTTGTAGTTTTGTCGTGTTAAGTTATCATAATTATCTTCTATGTAATGACATTTAATAGATACAATTTTATTATATGTATGGAGAGAAAATAACAAGTAACAAATAACCAACCAACAATTGAGTAGTTTGAGGGTTTAGTTTGTGTTTTGTAAAAATTACATCCTGAAACGTTAAGATAAACTGAAAACTGAAACAAGTGCCTTACTTTAAACCTTATTGAACAATCTAAAAATTAAAAATGTAACAAATTAATTAATGAAATTTATATTTTACACAATAATCTTTTTAATTACATTTTTGTAATATACATTATTTATTTCTTTCTTGGAATACATTTATTTAATGTTTTTAAATTTCAATTTCATAAAATTAAACTCATTATCTAGAGTTTAAACGGTAAAAATATTTTGTATCTGTATCGAGGCCAGAAATAGTGTATAAGATAACATATTCGAATATAACTAAAATCGCAAACATCGACCTTTCCATGTCCGCATATGTGGAATACCCTGTAGAAAACTACTTGTATTCACTTCAGTATAAATGGCCACATTTATTGAAAGCTTTCACTAAAAAGTTTGATTTTTTCACAGCTTCATGATACTATAGACTTACATGTTTAGTATTAACTTCAACTTGATAACTTCACGTATTCTTCAAATAATGCGTCTAAACCTATATATATAAAATAGATTTTTTTTCGTGATGTTACCACAAATTGCTATTTTTCGGATTTTTCCCCATACTAGTGCTATAAAGCCTTGCTTCTTGCCAAAAATCATGTTCCTAGGTCAAAACACAAAGCCTGGGAATTTTGATTCTTCTCGAAAATCAAAATTACAATAAATGAGATAAAAACCACTGTATCTTTTTTTTTACTTGAAGTAGCAATTTGATTTTTTTACATATCTGAGAGACTAGAGACTTGCATATTTGATATAAATTTTAACCTCATATCTCTGAAAAACGTGAAGATATGAGGATCTTGCATGACAGTCAAAAAAAATTAATTGTCTAGTACATCACTAGAAAAATTACAGTTTTTTTAAATTTTATCGTTTACTTGAGACCTTGCTTCATGCTAAATTTTGCGATTCTATATTATAGGGAGGTATCCTATAATTGTGAGTGACCACATTAGCGGTCATAACTTTTCAATGCGTGGACTTAGAAGTTTGATTGTTTGCCAGCCGCAAGGGACCGCAGACTTGAGTATTTGATATTAATTTCAACTTAATACCTCGTCGTGATCCTGAGAAAAAGGGTCTTGACAGACAGAAAAACGGACAACGAAGTGATCCTATAAGCGTACCTTCTTTCCTATTAGGGTACAGAACCCTAATAATGGTTCCAAATGGAATTTAGAACCACCACTAAGATAGAGAAGATTGATATTCCTTCAATAAAAATAAACCTTTGACTAGGCAAAGTATTGTAGCTTTGCAGACTGAGGTGGTAAAGACTGAAGAGGAAGTTCTGATTTACTTTTTTAACGTTTCCAAATGAATGGTATAAGCATGATATTTCAATAATAACATCGTTAGCGATGTGTGGATATTAAAGCAGTAGTTAGTGGATAGTGTGCTGATGAGACCGAGGCGTAGACGGAGACAGAGGCGCGGGAAGCGCTCATTAAGTCCGGGATTGCCTCGGTTTCGCTCTTAATAAGAAAATAGCGACTCCATACTTCTATACCGAGAACGGAACCAACGATTTTGTGTGAGCTGGGGACACACTTGGAGATATTCAGTCATCATTTTAACACGATACCATAAAATTACCTAATTTTAAAATACACTACTGTCAAGTAGCATTTCTAAAAGTTATCGAATCAATGTTATTTCGTGATCGCAAGTACCAAATACTTCATTGATAGTTAATACTCAGATATTATAAAGCATGTCTGTAGGCATTTTTTTAACTACAGCTATGAAAATTAAAAGCTTAGAGAAAATTATGTACAGTTAAACATGTACAGAAGATTGTTAAAATCTGATGATTCATCTTGTTTTGTATGTTATTTTTTTTATTTGTCGAATATTCTTATATATTACATTGTAAAAAATAGAGGCCAACCGGCACCAGGAAACAGGACTAGAGCTAGAGAGGGGAACTTCCGCATGATACGTGCCATGTCCAAGTCCAATGAGTCCACATCCCACATACCGACAATCTCATGGGCTAAGTCAGCATATTTTATTTGTTTATCTTTCTCGTCATGTGGGATGATGATGTCAACATCTTAATTATTTATCTTAATTATTACAGATTCTGTAAGAGTGTCTGTCTATTAATATTCAAAAACAAGTCCAATGAATCCAAAAATGAGGCCAAAAAATGAGATGTAAACTGAAATTCAACTGAAGCAGGTTATGATAATAATTCTAACTTACTACTAATGGAAAGACAAACTCCAAGTTTCATTTGTTTTTTGGTTGTACAATAGAATAAGTTAGGCGAGCTCTTAGTTATGTAAGTAATGTATGAAAGGTAAATATTCGTTAGCAATAAACTATAATGCAGTACCTGGTGTACCTGAAGCACGTGCAGAGCGAATGCAAGCGGCAACTGGCTACTGAAGTTAGTCAACAATGGTGGCGCTGCTCGGGGCTGTTCCGCACCCACGGAGCACGCCAACCAACCCAATTGATATTTCACTTACAAATTGAAATTCTTTTTATTTGTAAAATATCTCTTATTTCAAAAAAACATTCAAACATTTGAAACATTGACCTGCCTTTAATTATTTGGGGTAAATAAAGTAAAACCATTCCGTTTAAAGCTAAACTTTTTCTTTCTTTCATTTTTACTTTCGAATGATGGACAATTGATAAACAGCAATCGGAGAAGTAGGGGATTGCAAAATAAATACGAAGTCATGATAGAAATTATTATTATTACATTACACGAATACTTCAGCAGTAATTCTGGATCTCTGCGTCTAAAGTGTAACCCTCAGGAAGTAACATTCTAATCAATAAGCCGTCACACTGTTGGTCTGCGTATCGTATCTGCGTGTAACCCGTAACTAACATTATATATATTATATAGATACATATATCCATTTTTTATATAAAAACAATTTCTTTAATTTTTTTATGGTAAACTTCCATCAAACCCTTTAAATAAAAAAATCTAAAAAAGAAAGTGTAAAACATTAAGTTCATTGTAAACAATCAAACACTCGCAAATAAACTTTAACACCTTTTAAAATAAGACTCTTTCACGATCATTTAATGACAGAGTTAGGGAGTAAGATGTTAGGGAGCCGGGAGCAGGGGACCTGGGGCAGGGGGCCCGGTCCAAACATTAGAAATTAAATTGTAAAACGTAGATGCAATTACAAACTTGAAATTCGGCACGTAATTAAGCACTTAGCCACCAACCAGCCACAACCCCTCACAGCCCACACCACCAGAACAACACCATACTGAATAAAGAATACAAAAAAAAATCATCTAACCCCCCCAGCTAACAGCTAACAGCTAACAGCTGAGCCCAATTGTATTAGATATTTGCTTCCTAAATTAGACTCTACCTTTGACCTTTGAAAGTGACGCGACCTTTTGGTAATTAAGCATACTGTACGCTATATGACATCTACCCTCGCTTCGCTTCGGCGGGTATTTTTTCTAGTTGAAATACCTTTTGACTTACTTGACTTCCACTCATCTATCTACTATATATATCCTGACAAAATTTTGTAATCATTTTTAGGTTAACAATCGCAATCTTCATTATTTTATGGTTACATAAATAGGTTAACAAATTCAAAAACCCGCGCGACTTATTTCATATGTTGCTCCGCACCTATGGGTCGTAGCGAGATGTTAAATAGCCTAAGTTACTTCTTATTACATCAGCTATCTGCCAGTGAATGTCCCGTCCAAATCGGTTTAGCCATTTCAGAGATTAGCCGGAACAAACAGACAGACAGAGAGGCCGACAGACAAAAATTGTAAAAATGTTGTTCTGGTATATGTACCGTGTATACATCCATATGCACTTAGTATTACAAACACAAACTCCAATTTTATTTATTTGTATGCATTATAAATTAAATTATTTTAAAAACCCTATCAGTGTTTGGTCACCATCTGATCATTATTTTTTTTTTAATTTTTGATCTATAATTTTGTTAAAATAATACGAAATAATTTAATAGTGTATTACATCATAAAGGAGAATGTAGAGTCTGTTATATGTAGTAATCCATATAGCAGCGGAGCAGTGGAGCAACGGAGCGCGAGCTGGCGGCCCGGACGCGATACTAATGGAGTTTTTAAGAAAGGAATAACGGCTCACCTAAATTAAGCCATCTTAGGTTAAAAAGTCCAAAACAGGGGTGTGCAGGAGGACTGAGGGGTCCGAGGGTGGCGTATGGATTTTTCGTGCGTACCCCGGGTCTTACCCGGATATAGATACTGAACATTCGCTTGAAAGTGGGTTTGAAAATGTAAGATTTGTCATAAGATTTTTGTTTAAAATGGCACTTACTAAAACGTCGCTGATCGATCGCTTTTAGATTAAACATTAACAATTTTATTTATTTTAGCCACGAATAGCTAGAATAGGTAATTCTACGCTATCTCCTATTGTCTCGTGACCACTATCATCATTAATAAATTACTAGTCCTTCTGTAAATGACCTAGTAATGCTGACTCTTCCTTCTTAATAATGACTATTACAATGGTTTCTGTAATCTCTATTAATATGAACTTCAGATTAAATTTCTAGAGAGGGTATTTTCTGTTATGAAAATATTTGCAGAAAAACAATATAGCAATATAATTATGAGTTATGACGAGACATTAGACAAAATAATAGCATTATAAAGTGATTAAACGTTCGCGAGTCGGAGTCAGAACAGAATCTGAGTATTAATAAAATTACCATAATAAGATCATACACCGCGCGAATTAAATAACTCATTGTAAATAAGCGCCCAATTTATATTCAGCCCGGGGGACTATTATCATAATCGACGCTTCACTTTCCACCGAGCGAGCGACCAGGACGGGGACACGACGCCACCACGCGCCAGACAGGGACGGAGCTCCTTTGTATGGTGACTCTACAAAATGCTTGCCAAAAGTAGAGTTTTATTGGAACCCTCGTTATGTAATAAGATCGCTATCATTCGGAAACACAAAATCAATATTTACTTGGACGTTATTGAAAACCTCAATATCTTATTTAAACAAAAAAAGCTTTGGTTTCCATGGCAACGATAACCACAACGATTGTGATTAAAAGTGTAAATTTTCATACATCCATTCATCCCATTAAAAGTGAAATTTCCCTAATCTTTTACCAGGAGTTTGGCCTGTAAACTAACATTGATCAGTTATTCTTTTATATATACATATATATAGACAAACCGAAGCTAGACAGCTTTTAATAAAGTATGTATTTACTTTACTTGTTTATTAATAAAAGATAGTGACTATCACTTTCAGATATTTAATTCTCTTTTTATTCTCTTTGTGCCTATGTATGTATTCGCAAGATACTATAAAAATAAGCGTACAGATGAGAATCTATAATCTATATATATATATTGAAAGAGTGACAATTGAATGGTTAAGGTTAATCAGGCACTCAGGGAGGACAAAAAGATCGAACAGGCAACTAAGTGCAGGCGCCAGACTCCAGGCTGCAGCTACAGTAGCACTTGCAAGAAAAAAGTTCAATCCGCGGGAAATCTCGCTGCTCCGAGAGGTCGAGTGTGCTCTATTATTGTTACCTCTCCACGACTCAAAATCAACTCTACAATATTCCAAATAAAGTGCATTTTCAAGTGTGGGTAGGTTAGTTTCGTTTTCAGGCTAATTAGAGGCGAGGGAGGCGTTGCAAGCGTTTGAGCTAGATTCAACACTATTACAAATAAATAGAGCTCTTTTTGTATCAAATTCGAATTAAAGCGTCAGTTTGTTGACATCTAAAAGAATGGATTGTTTGTTTTTTTTACTGAAAATGATTTTTAAGTGAAATAGCTTATTAATGAAGAATATTTTCAAATTTCTCACTCGATCACATCCAGTACCTAAACAATATCACTTGACGATTCTAAAAAGGCTCTTTTCCATATAAGTATAAATCATAGAAAATAATTTTATTTATACTAGTATAGTAGATGGTATAAGATATATTAGTCAACCGTTATTAGCACAATGTCCTTAGATTTTTATCAAATTTTGTATGTTAATACCGTGTAACATATTGCTTAAAAAATAGTATTTAATATTAACATCCATGCATCAAATTTTCGGCACATTTGGAGAGTTGAAGTAGAGCGCGGATATCGACACGAGTATGAATATATTAAGTTTTTTACTTTTTCTGGCTACGTGTAAGCTGTGTGGTCTAATATTAAACTTTAGATTTAAGATTTATTACTATGTTGACTATAATATTCACAATCTTGAAGTTAACATAATTTCTAGTAATTAATTTATACACAAACTTAAAGTAGCTTTATCGTTTAATAAGTTAGCAACACCGTAATTACCGTAGACAAGACAATAAAACCTCTGTTCCGATAGGTTTGTGCCAGATATCAAAAGGAGCTCGCCTGGTGACCATAAAGGCTGTGGAACTTGTGTCATGTCGTTACGCTGGAACTCCATTGTGAAGGATTTTGCAAGTGTTTGGGATTATATTTCTAAGTTTCCGTCTAAAGTGCATATTATTATTGTCTTTTACGTGTTACTGTGTAGTATAACTTCCTTAATATTTTCTCTATATATTCATATAGTTTTTAACTACTTATACAGATTAAATAGTTAAAAGAAGATAATTATCATTACTAATTCCAGCTGATAGAAAATGGTCATGTGTATTTTCATTGATCTTAAAACCTCAGCAAAACGTTACCATAGCAAAATATTAAAATATGCCTCAGCTCTTATGGATCCTAAGAAAGAAATTTTTCTTATATTGGACCACATCAGACGCCTTCCATCCACGATAGAGCCATTTAAACTGATCATTATTCAGAAAATAGCTAAATAGGAATTAATTTGCTGGCGAAGACGGATTGACACATTAAAATTCAACAGTTACTCGATATTCAGATGATGTGGATATCACGTGTGAGAGCAATACAGCCACCGATTCATTCTACACTCTAGAGGTAATACGAATATCTTAGCATATATAATTTTGTAGTTATTTATCACCGTTCACCTCTGATAAAGATCAAATAATATCGAAGCAGGCTCTGCTCACTTCTTCTTAAAATATATATTTTTTTATGTAGGTTAGCTCAAAAAAATTATAGAATCTTAAGCTGCTTAGAAACCAAAACATCAATATGAAATTTTCAGAGTATTTATTATTTTCAATCTAGATCTATGCAATACCTATATAGACACAAAAAAAATTAGTTAAAAATCTTGATCGACTCCTAAATCAAGCTGATCCTTTAACAGGGCTCTTAAGAGTTCTTAATTTCACATCATAACATATTTTCTTTTAACTTAACTTTTTTGAACAAAGACTATTTTTTCCTAAAAAAAAATAATAAGAGGATACTCTACCTAAATATAATTTTTTTTTTAATTTCCTACGTCTTAATTGACTTTAAATACAATACAAACAATCAAATACAAGTTAGTGGTTCCACGTATTGATCCAAGTAAATCTTCTTTTTTGAAGAATCATCACAAGACAAAATATTTGAATCAATTTTGAACTATATTACCAAAAACAAAGAAGTGGTAAAGTACATAATGATATCTAAGCGAGTGTTAATATGCGATCAATGTAGCAATGTAGAGCACATATGGTTTAATAAGCTAGTGGTTATGGGCTCCTGAGCCCCTGAGAGGAGCCCCCGAGCCGGAGCCCCGGCGCTGGTGCTCAGGAGTGTCAGCAGGAGTAACCGACAATGCTTAAACTGTATATTCATACGGCTAGAAAAACTTCTGTTCGTATCAAGAGATGCCTTCGTCCCTACTTCCCTTCACAGTTCACACCTTCGCTACTGCGTACTGTATGCGCAAAAAATATTAAAATAAACATTTTGGTTTTATTTTTTTTGTATGGAGATTAATGAGGTAAAGAGGTTAATCTATAGTGGACGTGTTATTTGCATTATTAAGTTAATATATCGTTACACTACTTGAAATGAACACTAAAAGCGATTTTAAACCTACGAATGTTTCGTGAAAACGCCAACACCAAAATATTAAAATGTACTTAATAAAAATTTAAAGGTAACGTCAAAATTTGATTTACCATCATACCTCAATGGTATTTAGGTACACACAATTAAAAACAGGTTCAATTAAATTATAGAAATTCAAAACGGAAAATTCAAGTATAACACACTAATTCAATAAACAAGTTCCGAGCTTTCGAATATGTATATTAAGGTATTAATCCAAACACAAAAGTAGTATTATGGTATCGGTACAGTAGCAGCTCAGGCAGCGAGGTAGCGAGGCAGCGGAGGCGGCAGGGCGCGGGAGCGGTGCGGGCGCGGGCGCGGCGCGGCTAATATCCGCGAACAGCTCTCGCTTCACACCTCCGCGCGAATCTCTCCTTCAGAGTACTTCGCTTGGTACAAGTCCATCATAAATTACACCGATATTTCATCAACTATATTTTAACTAAACGCCATTAAAACCCCTGTGGTGAGAGGAAACCATAACAGTTCCTAGGACTTAAAATAGGTATACTTGTCTGTCTGTATATCAATTATAACATTAGCCTTAAAAGGGAAATGAATCTACAACCAGTCGTCTATTATATAACTTTTTATAAAATATAAAGCGTTATTTATGTTTTACTTATTGCTATAACCATTCATTATATTATATATACAAATTGTAATTACAACATTTTTTTTTAATTACTAGCAGTATGGATCACATACTACTAGTATTCCGTTTACCCCTCCAACTGATCTAAATGCTATTGTGTTAGGAGTGGACCACGCCAGTAGTCCAATGTCCGGGATTTGAACCCACGACTTCTCAATCGTGAATCCAACGCCTTAACTGACCTTCTGACGCTTCGTATTACAACAATATCCAAACTGTTCTCTTTAGTTGCATATTTTAATTGCTTGAATGTTATAACTTCTAAATCACACAATCCTTGGAATTACACAATATGTGACATTAAATATCTCTTTCTGTTTTAATTCATATTATTAATGTTTAAGGTTATAATTCCGATTATCTATTTCTATATTTAACAAATAAGTGTTAGGACAAAACCTTATAATTTGTACCACAAGCAAACAAACTGGTTCTACAACGAAGGGTTAACTGCACACAGAGCTCATTACACACGTGTGTGTTTGTGTGTGTGTTTGTACGTGTGTGAGAACGTGTAACTCACGACCCTCTCCGGCAAAGTCGGCCGTCTGCGAGATAATTGTTAACTGTTGTTCAAATTATTGTTAAAATAACCTTTCAATCTACTGATACTAGTACTGAACTATGCTCAAATGCTCATAACTGTTATCATACTTCTTGTATTCTAGTCATAATCGTTCTGACGTAACTGTTACAATATAATGAGTAGTTCAAATCAAATCTATATATATTTAAGAAAACCTTAATGTTAGGATTCAGTATTTTACAACACAATAGAAGCCAAAACTATCTTATGTCTGTTTGTACTGGGTTTAAGCAAAATCAGATGACCTGATACGATTGAAATTTGAAATTCAGTTATTTAATAACTGGAATTAAAACATTATCCCAGAAAGTACAGTTCATGTGGGATACGAGGATATTATAAATACATAATATCTTTACCTGTACCGTGTATCTCATATTTTTATTCAATAAAATAATTTAACTTTGAGAAGAACTATTTTAAGTCATAAAAATAAAATTTAATAATGACAAAATGGAGTTTAAGTGTTATGTATAAATTCATCATATTTCACTTTTACCTTATTTAGTAGTAGTAGTAGTTAATAAATAATTATCCTCATATAAAGTCACAGGCGACAGCTAGTGTAGTGCTGAAAGTACTCAAATCAGCTCCAAGGTTTGGTTTCCTCATGTCATTTGCTCCGTACAACAGATTATAAATTTAAATGTAGCTGTTGAGAGAATCAGAGGTGTTGAGGTGTTGAGGTGTTGGGCTGAGGTGCCTTGAGTTGGAATTTGCATCCCCCACTCGAGCACTAACTAGGTGTTAGGAGGCTGTTGGTTTTATAACCTTATCTATTTGATGTAGATTCAAATCCAGTATTGAAACTTTCGATGTTAAATTTATTTTAATGTTAACACTATTGTAAGACAACCCAGAATTGAATACTCTGGCGTAGATGTACAAGGAGGTCTGATCTCAATTAAACTTCGACAAAGGCAAGATAGAAGAAAAAGAGTATTGTTTTAAATCAAAATTAGTAAAATAGGCATAGGTGATGAGAAGTGACTTATCTCCAATACACAGTTTTGGTGTTATAATTTGTCCATAAAGATAAATTTATATACCTAATGAAGTATGTTACCTAATTTTTTAATCAATAAAAAATTAAATAATAATATTGCGAAGAAATTGTAGATCTTTATGGTATTAGATTTATGTTTAAATAAGTTTTCTTAATTATATAATAGTAATACACACAGTACAGTACTGTATACATATATTGACATTGCCATTTTTGATTTATACGGTTCGGTTTAAGAAATAACACAGTTTACAGTTTACAATCATACACGGAATGTGTGCGATGTGTGTGTGTATGTGTGTGTGTGAGTGAACAGGGTTCCGCACGTTATTAACCCGCTAATGTGCTTGACTAATGTAAGATCGATACGGAACTCTACATTACAGCTGACTCTGTAAAGGACTGCTGCTCAAAATGTTTCTAATATTAGAAATTAAATTAATGTAGAGTTATATGTTAGTTTTATATCATAACAGTATAGAATCAGTACTCTGTAATAAAAATTAAATAATGTAGGTACCTTTCTACTATTAACATAACATATATGTTTTTAAATTACATGAGCAGTCTTAAACAAATTTACTTTTTACAAACAAACGCATGATATTAAATCCTATTTTTTAAATATCGTAGCATTATAATATTGTTTTCCGTATTCATGTCTGTTGCTTCATCACTTGATACTGACTTGACCGTCTTGGATTTTGATGATTTATTTACATTAGTTTTGTAATTATTAGTAATTCATATAAATAAGGAAGCTTGCCGAATGTTATTTTCATTTGAAATAAACAAATAACTTTGCCTAAGAATGTGATGTGGAGTTTGAGATTTAATATTTTTTGTTAGGCTCAGTCCTTATGTAATTTATAATTAAATTGTACATGTGCGAAGCCGGGGCGAGTGGCTAGTTAATATAAAATATTGTTAACGGGTCTAATAATAATCGCGATAGTCAACAAACAGTCGACACCTCGCACCTCGCACCTCGCTCCCGCCCCGGCCGGTGACGGTGAATGACAACAGAGACAAAGCCGGAGACAGAGGCTCACACCTCCGCCTTTGTGCTGCACAATGCTGCACAGAGCTGCGGGATAAAGGGATAAAGGGCACAGATTCGTCAATTTGATAATAGGTTAGCTGATATGTCCTCGCTCGCCCTCTGCCTCTGCTTCACAACGTCTTCACAACTATTTTTTCTTCGCTCGTCTTTAAGTTTTAATAGGTTTTGTTGTTTGGCTAGGGCTGGCAAGTCTTTTAGGTTTTTTGTCGGTATTATTTACTACAGACTACTACGGTACAGATCACCTACAATACACTCATACTTTACAAATGTAGAGATTGTAATTTATCTGTGGTTTTATTCACGGGTAGGCCCTATGTTGTTTGTGTTAAATTATTTGTTTGAAAATTTAAGCATGTAACAACTAAAGCATAGGTTTATGTGCGTTAACAAATTATATATTATTTACTACTACTAGTAACTGGTTAGTGTCTGAAGATACGAGACATTTAAAAACTTAATACGGGTGCTCCATAAAACCAACAAATGCTAAATATTTACTTTAGAAGTATTGTTTGTTGCAAATCTGACATAAATGTTTATCAGAAAGAAGATATCGATTTTGAGATAAATTACCCTAGTGAAGCGAGAACTAGCTATGTTTTTATTAATAATTTAAAATATACAAATAAATCTAAGAATAAATTGAATTTTACATACAATAGTTTCAAAATAATAACGCTCTATAGATTGTCTTATTTAATCTTGAATTTTCTTATGATTCATATAAAAATAGACTATCAAGGCAAAATGTAGAGCTATCATCTATATATATAAAATTGAGCTATTTATTTCAACAAACTAAATTATACTTAAATTGAACTATCCACATAAACGTGTAACTAACTAATAGCAAAAAATAATTATTATCATAATAAGAAACATTTAGTTAATAGTACATTTTAGTTATGCGGCCCATTTTTCTAATTTATGATTTTCTTGCTAACAGTTATAAATATGTTAAAAAGGTAATATGAATGTTAGCAACACCGTTTATAAATTAATATATGCGGTAGTTCATTTTATCTTATTTCGAGTAGACAATTTCATTCCGATAAGATTGAGACCGTCTTTCAAGTAATACTTTAAAGTCTTTCCAGGAGCAGGTCAGTAATGTATTTTATATTTTTAATAATCGATAGAAGACGTCTTTAAACCAGCTCCTGTGTCTCAGGCCCCAGGTACTCGCTTCCGTCTAGATTACTTGTTAATATTGTCGTCATCGTGTCGTTAATACTGTATAATAAAATTCTTACATTCTATCCATGTATTGAATATTGAATGACATAAATACTTTCTTACTTTAAAAAATAAATACTAAAAAGCCTAAATAAATATTTGGTTTCAGATAAAATAAGTCGACAGACTCATCAACCCACAGCCCAAACTGTTAATGCTATATACATTAAATTTGGACAGTTATTTATTTAATTCCATATATGGAGACTAGAAGAAATTTTTTACTATTAGTGATACAACTAATGTAGAACATAAATTGGTTTGACTTTTTCGAGTACCTAGATGATAAGAAAAATATAAAATAACTACGATATCTTATTGATTATGATGCTAAATGACCATATCAATTATGAACAGCACACAGAATTAAAATGATATTAGTTCGTCGTCAATACCCAATGTTTGTAACATTACCTCATTATAAGTTTTGTATGTGATAATACAGATAGATACTATATTATTATAGCTAGTCTCTATTTTTATATTCGTTACAGAAGATAAAGACATGTATAAGATATTTTCAGTATCAAATATAGAAACAATAATAGCTTAAGATAAATCAGAATAACAAAAACTAAATTATGTAGAGTGTGGAATATAACTGTTTCCATGATTATCGTGTCTAGGAGGTATCATCAAAAGATATTATTATGAATTACTAGTATTTACACAATTTCTTCTATTAATAAAATCCATGTTAGGATTCGGATACACATATAACTTTTAGACATACATCAAAACTCCGGAAATTAAACTGATCTTTAACAATCAGTCTGTCAGGACAGGCAAGCAAAATTTTTGTGTAATAGCTGTTACTTTTTTAAAAGTCGGTTAAAATTATAATTGTTCGTTTATATAGAATATGTAATAATAATGGCGAATGGTGCGCACACGCATTGTGTCACCGCTTTGTTCCGCGCTCTCGCTGCGCTAAGTACTCGTACCACTTACACTGCCGTATTGATTGCCTTACACACTTTCCTAACTCTAACTTAACTAATAATAATCATTTATCTGTCTCTACATTCGTATTAACTGAATTACAACTCTATCACAGCTTACGTCAATAACACTTTTGACAATTCAAAACTATCTACCAGCTCGAAATATTGATAAAAGTCGGAAAGAAACTTAAATTTACTCAAAATAGTAGTAGAGTTTTAACATTCGACATAATTCATATTAACTTTAACTACGATTGTAACACTGATTCGCTAGTACAAAATAAAAATTCAATAGCAG
Organism: Limenitis camilla; assembly: GCA_905147385.1. Classification (NCBI taxonomy): domain Eukaryota; kingdom Metazoa; phylum Arthropoda; class Insecta; order Lepidoptera; family Nymphalidae; genus Limenitis; species Limenitis camilla. The sequence continues at coordinate 14,791,961 of LR990238.1, forward strand.
AATAAGTAGAGTTCTATTAACTCTACTAACTTTTTGGTTTCTTAGAATATTTAAAGTGTAATTTAATTATTTTTCTCTTTTAATTAGCAACATTTTAGTATTTTCCTTTACATACTTTTTTTTAACTCTATTTATTATATTTATTTTTAACTATCCTAACGTTTACAAACCAATACTAAGTATGCATAAGATGAATTTTAATATTTTTCTAAAAGAATTGTTAAACTAACAGATTCTGCAAAAGAATTTTAAAAAAAACATTAAAAACTCTACATTACTTTTACCGAATTCATGCGACGACAAATGCAACTTTTTTACCATTGAATAATGCTTTTATATAAAAATCTGTTTAAAGTTTGACATCTATGTCATATAGAATGTATCATTTTATATTTGAAAGAGTGGTATTTATATAGAAAAAAAAACATTGCAATAAATGTAACTAACAAGTTACTGCAGGTTTATTTGCAATGATCATCACCCGACGGCGCACGTTCATGTTAGTTTTTAATTTTTTCCGTTTCATAATTTAATACTTAAACTAAATTTCTGTTTATTTCTCTTATATTATCTTGCATAAACTATGTATTTTACTAAGCAATATCATAAACAATTTGTTACTATCAACAATATTTTTTTAGGTTTATTTTTGAAACAATTTAAATTCTTCTTGCTTTTCTGCTATAAAGTGAAATAAGAATTATGTCTAGGAAAATAAGTGCAGGTAAATTAAATTCTGATTGAGATATGAATATTATTTCTCATTGCAGGAAATTCTTATTAGAGTTAAGTGTGTAAATCATATTAGTATATGGAGCAAACAAAATTGTGTTTTTTGGATTTTAACAGTTCGACAGATTTCAAAGAAACTAAATCGAACTTAGACTCCATTGTATTTTATTTGTTTGTAAAATGTTTAGAATTCTACAATGATTGTCTTTTGTCAAACTTAAATGAAGGCTTATGAAAATGACGAAATATTATACCGTGTGCTAATCAATAGTGGTGACGCGGTGATGGTAGTGGTAATGGTAGCGGTGGTGGTGTTATGGTAACCCGATCCGCCGCCGTACAAAGCGCATTGTGCTCGCTCTAAAGAGCTAATTATAATAAAGAAAAAACGCTAATTAAACGCGTCGAACAGCCGCCTGCTTCAATTTGCCCTTTGTTTCAAGCGAGATACGCATTCGGGACGTGTGAGTTTATATTCTTATACTTTTTGGTTAACGGTCTTCAGTAAAATGTCAATTTATTCACTGAGTATGAAGCGTTCTCGTTCCAAAGTTCAATTCTAATTGGAATTATAAATATTATTTTTTTATACGTATAAGGAGAGTAAAATAATAAATTGCAATAAGACGAATTTAAAAAAAAAGATACGATCTAGTGCAAATGAAGCTTATAGTAAAGTGATTTACTCACCCGGTGGGGGATGAAGAAGTGGAGGTCCTGGTAAGAAAGCGGCAGCTACAGCCGCTTGTGCATTGAAAGCAGCAGCATATGCTACTCGACTTGCCATCGAAGCTGGTAGAGGGAACTGCGGTGTATATGCAGACCGGGGCTCTCTATTTTCTGATAAGTTCAAAACTCTATCTCCATCGCGGTTTTCAAAATACCGATCTCTACTCTCCCGGTTGTCGGACAAGCCCAGCAACTCCTGTATCGCAAAGGGCGAGCGTTGTGGCGCCCGAGGCGCGCTTGCGTTCGCGCTCATAGCTTGCATCTTTAAGCCTGATGTGTTCTCAGCTTAACTTTGCATCTTTTAAACTTTCAGTTCGCTTCGCTTCATAATAAAAAATATCTTCAGTTCTGTTAGACTTCGTATTTATTTTAAGTATTTCTTCAAAGATCACTTCGTTAAGTTCTTAACTACACTTATAAAGTATTTTTTTAACTTTATGAAAATTTAAACCTCGAAGACTTCTTTAAATTCGACTTGAAAAAAAAGACAATTTTCCGTAACAGCGGAAAAATCGCGAAAATGATCTGAATGTTATGTTAAGAGATGACGACACAAGCGCTCGCCGCGGCGTCCGGAGCGCTTCTGCCCGCGGCCGCGGCGCCGCCCGTCGATTTGTAAAAACGAGAAAACCCCCCTTGAAACACCGCCGACGACCCACGACCGCTCACTATCGAAAAATCCTAATTCAGAACCCTCGCAATACGACTCACGACCTTCTGGAACTGAGACGCTCACCACAACGTCACACTAGAAACGACTCAAAGCTCTCGCTCCGGTAGAGTCTATGCGCTCTTCTGGAGCTGGTAGCGAAACCCCCCAGTGTGGCCGGGCGGAGCCTACTAATAGCCAATACGGATATTTTGTTACCGCACTCTATTGGCCAGATTTCTTCGCGGGGGACACGCCTACTCAACTTTTTGTCGTTCCAATTGTAACTCTATCGTGTCGTTTTTAGATCTGATAATGCAATGAAACGTATTGGTTTGATTTAATTTTGATTAATTGTAGAAATGAATAGAGCGAGCGTGGTCGCGGGTGCAGGGGTTTGGGGGGCAAGGGGTTCGCGTATCGCAGGTGGATAGGCGCGTAATTTCCCAGCCAGTGTGTCCGTCGCCTTATTTAGCTTGAATGGCCTAGAGGGAGTATTAATTTACGTACGGATGCAGATTCACACGAGTGTATAGTATCCCATTATCGATCATTACCTATCTCTGCTCTGCGCTGGCACATACGAATACGAAATAAAGAATAAATATGATACCTACACCAACCCTACAGCCTTTATGGGAATGGTCGAAGCCATTGTATGACAGGACACAGGGACACAAGAGTACAGGTACTCACGGCTAAGGCTTTGACATTGAGATCATTCTCTCATACACAAACAGTTTGATCAAAACATTGGGTATGATCAAAACAATACTTATTTTAGAATATAATTATTAAAAAGTCGTATTCGTAAAATTAATCTTTATAATATCACGGTTTCGTAAAATTAATCTCTAAAATACAATTTAAAAAATTCAAAGAAAAATATTTTTGTATTATTATTTTAATATTAATACACATAAATCAATAAAAAAATTAACAGTCAAATACAATTCTTTCCTATACCAAGGTTAGTAGCAAATAAAAAAAATTATGGTGTGGTAGAGATTTTTTCATTAACTTGAAAATAATTGCATATTAGATATAATAAAAATATATTAACAAAAATTATTTAAAACTACATCATCCACAAATATCTGCTTAATAAACTAATATTAATTAATTAATAAATAAGAACCACAAAAATCTTTTTTCTACTCTTTGATTTTGATTTTTAGAGGATAAATATATTGAAATTAGGAACTTGAATGGAAGAACATACAAGAAACATTTGTATAACAACTTAATGTTATAATTCAATAACTAATTTCAATGTATTCCATAAAAAAATTATAAAAATGTCAATTTTACCACAAACATATGAACTCTACATTGTCATAAATGTTTCCGCCGGAGCGACGGTATTATTTAGGCATTAAATATAATTATGAAAATTAAGGGTTATTAATATAAGTCACCACAAGTGATCTCTTTCTTTCAATTTAAATATACTGGATGAATGGATTAAGTTTACTAAGATAAAAATATCGTATAAACTAAAACATAACTATATACTTATAAAGAATAATTCCAATGAAGTAGAGAATATTTCAGAGAGCCTCGACCACTCTGAGCGGACCTTTATTTTAAAGTCACAAGTTAATTAAGCTATAGATATGCCATTAATTCTTTTATACAAAGAGACTGAATCATAAGTAGGTACATTGATATATAAATACATAATGTTTGTAATATTGTAAGAAATAGTCTCCACTATTGCTTACACTTTTACTTAAAAATACTTGCACTAATAAAAGGTGCATTATTTCTAAGTGCCATGGATTGTGTAGAGTACCAAATAATGTTATATTTTAAAGTCTACAAATATAGAAATTATATAACCAACATATATAATTTCAGTACAGCGAGGGGCGTCTCTTCACGTGACTCTATAATGAGGAATTAATATAGAGAACATCGATATAGCAATTTGCGTATATTTTGAAAATAAAAACCCATTGGTAGTACGTAGATAAGTAGTGAGATATGTAGACAGGTAGAGGTAGAGGTAGATAGGTTAAAATTAATTAGTATTGCATGCATCGTATCGAGCCTTTGATCCCTAACGAAGCCATGCCAATGATGCTCCAGCTCTACTCCACTTCCTAATGAAGAGCTGCACCGCACTGTAGTTACTCTTCGGAACCATAATGCGTGTTAACTCGACAGTTGGAACCCTTTGCTCTGAACCCCTTTCAGTTTTGACAGTTGATTTCGTGTTTTTAAAGGTATTGATTACTTTGTTTTCTTTTTTAAAGCTTTAATATTAAATTGTCTGTCTGTTTCATTATCTACAGATGAGAAGGATGAAATTGTGAAAGCTTTTATAATTTTGTATTCATGCTTAAAATCATCAAATTACTCTACATAACAGCAATTTAACGTCAAAACATTATCATAATTTTTATAGAATATATTTATTCAAATATAAAACTGATTTTGATAGTAAGGTAAAGTATTAATTAGTACAATAAAGGTATGTTTTCACCTTAAAAAGTATGAGACGAGGGAGGTGGGAGGAAGGAGGCGAGGAGAGAGGTGTTTGAGAACGTTTGATCTCTAACGAAGGCACGCCAATGAGTGCACTACAAGTACTAACCACTAACCGCTAACCATCCTGTAATCAACAGATTATGTAAATCATACACCACAGACAGACTGTAACGCTGGACCTTCGGGAGACCTACTCTAAGTCTCCAAACACTTTGTTATGTAGATATTACGATATGTTCAAATAGTAGAGTATGAAAGTGTGTAAATAATTTGTAATAATATTAACGTATATTTTTTAATTGCATTATTACTAAGCTAATAATTTTTTATTAAAATGAGCATCTTACTCTTGCATTGAGAGTCACAGCTAGAGTTTAAGTAGTTCCTCTTGGTTTGCCACTTACTTTCTACCTATCCCTATGAGACCGAGGGTATTACCATCATTTTCACCAGGTTTCCATTGGACCTAAACTTTGATTTTTCAGAGTTGAGTTCTTCAAGAGAGAGTAGAGATTTTTTTTAATAGTTCATTATTTTTAAAAAAACCTATAATATTCTTTAAATTATATACGCTAATTTCACTATATACGATACTTTCTCGTTTGCTCATTCGCAACGCTCGCTCTTGACATTTTATAAAAATAAACAAATTATTCTAGATGTGAAAATTAACAATTGTAATAGACTGAGCAGAACAAATCTTCCATCGATTAAGTCATCTTGTAAATACCAATATAAAAACATTTAGAGTTTTATATTTTAATGCAAATTTTGTATACTTGTGCATATGTATAGAGGTACACACTGCACAATAGAAACAAAAAGGCATCGTGTGAACGTACTTGTATTCCCAACATTTGAATGGCAAGTCCGGTACCCCAGGTAACATGAACCCCCGCACTGGCCCGCTCTCCTTCTCCCTCTCTCTCCACAGTCAATATTATGATAGCTCAACTAAAATCTTTATACGACTAGGTTTTGAATGATAAAGCGATATTATTGATCGTTATAAAAAATTAAAACAATATTTTATATTTTAGGGATGGTAGAGTATGAGAATTTTATTAAATTTGAAATGAAAAATAGTTTATATATTCAAGAGTGTTATTTTTAATAATTAAATTCCTTATACAGCAAACCAACTACTTAGTGGTCTTAAGAAACAGGAATAAGGTTTACACCACAGAAAACATGTTTTAAGTCTTTAAACTTAGAAATATGTAAACCAGCCATTCATTCTAGAATCGAAGAAAAGTTGTATCGATGTTATGCAAACACTTTCTCAAAATGTAGAGTTTAGGACTACATGCTATTTTCAACTACATGCATAAAAAGTTTGTGTTTGTATTTATCAGTTTTTTTATACTTAATAGTAGAACATATTACTACTAATAGTAATTTAAATTTAAAACGAGATAAACAACAACAACGAGATTTTATAATATATTTCAGATCAAGATCTGATCTGAAATATACATAAGTGCAAATAAGAATTTAAAATTACGACTAAAAATACATTTGATTGAAAAAATGGTATCTGGATTACTTACTCTACCACATAAGGCTATTTAGGATAATGTTCGGGTAATTTCAACAATAGTTATCTTAAACCATTTTGAAATAATCCCCTAACATCATTAATACATAAAAAAACATTAAATGTATACCGCTTTTATAACTTACAATTAATATTAAGCTGCAACGCCATCTGGTGGTGAGAATAAAACGATACTATCGTTCAAATTGAAGCAAGAATCACAAATATGAATTTTTTAATCCTTGTTAAAATCGGTTAATAGATTTTTGGAGGTTAGCATGCACGACATTGTAGCTGACGCTTAATATTATGCTCATGCTGTAAGTGACACGAAGTTTTCACAGTGTAAAGTATAAAAAAAACATTTTAGAAAGGTTTCTTAAGCACTGCAGTAGTGTGAAGAGGAATATGACAAAGTGTTGATGAGAAAGGTGAGTCGAGCGAGTGCTCTCAGTGGCGGTTATTGTCTCATGTCACAGTTTACACTCTAAACGTTTTTTTACTAAACCCACCAGTTTGTGGGCCTTTGTTCTCTGATAACATGTTGTGAAGAAATTGCTCGTTTTAGAGAAATCTACGATAAACTCAGCAAAACATCGAAACTTCTTGTTTTGGTTAGTTTACTTTGATTCATGTTGGTTGGTTTCTACTTTCTACTCGAGATTTTTGAACAACTCTTAATTATATAGAAATAATTAATTACCCCAATATAGCCTATCCAGATCTTTATAAAATTTCCTAAAATAAAATAGCGTAATAATTTTCATGATATATTCTTTACAGCCTCCATTTAACTTCCTTTAAAATTGTACTAAGTTTTTTATAAGTCAATCAATCCAAAATATGTTTTTATATTCCCATCTTTATATGATAAAGCAATCAATAGATTAAGACTAGGTGAAAATAGATTTTTACAAATCTCTGTCATACAAAAAGTCAATTTAATAAGTTAGCTATACCTATTGTTATTAGATATATTCTCCTACCTTTCCTAAAAATTACTTCATCCTTTATCCATTATACACGAGTAAATAAATTTCACATTAACAAGCACGAAACACCAAGTAACCAATATTTACTTCAAACCTTAGGAATGGAGATCCTACACCACTGCGCTACCATAATGGTCACCGGGTGAACTCTGTCTGACAACTGGCTCTAGTCACAGGTTATATACAAATAAAATAAGAAGTACTACCCGCGAATATAAAGTTATCAATAGTGTTGCTAACTATATAGTTAAAATTGAAGCACAGTCCCCATATAGTTCTTTTCACCTTTCATTTTGACAGATCCCTTCTTAGTTAGTCTCTACGTCACTAAAACAACTGAACGTCAAGTTTGTAGCTTTAATAGTCTCGGCTGTGCATGAACGCTAAATATTTTGAATTAAAAAAATGTTGCTAGCAACACTATTAGCGATAGATGAGAACGATAGCGTTGGATTGGCAAGTAAATATTATTGGTTTATTTTATGGTATATATAAGTTAGTCACGCTTACCCTTATCAAGGACAATATGAGTATTTTATTCTTCTTTTAATCCTTTTATTCTTAGTTAAAAGTAACGTTAACTAGCTACAAGTTGGTCGACGTGGTAAAACGATGGATGGTGAAAGTTTATATATATGCAATTGTTATTTGGTCTCAAGTCCCTGGCACTGCTCGGCTTCTTGCCTGGAACAGGTCGTGTCTATCAATAACAGGTCGTTGTAATTATTTCCAGAACATATAGCAGTTTCAATTATAGATATAAATATAGATAAAATAATGGGCAATGTTTTGTTTAGTTCAATCGGTAGGTAAGGACGTCCGAGGGGTCGGGGCTGAGGGGTGAGGGGTTGGGGACCATTGTTGTTAGTGTGACAGGCGGACAGACGGACAGTCGGACAGGCGAAGCGTCAAATTAATCATTTCCGTTGACTAACAATGTGGATAACGTTTGTCGTGTTATTAGTTTAACATTCAATTATTCAACAATAAAAAAATATTTTTTTAATAAATTATGTAATTTTGCTATTTATAATTCATTAAACAGAGTTTATGGAAGAAGAGAGAATCTTGAGATATAATTATATTTATTAAGCGGACTATAAGGTTTAGAATTAAATCGTCTATTGTAAATCTTACCTATTTATAATATTCGAATTCTCCGATCTTTAATAAATCGACGTTACGTTTAAGTTTCGTCGTTTTATATGTATAAATCAATCATTTAACTTTTTAGAAAATTATGTTAAAAAAGAAGAAAATAAAATTAAATCCAAACATACATACACACACGCATTCAAACATACTTGCGCAATACATGCCCCGTACATTCTTTATTACAAAAGGTTTATTTAGTCTATAAGATTATTTGTAGTTGTAATTGTGTTACCATTAATACGTATTACACAATATTGTTAAACAGTTATTGTTACACCTAGAGGGAAGGCAACCCGGTATCTGCTGCACAGGGTATCCTGGTGTACCCGTGGGCATCAGTGAGCCAACTTAATGCTGAACAGAAGTCAGTATTAACACGAATTGTAATATCTAGCATAAGGGCCACAATTTGTACTTCTAATAAATAAACATTTTTTAATTTTTTTATGGTAGATAAATAGGTGTAAACGAGCAGATGGTCCACCTGATGGTAAGTGGCCACCATCGCACATGGACATCGACAAAACAAGAGATACCCCCCTTGTTTTGCCGATATGTTGCATACTTGAAGATAGAGTGGGGAGAACCCTGAGCAAGTGCCCAGAGTTCACTAGATCTGCAGCAAGAATGGGATGGGAGAGGGAGGGGGTAAGTCTGGCCCACATCCGGCTAGACCGGAACGCGTCTATGACACTTGGCGGTCGGATTCGCATACTGGTGGTCGCAAGCCAGTCGGGGAACAGATCCCCTACCACCAAGGGGGGTGCTGAGTTACTCGGCTCTTACGAGATGCTCTCCCAGCGGCAGAGGGGAATTGTATTCTAACCCGTCCCCTCGCCCGAGTGAAACCCGTTTAATATTCAAATCAAATCTATTATTTTATATTGAATAATTAGAACTAAAATATTAATAAAATTAACTAAAATACTAATTACTTTAATAAATAAAATGAATATTAATAGTCGATATGTAATAATTTATTCGTGATAAGAAAGAATAAAAAAAGTATGAGTAATTAACAAGATAGGTACTTGAAATAAGCAAATGAAGCCCTTTTATTAGATTGACTGTATGACGCCATATTGAAGTTAATATAACATTACTTAGACTGTACATTATTTGTTAAATTATCATAATATTAAATATTGTCTAAACTAGTTCAAGTAATGTAGTTTAGTGTGGTTGTGCTAAACCTTCCTTTATTGGGTTCCTGATTGGGTAGACTTGGGTAATAAGCCACAAGCATTACTTCTAAATGCATAATTAGATATACGTATTGCTACAGAGATAGGTTTCATTTGTTATTATATTTTTTTGAGGGAGAACGAGGATATATATTTTCCTACAACAATTATCTCGGTTAGACGATCTTCCTGATAATATAACTGAGACATTTGTATGTTAACTTGTTTGTTACTTAATCACACAAAAACAACTCAATGGATTTCAAATAAATTTGGCACACAGATATTTTATAACCTGGATTAACTCATAACCTTTTTTTTATTACGAAAAAAAGAAGAAATCCTGTGGAAATAACAGTAGCTTACCGTTACACAAAAACAGACCAACAAAAAATAAATATTTTATACACATAGTTTAAAAAACTAATAGTGTTCCTCTAATCATATAAACAATCATAGTAGGTATACATGGTTGCGACCCCGGTTCTACCTTGACCATTTCTATACCGATGCATTTCTTTGTTTCTATATGAATTATTTTCTTGTTTCATCCTTTTCAGACCACTTTTTTACGTAGTCGGGTTATAGTTTTTTAAAATTTATTTTTTTATTTAATAGTTTTCCGTTTTTTGATCGACATAACCTTTATAATCTCATGTTGTAACGTAATGTTGGTTTTTATTTGCTTAAACGAGTGAATAACTGCAACGACAGGACCGCGCGGACTATACGACCTCATTTTAAACATATATGTTGACATAAACAATAACATATATATACATATTTGTAATGTGCTCGCCAAGACCTTTCTTTTGTTACCAAACACGTGATAATTAGCTCAGTTTAATTTTTTTCGAGTTTAGAATCTGAGGTATAATTTCCGTTATAAAAAAAATCATAAATTTTTTATAGCCTATGACACCCGCGCCATTATTACGAATCTATTGACACCTCATACATGAAAATTGGTTCAGTAGTCTAGGCGCTAGAGTGGAGCATACATACATACATAGATTGCCAAAATCATAACCCTTTTTTTTGGCTTCGCCGTAGTCGGGTAAAAAAGACGCAGACTATAATAGTATGTAATAAATAGTCACGGAGTTGCTTAATATAAGTAAGTATGAAACAAATGAACGTTTATCCTGTTTGTGATAGTCCGATGATTACATTTCTCCCGGATAGAGGAGGATGAGCAGTGAATGTTATTTATTGCTGGTTCACAAATCGAGTTACTTCCTCCTACGAGAGTGTCCTCGATATTCACCACATTATCTGTTTCCTACTACGAGTATCGTACGGAAAGTTATTATGTGAATGTTGCTACATTTGTTACGATGAACTTTATAAACATTTTATACAGATACACAAAAATACTTAAAAAGAATCAATATTCAAATATTGCATAAACCTAGATATGTTAGCAACACTGTTTATAAAGTAATAGTAGCGGGTAGATCATTTTATATTATTTCAAGTGTACCAACGTGAAGACAATATATAACCTTTAGTGCGATAGATAGTCTCAGTCTCTCTGGTGTTTTCGTGCAGTGAACATGGAAGTTAGTGTTAGTGTCGTGGTTAAGGTCAATTGAAGTTGGCGAGGTCGAGTGGTGGAGGTGAGAGTTAATATATTATGAAAGAGCTCTTTAAACCTGCTCCTGGGTCTCAAGCCCCAGGCACTGCTTGCCTCAGTCTACATTGCATGTGTATACGTATTGCTGTACAGTAATGGGTATCATATCTCTCTCATATATATAGCAGATAGTATCAAGAGTATAGGAGCTATACTAACACACAAACGACAATATTGACATGTAATCTCGTTAAAAGCCAAGCGGTGCCTGGGACTTGAGCCCCAGGAGCAGGTATCAAGACGTCTTTTATAGCCATAAACTCTCACCTTCATGCTCAACTTCGCCACCAAGTATTAAAACAATAAAGTACATGAAGTTACACATTAAATTACTTGACAGACTATATCAATGTTATCAATAAGATAAAATAAACTACCCGCGAATACGAATAGATGACTTTCGTCTAAAAGAGAAATAATGTGTTTTTATAAAACTACATATATATAATATTAAAATTATATGTTGAAGTATGTTCCGTGTTATCTACTAATGTTATCATTAAAAGCTTTTTTTCTCATCAATTTATTTTCACTTTATAATTTTTAAAATCTATAGAATAGTTAACTAATGTGTTTAAGGAACATCGGTTATATAATATTAAACACTAGTTAGATGATTAGTTCCTTTACTATCTTAATATACATAATTTAGAAAATACAAGTCTTGAAAAAATCTTAAAATAATTATTATTTGAATAATGACAAAATTAGATCTCTTTTTTTCATATTCGTTTTTGATACCAGTATGAAAAAATCTATTCCTTAATAAAAAAAAAATAAAAAAAGGATTTAATTTATGTTATTTTATTACTAATTATTTAGATGATCTTCTAATCATTTTATGAATATTACGCGATAATTAAAAAAATTGTTCCATACATTGAAACGTTTAGTATTAAATAATATTATTACTAATCCCCGACGCTGCAACGACGGGGTGTTATAAGTTTAACGTGTGTATCTGTATGTATGTCTGTGGCATCGTAGCGCTCAAGATAGTAAACCGATTGTGATGTAGTTTTATTTGTTTGAATGGTAATTGAATCGAGATAGTGACGATCTGGCCAGTACTACTATCAGCTCATTGGTCACTTGAGAGCTGCTTAACTCTCGTAACCATGGCAACACTGACATTGCTTACACTGAGTACACATGAAAAGGTATTTCTTGATACCTTTCTGTCGATAGCAAGTATCGAATAGAATCGCATATCAAGCTTTTTATAAGTAATTATTACGTTATAACTTTTTTTAGCGTAAAGATAGGCCGTAACCGCAGATCTAGGTCGCAAGTCCCTGGCACGGCTCTGTTTCACAGTGATAGATATCATTTTTTATACTAACAAATTTATAATAAAATGATGTTTGAAATATTAAAAAAAGACTCAAAATAAGAGGATGCAACAAAGTAATACGCCATTATGAAAGTATATTAAATTAAAAAGCATCCGAGCACAGCCCTGCAGGGCGACGCGGCGCAGGCCCCGCCCCTTAGGGTGCATAATTGTGCTGCGTTAGAGGCATTTCGCCTGTCGCCTTCACTGCCGCCACACGGAGCCCCGGCCACTAATGTTAGATCTTACGTCAAAGGGAAATAACCTTTTTTGACGAAATTATTGTTACGTACTCGTACTGCATACTTACACTTATTCTCTTTCTTACTCTCTTATTATGTTCTTCAACGATATTTGACTATTTCTATGTCATTATAAAGAAAAAGCAATTAATCTACATGACATTATAGAGACATACATAAATAGTAACACAAGTTATTATCACTACATATTATAATTAAATTTTATGTGTGTATCATACAAAACAACTACTAGTCGACCCTTGCGACTTCGTCCGCGTGTAGCTCCGCTCCTATTGGTCTTAGCGTGATGATATATAGTCTATAGCCTTTCTCAATAAATGGGCTACCTAACACTGAAAGAATTTACCAAATCGGATTAGTAGTTCCCGAGATTAGCGCTTTCAAACAAACGAACTCTTCAGCTTTATATATAAGTATAAGATAGGAGTATATGGCATATGTCTATCTTTTACAGATATCTTACTTTATCTACCCATTTTAATGTCTAAGCAATGCTCACATATAATGTGGTTTTGGAAAGATATTTTAAGCATTTTAATCTATATTATAATTACCATTTACATCATTCAACTCACGACGAACTTGAATTCACGACGCCCTTACTAACTTATCTATATCTTTTTAATTTGAATAACTTTAAAGCTATTAAAACTTTAATTATTAAAAAAGTTTAATAAGAAAAACAGTTACAAAACAATTTCAAGCTCAAAAATAATTTAGATCAAACTTAGCATTTTTTTAATGTGACAAGGATTTTTGGTAAAATTTAATAATTTTAATTATAAACGATTTATACATCTTCTATTGAATATATAGTTCCTGCATAATTTCAAAGCCAAATTTGCAAAATGACCGTATCTCTCAAAGAAGAGAGAACATCAGAAAGTAGGCAATCTTTCTAAGAGCCGGACGTACAATAACTATAAACTATATCTTGTCGTATTTTGACTTTATTATCAATACATTCATTCATTTTAAAGTTCCTGTGACGTTTTTACCAAATTGTTAGTAAATTAAGAAACGTAGCTCATATTTCCTTTTCGACTCTACTTTACAAACAATTGTCGTTCATTTTTGATTGCATTTTTAGATGAAAAAATCCAGTTATATAACCAAATTTGATACTATATATAGTAGTTGTATGTGAAAGAATTTTGGCTTCCCATTGTCTGGACGCTTAGATCTCTTAAATTACACAACGGACTGTAATGCGATTTGCACCAATAGAAAGAGTCATTCATGAGAAAGGTTTATACGTATAATAAACGCGTATTGTAGTTGAGAAACCGTGCGAATCCAGGGCGAGTCGCTAGTTCGTTATATAACTTAATCTCTAGGTACTCACCGTCCACTCATCTCCAGAAGTACAAGATAGATGATATAAATCGTTTCTGTTTTAATTTTCAAAAACATAATCGACTATACATTTACAATCCCTCTCCAGGAGCGCGACTCGCTAGTGATGGGACTGCAGCGGGTAGTTTGTGCTGTATACAGCTCTAGAGATGTACCCACATTACATTACTACATTAAACTATAGGTTTATTTTAAAATATATTTTTAATTACGATTTTCCATGCATTTTATTGGAAACTGGTGGGTTTAGATTAGATGGATAGATGGATGGTTGGATTATTAATATTGTGACAATCATAAAACCTTTGAGCTGATCTGATAGAAGAACCAATATGTAGTATATATAATATTTTAAAAATTCTTTTAAAATTTTATTAGGTTAATTTTAAATATTTTACATAGATACTATAATATCATTATATACCACAGAAGCGTTCTCCTTCTCTTAACGTAAAAGTTTTCCTAATATTACTTAAATAATACTTTTTGACATTAATTTACTTATTATTCCTCATTTATTCTTATTTTTTAATGATAATTTCTTTTTTAACAGGTTTATTATTAGATACGTACAAAACTTCTTTTATAAAATTTAAATATTCTTACTGAGGTAGAGGGAGAGTCTTTCAAATCTAACTAGTAACCTCAAATTTAACTCTATTTTAACATCTACAAGATAGTCAACTAAGAAAAAGTCAAATTCATTTAATTTCTCCTTAATAATTAATATTTTAACTAAATTTGTGTAAATATTAGAGTAGTTTATGAGTTTTGTAACACTTAACTATAAAGTTTATGACTTCATACTTAATTAACCTTTACTATTAAATCAATGAATCATTTAGATTGTTGCCTATAGAAATGTATCATGTTGAAATTATTTCGGTTTTAAATATCACTTTGCTTTTTATTTTTAAAAGAGGTATAATTCGGTCCTTTTGATTATCTAGATCTAATAACAAATACTTTGCGGTCGATTAAAGCTTAGGTACCTAATCTTATCTCGTGCTTGTGAATATGTACTATGCAATAAATATATCATAAATACCTATATATTATTTAAATATATTCACATCATACAACTGACATAAAACACTGAAGTCGTTTTCTAATAAAATATTATATTAAATTTAATTGTAAGAACTCTACCAATATGACGCAAAGGAGGTAACGAAGCAACTACAAACTCTCTAAGACATTTTCACTTGATTGGTATAGCTTCAAGCTTGTTACTTGTTTATATATTCTTTAAACTCCATAAAACGACAACTCTCAACAACGTTATAAACTTTGGAGAGGCGATACGTAGAGTGTAATCAAATATTATCACGTTATCACGTATATTAAATTCATTTTTCAGATGAAGTGACATTTCAAAAATACTATTCCTCTCTTCTCTGAGGTATAAAATTTTAAAGAAAGTATATTCTGCTGAAAAATGAAATTCTATCTGGTCGAGAAATATTTGAACAAATGAAAAAACGAACAGATTACCTACTTTTATTGTTTCTACTTCATTTTGTAATCATACCTCCAATATAATATATATAGACAAATGAAGCTCTACTATTTTACTATATATGTGTAGATTAGTATGTGTGGGTGATGAAGACTACTCTTACTCGTATATTTGAGTTAAAAAGAAGTAACTGTACAGCAAAGTGTACAATTGAGGTGAGTCGCGCTAATCTAATAGTAAAGTATAAGCATAGAGCTAGGTGGAGAGTTGTAGGTGTAGGTGTAGGTGGGTAGGTAGAGTATAGGCAGGGGTGTCGGTGTGTATATCCGTGCACTCCATTATGCCGCATACTAATGACAGCCGTTGATTAAAAAACCTAAGTTGGTGCGGGACGACGCGGGGCAGTGAGGGGCGGCGCGGGGCGGGGCGTGGCCGAGGCGCAGGGCTGTCACTCACCGCACTACCACGCTACCACACTACCGCTCGCCGCACTCATACTCTACCGATATTCGCGTGTCTTGCTCTTGCTCTTACGCTTATTAATTAATTGTTTATAATTATTAAGTAATTTAAATTTTTAATTAATCATACATTTTATTCAATTAATAAACATAGTAAACTGTAGATAATGCTTACATGATTTATGATTAAATATTATCTTTATAATAAATGGGAATTTTTATAAATATATTGGTTGTTACTGTACAAACAACTAAGATTAGAAAAGGAGTCTCTATATTTGGTTGATAACTTTTCAATAAATAAATCTTTTATGATAGAATAAATAAAACAAAATATAAATACACTAATAAAAATTACAAGAGTTCTTAAGTAAAACAATAATCTAAAATATTTATAACAAAAAATCTACAATAACTATATCCAAAGATGTTCTTAGAATATAAAGTTAACAATATATATTAAATCAATGTAATTCCCTCATAGACTACATATGAATAAAATATTCGTGTTTAACTACAATTGCAAGAATTTAGTAGTTAAGTTAGTTAATTAATTGCTTACTTCTCAATTTTATGGTATTTCATATATTATTTAGTTTTATAATTAGATCGTTTATGATCCAATTGACTAATCATAATTTGAATCAGTGAAAGCTTCAACATCAGCATGCCATAATTGTTGTATTCTATAACAGATACATGCTAGCAACAGTGTTGAAAACGTTTGATTGGCCATCGGCCTGATAATTTATAAACTCTTGTCTTATAACTCCGCGGCAGTTTGATAAGTAGTTTCATATTGAGTTGTCATTGTGAAGTCCTACACTTTACTTTAATGTTAGGTTAGGTTAGCGACGACGGTGAGTGTTTACGTATAGTAAAAAACCTTCGTGGTGCCATGATGTAACATTTTCGTATTATATACTTGATAGGTATAATACTTTTCAAAATAAGGTTAGAGCCATCTAAACATTTCATACTTATTTTTACCTACAAACAAATATTAGCGCCATCTCTTAAAACTAGTGGGCACTACGTGATTAAAGCAATGAAGTTAATTGAACATGGCGTGCAGTGACAAAATGGCTCTGGCCGTCGCCTCTATTAAAATTATCGCTTTAAAGATAAACTAATCTTTAATTGCTAAACATGAAACGAATACAAGGTGAGATAAATACTGATACATCCCATATACCTTGTGAACCTTTATACAGTAACTTATACGGCCTTTTACATCTGTCTGTAGTATCTTAGCGACGAATGAGACGCGTTGGTCTTAAGTTGCCATTTGATGGCTATTCTATTAGATTTATTGGAAATACATTCTACGTCCTTAAACCACTTATAATTCTATATGTTAATGTTAATACTGAATAACAATAAAATATATGAGAAGTTTAGACACGTACAAGGAGTAGAACTAATAACTTCCCCAGTAAATAGCAATGAAAACAATACAAGTGTAATCTGTTAGTTAGGAGAACACTTAAGGAGCAATGTGAGGGATGAGGGAGACGAGAGGGCTGAAGTAAATCTATTAGCAATGGGGAAACTTCACTCCTGGAGTAGGATTAGTGGGAGATCTCTTATGGTTCTTTTCTGTTACAAATTACAGCAGTCAATTGATTGCGATCAAAGAACATTAAATACTTTAAAAAATTGCATTTTATTTAATGACACCAACAAAATCACAATAACTTTAATAATTTTGGTCTGTGTGTCTGTACTTGTATGTGTGTCACGGAAAAACTGCTACTCTAAATTTGAGTTTTGACAGTTGTACCTATTGCTGCAAGTGTAACTTAAATACTAACTTGGTTTCATTTTAATCGGATGTCAAGAAATTGCCATTTGAAAATTTTTTAGGCCAGCGAAACAAAGGGAGGTCAAACAGTTTGAAATAAATTCATAAATAGTTTCATTTATTTAATTAAGAAGTTAGAGAGGTTAATTTTTAAAAAATGTAGGTAAATGAAATATACTAATTATTTTTACTGTAAGTTTAAAAATTTGCGAAAATATTGTTATAGATATGGGAGCAATGGGAGCAATGAGAGCAATGAGAGCTGATCATTAAGTATTATTTTACTTAAAATTTAAATTTTGTAATAGGTATATTAGTAAAGAGTACATGTTGAGATATTTGTATAAAAGTGGGGAGCATGTACGAGCAAGTCCCCTTCCTACAGGAGAAAATCCCCAGGAGATTGTAAAGGAAAATAAATACATATTCTAGGCTACCAAGCGGAAAGAGTTAAGTTATTAAAATTATACATATTTTGAAGTATAGCATTTTTTAGTAGTTCTCTGAATTTTATAGATTTTGAGTCACTGAAGTATTATCTATTAAATAATTTACTTTTTCACTTTTGTATTTTATGAAAAAAAGAAACACCAACCTCTTTCCTGACATTGCAGATGAAAAATACATATCCATATAATTTACCACTTCACAAATACACAACAGTAACCTAGAATATCATAGCCTAGGTATCATCAATAAATCACTTTCACAATGATTAACTACTTTACTATAATGCTGAATCCAATGAATATAGTATCGCGTCAAACCGCGGCGCCATTACGACTGATCAATAATATAACCAATCCATAACAATTAGCCATGTCCGCCATGTTGTGGCGCACACATGTGGCGCTATTGTTTTATCCCGGCCAATAATTAGCGCGTGGCCGTAACTTGGTCGTGCTGTGGCCGTGTCGTGGCAGTGAGGGCCAATCGCAGCTGCACTCTAGGCCCGTGGGCCGGGCCTTTCCACAAGAAATAATCAATAACTTTAATTGGCAATCGATACCTGACTCACTGTATGTTTGCTCATTTGCTATAACTTAATTTATTTATACATTTAAAACTTATAAAACCTCAATCTTTGACTTATTTACGAATCTATATATCAATTTGGAAGATTTATTTACTTACACTTTATACAGACAGTACAAACCCGCCGTCGCTGGTTTCTCACTTTTTGTATCTTTTACCAGTTACTCTGATAAGTCGTGATTGTTAAAATCATTTATAACAAGTAATTTAAAATAATGTAACAGTAGTCGAAACGCCGTCGCTTTATTTATATTTCTAGACCCTCTACTAGGTAGGTATATTGCAAAACCTACACTCCCACGAAACCATTGAATTGTTTTGTACATTTTCTGTAGAATTATTTATTATCTATAGAAAAATTAGCTTTTATTGATATTAATCTGTTTAAATATTCTAATAACATTTAAGTTATAATTAGCTCAGCCATCAAGCAAAAAAATATATTTTATGATTAAAATGCATTATATGTCGGAAGTGTAAGTTAGGCTTGGGTTAGCGTTGAGTTGGGTTAGCCTTATTAAACCTACACGCTTGGTCACAAGTCCAAGGCACTGCTTGGGTTCCTGTCAGAATGATATTCAATATATCCTGACCTTATCGCACCCGTAACTTTCATGATAGTTATTGTACACATACGATGCTTATAAATAATTGTATATTCTATCTATATTGCTCATTCCCTCATAATTTCCGATATATAGGAGAAACATTTTTATATATATGTTTCTCCTCTATCCCTTTCTAGAAGTTTCATATACTATTTAGAATTCAACCTAATGCCTCAAAATAGATAGATAAACAAACAGACAAAATTATCCTGAGTCATTAAAAGAACCTATAAGAGCCCTTAAAATATTTTCTCTCTGTATATTTATCCTTAAGGGCGGATAACATAAATTATAGTTTTTAATTGAAACTTCGCTTTTTGCATAAAAAAACAT
The DNA here is from genome assembly GCA_905147385.1 of Limenitis camilla. Lineage (NCBI taxonomy): Eukaryota > Metazoa > Arthropoda > Insecta > Lepidoptera > Nymphalidae > Limenitis > Limenitis camilla. Next base: position 14,811,720 of record LR990238.1, read on the forward strand.
ATTTTGTAAGTAATAGTAAAGTAAATTCGCAAATATCATTAATATTTAACATGAAAGGGTGCAAGTAGTTTCCGCAGAGGGCAGAGGGCAGAGGGCGATATTCATGAGCTCATTACTAACTATAGTGCTTTAGTTTCATCTCATTTGTTATTGTAATTTTCATAGTGTTCTTCTTATTAATGATTTCGTGAGTGGTCTTTAATGATACAACTCTTGCTTTGAAGTAGGCACTACGTAAGGTACGTCATTAAATTTCAATAATTTTACTGTAAAAGATAGTTAAAAACTAAAAAAAGTTTTCTCTACATTTTTATTCACACAAACAGTAACCAATATTAAACACTTAGTGACGGAGACCCATCATCACGACACCACACCACTGCACAGCCATAATGATTACCAGGCGAGCTCTGTTTGACGTCTAGCTCAATTTAAAGGAGGTTAAATACAATCTTGGAATTAAATAAAAGTACTATCCGCGAGTATAAAGTTATCAACGGTGTTGCTTACTCTAAATATATTGTTATAATTATACATATTTAATAAATTAATAATGTAAAACTCTACTAATATTATATATGCAAAAATAAGAATGTTACTAACATTTTCACGCGTAAACTGCTAAACAAATTATGATAAATTTTAGCGCAGAAGATAGGAAGACTTAATAGGGTGTGACAGAGAATATCACTTTGTAATTCATGATATTGATCGTAACCTTTTATTCAAATGAAAAATTAAATTCGAAAAATGTCGTAACAACAGATAAAAAATGAACAAAGTCGACCGCCACTTTGGATTCGATGATCAGGTGCACTAGACGTTATTTTATTAAATGCATGATATTAGGATATGTTGAGAATAAATCGAGAATTTTAAATAAACGTAGTCGTAGACACCAGCTAGTGCGGATATCGGAGTCCACAATAAAGTCGTGTACCAATAAATGATTTATTCGTTTAAAAATGTCAATGATTTGTCTGTAACGAGTACCCACAGTGAACACTAATTGATATCGCGATCATTTACAATATCTACCATTTGCCTCCAACTCTATCAATATTTTATGGAATGAAGTGGGTGACAGGGATACCTACTGTAAGGTAGAGTCACGTCAAGTACCTACATAAATGCATCATTATAGGTACATATATAATTTATGATTGCTAGATTTTTCTTAATCTATAAACATACACATTACATCGAAGCGGCTAAACCGATTTAAATCAAATTAAGTACACGAATACTTTAGAAGATTGATTAACATATAGAGTACTTTTTATCTAGAAACAAAGTACACTTACCATGGGATAGAATGATAGGGTGGTACAAATAAAACTGAAGCTGAAACGCGCGGACAAATCAAAATATTAGTTTACATGAAAATAATACTATAATAATAATATTGTGAATAATGTTCTACAAATTCGGTGTTGTGAATCAAGATGATATAACTAAAAAAAAAGTAAAGCAAGTGCAATTGCTAACAGTAACTTATAGGTATCTATATCTATTACTAATGCTTGGACCCAGTGTGCAGGAAAGCAGTAGTGCAGTGATAGTCCAGTGGTTAAGACGTTGATGTTTACTCGGGAGGTCCGAGTTTGATCCTCCCACACAGGCACACACCTCTGACTTTTCTGATTTATGTGTGTGTTAAGCAATTAAATATCACTTTAACGGTGAAGGAAAACATCGTGAGGAAACCTGCACGAGTGAGAATTTTAATGTTCTCAACGGTGTGTGAAGTCTGCCAACCCGCACTTGACTAGCGTGATGGACAATGACCTAATCCATCCTCGTTCTGAGAAAGAAACCCGGCTCAGCAGTGAGCCATTAACGGCTGATGATGATGATACTTGAACCGGGTTAACGCACGTAGAAAAATTCTCCAGTAAAAAAATGTTAACTATCAATTTAGGACCAACGAGTCTTATTCGTTGCTTAGACAGCAGATTACTTAAAATATTATTTACTTGTATTCAAAATATAATTAGGGAAATAATAGATTTATAGCAATACATAATAAGATGTAGGGACTCTGCAAATAAACACAAGTAATCCAAATAATTTTAATAATCTACCACCATTTCTGTATAGGTAGAAACTCTCCTTATGTTCCTTTCAAAATATAGATTATCAACTATCATAACACCAATATGATTCACCATAGAAACAGTATTAATTCATTATAATATTATTAATTTATCTCGTTATTGAGTAACAGATTAACTCCAATGATTTACGATAGAAGACTAGAGTAGAGTATACTCTGAGAGTGCTCCAACAGTGACAATATTACACAATGTCAATAGTGTTGGCTAATTTAATAATCGTATAAATGATTTATTTCATTTAGTAACTACAATCTTAGATTAATATAATAGTTTTTTTAAATATTAGAAATTAAAAATAAAACAATAAAAATGTTGCTAGGCTAATAAACCTATTTACCATATATATTTAATAATTTATCCTAATATAACACATGCAGTTAACATTGTCTGCCAGAAGGATAATAGTTGTGGTTACTGTATAAGGTAAATGTTTGTCGATTGATTAAGAGTAGAGGCAGGGGACACAGGGGGTACAGGGGGCACAGGGGGCGCAGCCGCCAGCAATAACAGGATTACTCGTATCTATCGGTCTCTAATTCAATTTGGGGCCACCAGGATAAGAGTTGTGGCGTCGTTACACAGATAAATGTTACAGGAATACTGGACGTTATTACTTTACGTGAACAATGCGTACTAATGTGTAGTTAATTTCACGGAGACAATCCCACGATTTGGCAATAACAAAACATTTATTATGTGGTTGAAAGAAAGTAATGATTTATCAATTATTGGTTCACTTCGATGGGCATAAAAGATCCTTAAAGCATTGTTTTCAAATAAACTATAAATATTTTTAATAACTATCTGTAATTATTAGAAAAAGATATAGAAAGAAAAATCTCCTACAAATGTAATGACTATAATGGGGCTGATGATGATGTTCTCAATAATAGTACTGTCTCCTTCTCATATGCATTTATTACTTTAACTTCCCTGTTATAATAATTCCCTATTAAAATAACATACTAAATACAAAACACTAGTAATAAGAATAATGCCATCTCATCAAAATGTTGTAATGTAAAAAATTACATTTAAATATTTATACAACGGTTAAACAAGCCACACCTTTCCGTGATGAGTAACTTATTTCTTAACATCTGTTTAACTGATTTTAAATTAAACCAGCAATACAATCAAACGATAAATATCGAGTTACTTTTAGTGAGATGTAAATAACTGAAACATTGCCTATAATAAAGATCACGTGAGTCTTTGATATGTTATTATGTTAGCTTAATTAAATGTTTGATAACGAGAACGAGCGTTAAAAAAGCTGCTCTTGGGCCTCAACTCTCAAACACTAGAGACAGTTCGGAACGTACAAATAGTCAAACAATTTAACAGACAAACAAACTAGCTTGTATTGGTGTTATAGCCTCATATTGAGTTATCTTACATATCTCATATATATACAGACACAAAGCAGTTACAATTGTATTATGTATCTATCGTTATAATGGTATTTAATGTTATAACAGTACAAAATAATACAATCAAGTGCATTGAGAGGAGGTAATTGCAAATTGGCGGGCTGCTGCTGCGACCCGCGACCCGGCACAGCTATTAGCGCACTCAATTTACTATCAATTCACTCGATATACTCACTCGCATTGAACACTAATATGATTAATCTCTCGATCAATATCCTAAATCGTTACTAATACTTGTATTTCTTTACAAGTACAAGAAAAGTAACGGAGATATGTAATACGAGGAAATATGTAAAAACGAAACCTATACCTTATAGTTAACGGGAATTTCCTAAATTTTTTTATATATATCTACTGGTTAGACGATTTATAAGCTCTGTAAGATTTATAGGATCTGAAAATCGGCAGTTTGATGATGATAGAGTGAATATTTACTATCTTCGTGAGGTGTAGGTGTAGTTTTTTGCAATGTAAAGGTTACTTAAACAAGAGTCTTTAATTTTATTTTTTTATAAGATGAGCAGTAAAGGCGAGTGTTTGTACCGTACCGAGCGTACAAAGAAGGTAATGTTGTATTTTGATAATTAATTTACCAAAATTTTGAATCAGTGAGTCTTGAGATCCTCCCTCTGTTCTCACACTCAAATTTTATCTCTTTATTACAATTATATATTAGAATGCTAACCTAACTTTTGCTTCGGTTATGTCAACCTTTAATTGCCGACTTCTGGACGTTTCCGACCTAGTTCTAACTAAAATATCGCAATTTATTACCAGTGAAGGGACGAGTTAGAAAAAAAGTCCTCTCTCCCGCTGGGATAGAATCTCGTAAGAGTTGAGTAACCCAGCACCCCCTTGGTGGTAGGAGATTTGTTCCCCGACTCCGACGCATTCCGGCCGAGCCGCATGTGGGCTAGATCTACCCCTCTATCTCCCATCCCATTACTGCTGCGGTTCCAGTGAACACCGGATTCTTACTCGGGGTCCATAGAAACCGTAGCAGTCTTCTCTTCGCTCCCCCTCCTCACTCTATCTTCGAGGCGGCAACGCATCAGCAAAACAAGAAATATCCCTTAGTTTTTTCGAAGTACATGGGCGACGGTGACCATCAGGTGGACCGTCGGTTCGTTTGTCCCTTATCTGTCATTAAAAAAGTCTGTTATTATAATATCCCGCATTCGCTGCTTGGGGTACCTTTTGTAACTAAATGGGTGACTTAATTCTGATCTAAAGTCACTTCTGTCATAAAATTTTACCTAATATTTTAATAGATATCAAATATAATCTATTACAAAATATTCTTAAAACCTATAAGTGTTCATATATCGCTAATATACATCTTTGATTTGTTGGGATGGACAGGCCCCCCTACAACAGAGGTGACGTAAAAAAACCGGATAGTATCTAAAGGTTACTCGAAAGATGTCTTACTTGCTTAGTGATTATATTAATTTTATAAATGTAACTAAATACATATATAAACTCCACATAGTCTATATTACCCATTAAAAGAATATCACTATAGTAGGTATGAGTAGTTAAAGAATTTAAAACCTTTACGTTTATAGAGTTTGCTCTACTCTAGGCTTTACAGGTTCATATAGGATCACGTCCCCCAGGTATTCCCTGGAGGCAGGGAGACATACTCGCACTATTTGCAATATCGGTAATCACATATCTACGTGTTTATATACCCACAACTTTTTAAGGTTCCGTATGTACAAACTTTTTATGACACTACCCGTGATAAATTAAGTATTATTGGCAGAAATATTATTGACATAAGTTTCTTTAGAAAACGTACTATGCCTACTAGATATTGGACGTGAACGTATAACCTCTTTTTCTATAGATGTTTGACAAGTAATTTCATAGAGTGTAGCCGATTATTGTGATTAGTATCAAAGAACTCTTTAAACAAGTTCTAGGTACTACTTCGCTTTCTGACACCTCAAAGCAAAATCAAAAGCCCATATAAAGCACTACTTTTAAACTATTACTTTTAAAGCACAATAAAATGAATAATTTAAATTTTTTTTATTACTTTATTGAATTTTCATAACACATGACGTTAGCCTACAACTCGAACATTATTCAATAATACCCACGTCACTGACATACTATATTATATACCTATTATATAAAAATCTCATGCACAATGTTTGTTATGAAACACTTCCGACACACTTTGGCCGATTTTTATTAAATTGTTTGTGTATATTTATTTGGTAAGTCTGAGAATGGTCGTGGGTTATTTTTACCCCCAGGTGATACGTGAATGTGTGCCGAGTTAGCTAGTAATGAATAATATACAAGCTCTGTCTTTTGCTATTGTAACATACAATCTGTTAAAACACAATCAAAACACTTTGTTAGTAAAACCATTTATAAATTAGTATTTGTGGATAGTTCATTTTATATTAATTCGAGTAGATAATATATAGGTAACTTCCCTTCCGATAGGATCGAGCCAGTGTGTCAAGTTGTGTCGCCCATTATATATTTAAGAAGTGAGAGTAATGTAGATTGTTGGCGTGCTGCTAGGTCCGTGATATCAAAGAGCACGTGAGTCATATCCTTGATTATTTAATAGTCGATAGCAAGGTCAAGCTGTAGAGGTGAGAGTTTAAGCATAGTAGAAGACGTCTTGCTGGCAGCCAGTGTCACTTTCATGTTATCTACAAGTATATAAATATTTCAGCGATATATATAACTATAAAAATGTCCGAAACCACAAATATCTAATTCAACTTCAACGACTGTCATCAAGAAAACTTGTGTCATGGAATGAAAGAGGCATGATACCAATTACTGTACACCAATACGCAGCAGGTTTAAAGAGCTCTTTCATAACATATTAACTCTCACCTCCTCCACTCGACCTCGCCGATTACAATAGATAATAAAGTAAACCTACGTGGACCTCAAGAAGGGTGACCTTTACCACAACAACATAACACTAATTTCCATGTACACTACATGACAATGTCAGAGAGACTGAGACTAATCTATCGCACTAAAGGCTATAATATAAAACGACCTACCCTTGTCGCTCTAAATTAAAAAAAACTAGTCGAACGTTGGAAAATAAAATACTTGTATGTCACGTCGTCCATACCAATATAGGTCAATGGTTACATTTAATAGAAATAATATAATTTAGTTTAGAAAATCAGAATAGCAAAAGTGAGTCCAACAAGTTGTTTGTTGCCGCAAGCGTCGCCCGGGGCAGGGGGTTCGGGGGCCTGGGGGCTTGGGTTAGGGGGTAGCGGCGTTGTGACAGTGTAATTGTGGAGGTCGTTAAATAAGTTTAATAATCGCAATCGCTAATGCTCATTACGGCGCCACACTGCTGCTGCTCGCGGAGAGTATAACGAGCAGCGAGCGACCATTTTGTAACGAGCCGATATCGCCAATAAACGATACAGCGTGATGCGAACGAGTACTGAATTACTTGTTGTCGACTCTCTATAAGAAGTATTACACATTTAAAAAATGTTTCAGATCTACTAACTGTTGAGGTTCTTGTCAGCTTTTGTCGGCAGTCTTTAAGTGCCTTCGATATGGTATATGGTAGTAACTTCGTACAAACTGCTTGTCCGATTTAGATAGGTAAATATACATTACAAACTGAAATAAAGACATTGACATTTAAGATAAGTATACACTATTATATTTTTGTCGTATTGTTCAATATTTATTTTCAGGGGTTTTTATTTTGTAGTGATTTCAGCAATACCCAACGTAAGTACTCGGAACTAATTAATAGCTGAAGTACTAAGTCATCATTAACTAAAATTTTAACACCAAATCCATTTCAAATGATTGACAATGAAAATGAATCGTGTAAATAATAGATAGATATCAAAGTGTTTTTGTCGTAGAGGATTACACGTGATTTACAGCATCATCATTCTCTTAGAATAAAGAACTGAAATTGAAACTAAGGCTCAAATTGGAATACAATACCCGTTTGCCGCTGGAAAAGAATATCGTAAAAGACAAGTTTTCATTACACCGCTTCCGGGATAGAATCCTCTCTCTCTCTCTCTCTCTCTCTCTCTCTCTCTCTCTCTCTCTCTGTTGTATTCTATTAATTAGTGTCTGTGCTTGGAGCGGCATTAACTCGGCGGTAAGGGTAGGGTAAGGTAAGTTATGGTAGATGAGGTGCAAACGAGCAGACGGTCCAACATGAATGCGTCAAAGATACTTGGTGGTCGAATTCGCATGCTGGAGGTTGCAAGCCAGTCGGGGAACAGATTTTCTTCCACCAAGGGGTGCTGGGTTACTCGGTTACCACGAAATGCTCTCCCAGCGGCAGAGGGGAATAGATAGATATCCTCTCTAGGGTAATTTTGTTTTATTTATTCGGAATTTACGATAGTAATATTGCGCGAATGAATACTCCCATTGCGATGAGCTCTATGTTTTTGCTGTGGGTTCGTTACATTTTAATTTATTCTTTTTTAAATAAGAAGGCGACACCTGAAGGACCAACCAAGGATTCAATACTAGAGCACACGCTGTATAGGAGCCGCACGCGAGTTTTCGGCAACACGTTACAATATAGAATAATTCGTGTGGCACGATGGCGTGATGGCGTTGGCGTCGCGGTCGAAAGTCACGATCTCACGTACCGAGGCCGGAGCCGGAGCCGGAGCCGGAGCCCGAGCCCGCGCCCGCGCCCGCGCCGCTGCTGGTGTCCCTCGCCCGCGGCGCCTCTGCTACGTGCTCATTGCTCAGGGACGACACACGCTGTCATTGACATACAAATTTAATATTTTATTAATACATTTAAAGTCTAGAATCTCGATTAGATTAGATAGATAGAAATTATCTAACCATTTAATTTTTGCTTTTGGATGTAAACAAAATATATGTATATTAAATCTATTGGAAGTCCTACTAAGTACCTTAAAATATTGTAAGATGTTATGACTATCAGAATACAAACCTATTAGGTACTAGATTCAAAAAATTCAAGGTCGTCACACTTTACTTAAATTTTGCTGTGATGATAGTTACAATAAAGCCACTAATACTGTAAAGTTCATCATTAGCTAAAGGAATGTTTTATATTTAAGGACCTAAAGGAAATTATCTGCATTTTTTTTGCTCCGCACCCAGCAAACGTTGTTTTGCCACATATATTTAAAAAATTTGGGGTTGGCCACCCTTATTACTTAGAGGCATAAAAAATAGATGTTGACCGATTCTCAGATCTACCCGATATGCACACAAAATTTCATAAAAATCGGTCAAGCCGTTTCGGTAGAGTTTGATAGCTAATACCGCGACGAGAATTTTAGCTTAATATATTATAACAAAACAATACTGACTATCACTGTATTATTCGGTGACCCTATCTCCTACGAATTAGTTGGTAGATCGCAGGGCGGGCGGGGGGTGCGGGGAGTGAGGGCGGGCGGTGTCAAGTTATAACGAGTTTGGACAACTCGCTAATGAGTGGAGAGAGATGTCACGCGCCGCGGCTACTTCCACCCTGACGCGCTCGCTGCCGTTATATTGGCTACCCTTACCCCACCCCCTGCCCCCCGCACCCCCTCCCCCGCCGATGAGTGTACTCGCGGTGTCGATGTCTGTCGATCGACTATCGAAAATATTGTTACTGTAAGTGTTCACTCGGTATAACTTTTTACAATATCCAAAAGTTTCCATTTGTGTCGTGAAGTGCGGAAAATAAATTCAGCCATCGTTTTATTTTGGTACAAAACTACATAATATTTTTTTTTTCTGAAGAGAAACTGAGAGAGAAACTCGTAGTCTTAGTTAGACTCTTCTATCTACTAGTAAGCTTTCAACTCTAACTCGGTCATTCTGTACTCAGTGCGGTCGTTATTTTAAACCAACATGAAATCCTGTCACAATAATAGAATCATCTTGAAAAAATAATCCAAATTCTCAATGTTATCCTGTCAAGTCAAGCATTGAAGAAAACTCAACCGAGTACATACGAAGTGAAATTCTTTTAAATATTTAGTATTGACTTGAAAGTCATTTCACGCCTTAGACGTTCCTTTTACTAAATCCTAATATGTGTAAAACTAATATGTGTATTTTCATTCAAGGTAGTCAAATTCAGAAAAGCTACCATCAAACTTTCTATCGTAAAAAAATAATTTATGAAGATTACACTATTTTGTATTGATTGTAAGAAATTGGATAATGGGACTTTTAAGAAAATCTTGAGATGATTAAACAATTATATTTTGTCAATAAATCAATAATGGGGAGGGAGATCGCTATTTTCCTTATTGCTCTATGACTTCTGTTGCTGCTGATAATTGACTTAAATACTAATCAATGAATTATTAAGAATAGTTGGATGTTCATGATATACGTGTTGGTGTTTCACGATATATCCCGGAATTTCGCGATCTTGCCAAATTCTAATATATGTGTTAGTTTATATCTTCATCATCATCACAACCCACTTTAATGACCCACTGCTATCCGGGTCTCCTCCTCAGAGTAAAGAAGGGGTTAGGCAATAGCCAACCCACTTTGGCAGATCTCACACACCTTTGAGAACATGGAGAACTCTCAGGAGTGCAGGTTTCCTCACGATGATTTCCTTCACCGTTAAAGCCAGTGATATTTATTTGCTTTATACACATAACTCCTGAAAGTCGTCGGTGTGCTTGTGTAAGTGACCGAACTTGGACCTCCCGAGTAAGACATCCATGTCTGTACTACTAGGCTATCCCTGCGTATATCATGCCTGAACCCCTATCACAAACACAAGGCAAATAATCTAAAAACGGCCTCCATGAAAATATGTAAAAGTTTATTGAGACGGTGGATTAATGAGGCAACAATTTATATCATGATGAGTAGTCCCCGAAGCCAATGGATATTATCAACACCAATAAGTATAAGATCTTATTTTAATGACCTTAAATTCAAGAACTCAAATATTCCAAGGAATGGAGATTTCTAAAACCTAGCGTTTAGATTAGCATTCTGCAGCACCAGAACTTATGTAGGTATTAGATAATAATGCTTTCGTATTAGGTACTGAAAACTATCAGTTTCCTGCTCAAAAACTTCATGAACATTTTATTTTTTAAAAGAAGTGCCTGTCATGGAATTTCAAATTTTAAGTAAGTTAAGTTTTAAAGTAATATTATATAGTTTGATCATTCTTATTAACTGATACATATACAACTGATACATTTGTACAGCAATAGGGTCACCAGGAGAGTCTTTTGTCAACTCAACCCCCATGGTGGTAGGGGATCTGATCCCCGACTGGCTTACGACCACCAGCATGCGAATCCGACCGCCAAGTGTCTCTGACGGGTTGCGGCCGAGCCGCATGTGGGCCAGACTTACACCTTCCCTCTCCCATCCCATTAATGCTATGGGTCTAGTGGACTCTGGGCCCTTGCACAGGGTCCGCTGAAGCATTTTTTCTTTACTCCTCCACCCCACTCCATCTACGAGGATGCAACGCATCAGTAAAACAAGAGGATGTCTCTTGTTTTGTCGATGTCCATGGGCGATGGTGGCCACTTCAGGTGGACCATCTGCTCGTTTGCACCTTATCTACCATAAAAAAAATAATACTTACCTACTCTTAAATACAAAAAATACTGATAGAGTTTAAAGTGAGTGAGTTCAAGTTCAAAGTTCATATAATCTTATTTACCTCATGAACTTTATGAACGAACATGAACACACCTACATCGTAAACATTAAGCGATTTTCAAAATGCAGGTCACGTGAATCAAATCTCTATCAAATGTCGTTTTAGTAAAGAAATCCAATTGCAATAAAATATTTTGAGTTTGAGTTGAGTGGTAGTACAAAATTAATCGATGATGTTTTTATTTTCTAAACATAGTGACACACACAGTATAAATACTAGAAATAAAAACAAACTTCTAACGCCATACTTTCGTCTCCACAAAGTGAGTAATAATTTCATGGGGCTTGGTGTTCGCATCTATAATAAGATCCCACAGACTATATTAGACTTGCCACTTCAGCAATTTAAAACTCAAATAAAAAAGTGTTTAGTAAATAAAGCTTACTACACTGTACAAGATTATTTGAATGATGACAAAGCTTGGATTCAAAATGACGTTGATGCTCAGCTGAATGATTATATCTCTGTAAAACAGACTGATGTAAACAATGGCGTTTTGATGCGAGCAACTGTTGAGTTTGTTGCCAGTTCTTCTCATCAGGAAACTGCTTTCCGAACTGGTGGTAGCTTCAGACAAACTGACTGACTGAACAATTTTAACGTGTCAAAAGTACTTTGTAAAAAGTCTATTTGAATAAAATATTTTGAGTTTGAGAAAAGAATATTAATCATTCCTTATTTACTCATCTCATTCTTTAAATTATATCATAGATTATAATGTACACTATCCTCGATTAACAGAATCTTATACCTATAGAGTGTATTTTAAATGTTATATTTAAAGAGATAGAGTCACTTGAAAGTATTCTGCAGATGTTTTTTCGTTAATACCAAAGGGAAATGATTATAGGCACTAGTGCAATATATAATCAATTATTTACTGCAAAAAAAATAGTCTATAAGATCTTTGTATTCTGTAAGATTATTATATTATAATTTATATCAAACTTAAAAGGGAAAGAAAAACTGTAAATTATACTTAAAAGGTATAGTTTTCAATAGTATATGGACGTTAGCTATGTTAGGGTCTGTATGATACTGAATCCTGTGTGGTCTATATGATTTGATGGACCACACAGGTGACCTGGTCAGTGGCGAGATTATATGGTACAGAATTAAACTGTAGAAGTACCTAATGAAGATAGATACATCAAATATTAGATATCTATTTAACGAGGCTTATAACTTCTTTAGATAATCTCTCTATTATTACAAAAGAGTACCGATAGGTAATAACTATCACTCAGAAAGTATTTATTATAATTTACAACGATAATTTCGATTACAGATTAAGTACTAAAGAAATCATTAATTTTTAAATTTTAACCCAAATCAAAAATTCTTTATTTATTGAGCTAAACATTAGTAACTTGTTTAGTGTTCATTATTGTTCTTTACTAAGAGATTTTCAAAATCTACATTTATAACTGTAGAATAAGAACAATATTTTTTAAACTCGTATAAAAACTGTTAATATACTTCATTTTGAAGCAAATTACAGAGCGCTAGACAGAAGAAAGAACACCCTAACCTTTTACCATACAAAGCACACTTAAAAAAATTAAAATACAGTTTTATAAACGCATCAAACGTCACGTGAGGGCCCTCGCCCAGTACCTACTACATACCCTCGGGCTGCACCCCCAGCCTCAAGTCCACGACCTCCTGCCTCTCCAGCTCCACGTACTGATACTCGCAAAACTCATAAACTCGTACGCACTACATATTATAATCTTTTGCTGACGGTACAGCGACAAAATGGCGTCGGTATTTGCCCGTTTTCATATTTCGCCCCGGGGAAGGACCCTCTATGTAAACATTTCAAATAAAAATGCGCCATACTATTTGCATTCATATCTAGAGAAAACATACATGCTAAATATTGCGCAACGAAATCAAATCATATACGTTGCAAATACAACCTTAACTATTCAGAAATAATGTCTAAAATTGCGTTTAGTAGTACCCAGTGTGCGTGCATTTGATAGCTTTGAGCGAGTGAATGCGTGTGCGTCTCCGTCCCGCTCCCTCCCGCGCGGCGGCGTGTGTGCGTCTCGCTCGGCGGGTAAGTAAGTCGGTGGTATGATTGAGACGTAACTGCCAACTGCCACTGCTCCCATTATACACCTCGAGAATAGTAAACACTTCGAGAGCTGCACTCTATCGATACTCTAACAATTTTTTTATGAAAAAATTTAAATTGACTTAAACGAAATTGTTAAAAAATGATTTAGTCCAAAATCTCTAATTACATTAAGTTGTTAAATAATATTATTTCGAAAACTGGCACACTCAAAATATCTACTTTAGAACTATAGCCTTATAATAAATAAATCAATAATTCTAAGCCGACTGGAATGACTGACTTGCATTATCTCCAAATGCAGTCGTTCAATATGACAATACAGTATAATATAATCCATGAAATTACTAGTCCAATGGCCATTGATCTATATGGACGAAGCTTTCAAAATTTAAAACCGTTAGTATTTTTAAAATAAATTAATAGTTTAAAAAGCATAACCTATCTCCATAAAAATGTCTTAACGTTATCTTTATATTTATTTGAGGTATTTTTCATAATGTTTAATTTATCGTAGATCGTTATCGATGAACGGCTAGTAACGTCACTATGGTAACGAGTCGCTCATCCGACCATAACTAATAGTCGTGAATAAATCGGCCGAGTCCGCACAAAGACGAGTTTTTTTCCTCTCGGCCGCGGCCCGCGCTCGGCGCCAATGAGCGCGCGGCGTCGCTCGGCGCCACTCGGCGTCGCTCGGCGCCTGAACCAATCAACGGGCGACTTTTCAAAAAAAGAATCTCAAAATTATACTCACTTGAATTGATCGCATGTTTTCACTACAGCCCCGGAGCGGACGCGGTTTCTTTCGCGCTCTTTGTGCGCTCTACACAGATCTAGACCCTCTCTGAAAGGGATAAGGGCCAAGCTCGCGGACGCGCGACACCTCCTGAAGGGTGCTGATCATTGTCATTACGATTGCAAATGGCGTCGCAATACGCACGGTTAATCAAATAATAGGAGCGCTCCATTTCCATTAAATAACCAACGACAAACCATCCCACCATTTACACACACCGCAACATACACATGAATATGTATGTCGGGGTTGGTACTGAAAATTTGTCAATAATTAAGTATCAGTAACGTTTTATAATTTATTCAGTGATCCTGACAATATTTATAACAAAGCTTTTGATATCCATTCTCCATTTTGTCTATTTGTCTTAACAACACTCTAACACCGACATGTTGCTTAAATATGGATATGTCGGAACAATTAAAAGGAATTCCTATCATGAACTAAACATTACGATCTCGTACTATTCAGACAGAAACCTGAGCAGTGCTTTGAACTCGTGACCAAGGTGTAAGCTGAAAGAACCCCTTTATATAACTACAACACTCGCCTCCACTGCCCAGGTTCTCTGTTTAAACCTAAAGGCTAACCCAACACGACGCTAATATAAACCTAACTTACACCGACATATACACTATCGATTGAAATTTAACAAATTCAAATTTTATATAATATTCAAATTTAGTTTATTTTTAATCTGTAATCCAAAAATTATTAGATTAGTTATTAATTTCAATTGAATCTTCAAGTAGTCATTGAAATTGTTTTCTTATTTATTGTAAAAAGTTCTGTAACTCTAAAAAAATAACATTATTGGTGAAAGACAAATCACAAAAAGTTTTTTATTATTCTATTCATTTTTAATATACAAACATATTTTACTAGCGACGCGCCCCGGCTTCACACGGGTGCAAGTATTATACATATAAACCTTCTTCTTGAATCACTATCTATCAAAAAAGCTGCATCAAGATCTAAACATACATAGGGACAGACAGACAGACAGCGGTAAATGACTTAGTTTATCTTACAGGCTTTCTTCATTATTCAAGTTAAATCTTATGCAAACAATCACGACGCTCAATCGCATCGTTACAGCGGGAATGAAGGACAAACCAACAAACACTACAATTTCTTATTATTTTTTTGTGTCGCTAATCCTCCATTGAAGTCCAGTGTGAGAGTGTGTGTGTGTGTGTGTGTGTCACAACAATTTGCAATAATCCCATTGTGAGCTTCACACGCCGCCCACTCGCCACCGGACAGCAGACACAAAGACACACTGACAGACGGACGTGTTCGAGTTGCGATGAATTGACATATTCCATGCATTATATTTTTTTTTAATATACACCTGTCCATACAATGCATGCTGTGGCTGTGACCGTATTGATAAGATTTTATTACAGTTTTTTAACACCGGTCACGTGATCAAAATAATGTCTGAGGGTCGCTTAACGAGAAGATTATAATCTTGAAGTAACGATAGATTTTTTATATATTATCTTCTTTATCGTCGTTTTCTCGTGACTAAGGGTCGTGGCCACTGACCGCCATGGTCAAATCTCCGCACGAGCACTCGCCAAGTTTTGCGACAGTCTGTTTTAAAGCGGCTGGAATGCAATCTACATTTAGGAGGGATGGAAGGAAAAATTCAGAAGGGGAAATTTCCTACGTGCTAAGAAAAACGAAAGGGTTTCAGGAGAGTGATTCTAATTCTGACTTTCTATTCATAGTGAAGAAGCCGTTCAAGTATTATGTAACCAGCATTTTTTTGTCAACCCCCCCTATCTCCATGTGAGCAAAGGTAAGCAAAACCCTAACCCCCCCTTTCCCATGATTACGCAAACAAAGTAAGGACCCCCTGCCCTCCTTTAACGCTTACGTAATACTTGAACTGCTCCAATACAGTTTAATGTTTTAAATTTTTCTTTGTGAAATATTTGCTTCTATGTACAAGGAGTCTACAGACAGATAGTTCTAGATATTGTCAAGTATAGAGTAAGAGAAAAAAACTGCAGATTGAATGTCAATAAGAATACCAAACTTCAAATAATGATAAGGGTTATTTACAATGATTTTGACCATTATAACAACATAATGAATATGATGAAGCGAACAAATAATTCCATTATCTCATCAACAATACCTCTCCACTCTCTACCTGCAGCTGCTCGCGTCTTAATTGACGCAGACATTGTTCCCATAGAGAATAATCAACTCTATGGTGTGGCGCGAAGAACCATAGAGATTGTATCTGTATCTGTATCTATTGATAGAGCATGTTCTCGCCATTGTCCGACACCCCCAACCCGTGACTTTACACTAATTGGTACGTAAAAAAACAATCGATTCCTTTTTCATTCTATTACTAATACGAGGATGATTTTTTTCCTGATTTATTTAAATTATATAACGCCAAGATTCTGCTCCTAATCAAACTCTATCAGTTAGTTTGTTAAGTATTTTAGAGGTTAGTGATATGCGAAATCAAATATTTTTTTGTGTTTTCAGTTCTGGTACATTTTGCCTAATTTCTGTACCCTCTCTATGTTTAGAAGAATATTATAAATGAATATGTCGGATATGGTACTTTAAAACACTTTATTTATATTACAAAATTATCCAGGATTTTAATCCAGATATTTTTTGGTTGTATGCTATTATCCCAAAACATAGTTCCTATGGAATTTATTAAAATATGATGATTACCAAATTTTAAAGCGTTGTCTAAATATAATTAAAAAAATCTAAATGAAAAAAGTAAACACTAAAGGAGTTGTACATTTTCCGTTAAATTATAATTATTCCCACGCAGTGCAAATAGATAAGGACTCTTTATGTATACGAATATTTTAACAATAATACAATTAAGTATTGTTAATTTTGATGTTAGCAACACTGATTTTAATAGCAGCCTATTGGTTATGATATTGACAACATTAATCTGAGAAACATTCAGTTGTGCCAACATTAAGATAAAAAAAGCTAACAAAACAAATACGCCGCCATGACTGTAACCCTGAAGCCCTGTGCCTAATTTAAACCCCGAGAGTTTTTCTAGTTAATAAGCTGTCACACTGTCGGTCTGCGTTGAAGAATTGATTATTTTTTATCACATCAGGTCTTTCCTGTATTTCGATCCCTAGAGGAAGTAAGTAAAGCAAAGGGCTATAATAAGCGATATTATTTGCAATGAAACGATTAAAGCATTATTGTTTTGATATATTTGTCGATAAGGATAAAAGAAAGGAGATGTTTTGTGATCGTATCTCCGGTGTCGGGTGATCGGCCGTCAATCAGATCAATGCGTATTGATTGATCTCTGTTTGTTTTGTGAGTGTCAGGTTACATCAAAAAAGTTATAGCAAAACGTTTGAGAATTATTTGTTATCAAGGATATTGGATTATGGAATAATTGCTGCGGTTTTAATAAAAATCATAGAATCGGAAAAGCTGAATCAGAAAAATATCTCGGAAATTTCTCAAACATTGATAAGAGGGATATCTACCATAAGATCCTTGATAAAAAATACATTTTTCTTTTAGTTTTAATTTTCACGTATCCACGATATAATTGTAACACAATTACGAAACATTTTTTTAAAAATGTCTTGTCTTATTTATGTAACTTTCAAATTTTATAAAACGGTACGTCATATTGAAAAAAAAAATTAAATCGCAATGTTCTTCCTTCACAATCAGACAACATACGTCTTACTTCGGATGTAGAGTATTCAGATCAGAATCTCAGTTAAATTCTTTGGCATCATAGCGCCCTAGATAATGGACCGATACTAATGAAGTTTTATTTATTTAAAAGTAATATAATCGAACGGTATTTCTCGTTGCCTTTTTTTGCATTTTATGAATATTTGTTAAGTCTGTATTGACTGCTGTTTTTATATATTGTTTTAAACAAAACAAAAAATTGATTAACCAAGTTAATACCGATTTTTAGGGTTCCGTACCTTAAAAGGAAAAAAGGAACCCTTATAGGATCACTTCGTTGTCCGTCTGTCTGTCTGTCCGTCTGTCAAGACCCTTTTTCTCAGGATCGAGTGGAGGTATCAAGTTGAAACTAATATCAAATACTCAAGTCTGCGGTCCCTTGCGGATGGTCCACGCATTGAAAAGATTTGACCGTTAATGTGGTCACTCATATAATTATAAGGTACTTTCCAATGACCTAGCGCTGTAAAATTTTCCACGAAGTAAGGTCCCATGGCAAAAATAAAGGATAAAATTAAAAAACTGTAAATTTTTTTGTACATCACAAGAAAATTAACTTTTTTTTAACTGTCACGAAAGACCCTTTTTCTCAGAAAAACATGAAGATATCAAGTTGAAATTTATACAAAATATTTTAATCTCTAGTTCCTCAAATATGTAAAAATATCAAACTGATAAGTCGATTTAATGAAAACCCGCAGCCGCTTTTATCTCATGTATTGTAATTTTGATTTTCGAGATAAATCAAAATTCCCAGGCTTCGTCTTTTGACCTAGGAACATGATTTTGGCAAGAAGCAAGGTCTTATAGCACTAGTATGGGGAAAAATCCTAAAAATGCCAATTTGTTGTTACATCACGAAAAAACTGATATTTTATAGATTTAGGTTTTGACGCATTATTTGAAGAACACGTGAAATTATCAAGTTGAAATTAATAGTAAACATGTATGTCTATAGTATCTTAAAGCTGTGAAAAATCAAACGTCTAAGTGTAAGCAATCAATGAATATAGCCATTTATTCTTAAGTGACAACAAGTAGTTTTCTATTGGGCATTCTACAGATGCGGACATGAAAAATTCGATGTTTGACATTTAAGTAATTTTCAAATATGTTACATAATATACCTGGCCACGATACAGATACAAAATATTTTTACCGTTTAAACTTATTAGACCTTAAATAAGTTTATTCCAAGAAAGAAAGAAATTATTTGTAATGCAAAAATGTATTTAAAAAGACTATTTAGTAAAATATAAATTTCATTAAATAATTTATTAAATTTTTAATTTTCACACTCGGGAATAAGGTTTAAAATATGGCACCTCTTCCATTTACTCAAATTTTCAAAGCCCTCTAGCTTAACTTTCATCAGGGCTTAAATCTGTGACGTGTGTATGTATAACATATTCGAATGTTAGTAAAATCGCAAACATGAACGTTTTTATCGTCGTATCGTGTGAAATGAATCTAAAGCTAATGGGTCGCGAATCTTAGTAACGGCTGTTGACGATATGACATTTTGTTTACTGGTAAAATATTTTAATAGACTCGAAAAAAAGAAGGTTCTATATTTGACTATTCATATTTTATTAATATAATATGTTCACTGACTTTAAAATTATTTTTGTAAAATTATTCTTTATTGTATTTTTCTTGTTAAAAATGTTATATCATATTTTCTTATATTATTTTTGTAAGTAATTATAAATATGTCAATTGAAATACGCATTACTAATGTCGGGAATAAATGCCCCCCAATACTATTTTTGATAATATTTAAACCCGCACACGAAAATCAAAATTTGATAGTGTTTGTCCCTTTATTGAAATTGTACGGAACCCTCAAAGCGCGAGTTCCACACTCGCACTTGGCCGAATTTTTATTACATTAAGATTCTATATTTTTTTTACATATTATTGCGTATTTCTCTTAAAGGTCATTTATTTCATTTTTGATAATTTGTTCATGTAACGCAGTAATATCGTAGCGGCGTAGCACGTAGCGCGTAGCGCCGCGTAGACATCTACGACACTATAAATAAGTACATGGATTATAATTACTAACAAACAAGGTCTTCCAATATAATGTCAATTATTTTAACATTTAAGTAACGTCTTAACTTAACTTCTACGAGTAAACGGGTGGACCGATTTCTCTCATTCTTTTGTTTGCTTTATTTTTTATTGTCAGGAGAATATATAGAAAAAAATATTACAGATACGCGAAAAATTACAATATTTAAGAAAACTTAACGACCATATAACTTTTCAAATGTAATCTTATCGCTTCTAACAGTATAAACTTTCCTATTGTAACGTTTATGGCGTATATGTGTAACTAACTGTTGACAGTTGACTGAACATTTGGCCAATATTCACAGTTAGGGCAGGATATCGTCTGTAGTTGCTAATAAATATAAATTACTACTAGATTAGCTTTCAAAGTAAATGAAATGGGGGAAAGAAAGTAATTTGATCAAAAAGAATACTTAAACTAAACGTTACTAAATACATAAAGGTGCAATATATATTATTCAAACTGTTTATATACTTCATATATAATAAATTCAATTCATAAAGTTAACAAACATCATTCAAATTCCCGATTCGTGCTGTGTTAGGGTTTGTATAATAATTTTATTAATAATAATGTCCAATTTTCATACAATAGTAAATCCTAATTCACATCTGCTTATTATCATAAACCCCCTACACCCTTAAACCCCTACATTATAATGTTATATAACAAAGCATTAGTGACGTGACGTCCATTGTGGGCCACCCCATTATGTAAATAGCTAAATATAATAATTTGCCTGTTAGGGTGTGTGGGTTCGTTGTTCACACCTTGCTCTATGTCAACACAATAATAGAGCTCACCTTAAATACGATTTGATGAGGGAAACATAATTATATAAAGAATAAAGTAAATAAGACACAACACCTTTGACATCTCATATAAAACCAAAAACTCTGTCAATGGAAAAACCAGTTCATTCATTGCTCCGTTACTTTTTGAAAATAAATGAACAAATAGATTTATTATAAAGTAACTGACTCCTAACCTCTTCGCTGAGGTGTATTGGACTACAGATAAAAATTATCAAAATTGTATTTAGCATTTTTCACCATTTAATCTTTCCCTGAACTCCTGCTGTTCTCGAGTTATAGCGAGACTAACGAACATCAATTCATTTTTATATATAAGAAAATTTTTAGTTACACAAAATATCTTAGACATCGGCAATTCAATGATTTTTTTAACCGACTTCAAAAAGGAGGTGGTTCTCTATTCGATTGGTACTTTTTTTTTAATTTATGTATAGCGATTACGCTAAGATTTAGAAACCGATTTATGTGATTTTTTCTTTAGTTTGATACGAAATAGTTACTATTTGGTCCCATAAATTTAACATAGTTTGGCCAAGTAGTTTTCATTTTATGAACACTTTTTCCGTTCCCGTTTCTTGGGATAGCTGCTACTTAAAATAAAATTACTATTTAATATGTGACAATAAAAAGCAACGAAATGTTATAGTCTACCTGATGTAATCTAGAACAATCCTACTGCAGTTTACAGAACAACCTCTTACAGACAATAAAAAGTAAAAAATAAAAAAAAACTTGAAAAAAACCGACTTCAAAAATTTTAAAATAAGATACTAAAAAGTAAGAAATAATTTTGTTATTTATTATTCTCTCTTTATTAAAACTAGATATATACCAATATATAGATATATATATTTAAAAGACTTATTAACGCTTCGCTGAGGTGTTAATATCATTGTCCTAGTAGATTCGCTGAAAGAGCAAAACAGTTTCTAGATAGCAACACCGTTCATAACTTTTTATTCGCAGGTAGTACTTTTTGTTTTATTCCAAGACTGTAGATCTCTGTTCCGATAGACTTGACTCAGTTGTCAAACGGAGCTCGCTCTGTGACCATTATGGCTGTGCAGTGGTGTGGTGGCTTCCGTTTTAAGTGCATATTATTATTGTCTTGTAAGTGTTACCCGTTTAAATAAAACTCTTTATAGAGTTTTTCTCAGTACATCAGTTATGTACAGATGTACATCATTTTAATAATAATCCAACAAAACAGATTATCACAAAAGATTCAAGATAAGTATAAAATACCCGCATACTCCAAAGTTTTGCGTGACAGCGTGACAGCGTGACAGCGTGACACGTCACCCTTTCGTATTGATATTATTCAATGTTGTCACCCCTGTCCTCACATCCTATGTACAGCGCTTTCAGTTTATAAATACTAATAAAATGACAGATGGACTGACAGGTTTTACATATATTTTGAATACGAGTAGCTCCGTAACACAATTCATTGCGTGACATCAGACATGTCACGTAACCCAGAAGTACTCAACAATATACCTATCAACAACTATAAGAGTACTTAAATTCAAAAACATAAATTTCACTCTGGTTTATTTTTTATAAACAGTATGCTAAAAAAATTAATTAATATAACTTACGTAACGTTATGATATGTGGTTCATCAAAATTATATGTTAAAATTTTTAAAATCCTATCCTCTTCCTTTAAATCTATCAAATTTTCTAGTTACTGAACTCCTTGAGGTTTCAACTGAAAAATCGAGGTTCTATATATCAAAAATATGTTATCTAAAGTTATTTTTTTCACCAAATCATTAATAAAACCTACAGCTCGTCCTAACTTTGCACGGATGGAATGTACAACTAATATGTAATCGGGGTTAACTAGAAAAACAGAAAATATATTGTGGTCCCCTAATAGTTTCAATATAATGTATCATTAATAAATATATATTATTACTATGTAGATATATGTCAGAAACCGTGATGAAAGAATTAACAAAGAAACCATTTTCGCTATAAGAGTATAGATTACAATATCAGTATAGATAGAAAAAAGTTTAGCAAGGTCAATGTTATTGCAAGTATATTTCGTTAACAAGACTTACCTCTATCTGCCTCTCAGAGCTGAGTGTAGTAGAGGGGTGGTGTGTTGGTGTGCTGGTGGGCTGGTGGGCTGATGGGTGCTGCACGGTTAGGCGAAGGGTCCTCAAGGGCGAGCACTCTTTAGAAAATCGCAAATCGTTCGATGCGACGAGAGCGAGGTGCCGCTTGACGGAGCTAAGAATATATTTGACGTTAAAACGAATAGTTTATTGAATATTTTTATTCATCATAACAATACTGTTATGTACAACACGAAAGAGTGTTGGTTTGGACTTCTTTCACGATGTGGTGGGTTGAGGTGGATGCAGACAGAAAAGAAATATACAATTCTTGCGAGATAATACTACTATCTATCCATAAAAATGCCTGACAATAAATATTAGTGTTAAATACTTATTACTTCGCGGTAATCTCAGGATTTACTGGACTGATATAAAAAATTCTTTCAGTGTTAGATAGCCCATTTATCGAGAAAGGCTATAGGATATATATCATCACGCTAAGACCAATAGGAGCTGATGACGACGGGCACGAAGTCGTGAGAGTCGACTAGTAGTAATATATATAGTAAATATGAGTTATATTTTAAAAAAAGACATCTTCATCAGCTTCTTAATCGAAATTGGAACTTACTTTCATTGTAAAGTTAAGATATACCATTTTATACTTTGTCCCAACATTAATTTTAAAAAATTTTACAATTTTTTCTTGCGAGATAATATCTGGAACAGCTTAACTTAAAATAATAATCAATTACGAATATAATTTCTCAATATCTTAATTATGATATATTAGTTACTAGGTATTTCATGCCAGAGCAAGAACGTTCGTTTTTAAAAACTAATTTCAAGTATATAATGGAATTTTCATTCTAGACGCTAAACATAGTTTCGTAGCTCTGTGTCCCCGTGGGCTACGGGACAGACCATTAGGTGGTGATAGACGAAGCCGATTGTCCCGAGAGGCTGCTGAGAGGCGAGAGGCGAGAGGTGAGAGGTGCACGCTCGCAATTTATCACATTGCCACTGCCGCTGGTTTTTCCTTATCCACTTCACTTCCACCTCCACCTCCGCATCCGCATCAACCACTCACCACTCACCACGGCACTCATTCCTGTCAAGTCAATTAAAAGAATTGCTCGTTACTTACTTAGGTACTCTTCTATATCCCTTTAGATTAAGTAACTAACGTTTGTTACACGCAAATATTATTTACAAGATATTGTATAACTTATAGTAAGTTTTACACATCATTTTAATTTTAAACTTCTATGGCAGATTAGGATTCTTAATGATATCCTAATTTTATAGGGTATAAGAATAAAATATTGCACTCTAATATAGGTTATAAGTAGATAAAAAGTTTACAGGCTAAATATTAGAAATATTTTATAAAGAATGTACTTATATATAGGAAAGCATCTAACGAACAACAATTCCTAAGAAGGACTGGAAGTTGGCTTCGAGTTCTATGTTAATAAAATTGAAGACATTTAAAACTATATTCAGACTCACGGTATCAAATCGAAATTAACTTTTTTTTAAAAGGTTAATATCGTTCGTAATATTCGTATAAAAAATACATTTTTAAATAACATAAAAGAGTGCTGTAATCGATTTGCAGCAAAAGTAAATTATAATAAATAGGGAAAGTTTGTATATTTTGGGTCGTGACGACTATATCTTACAAAACTTTCCGTTATTGTTATTTCTGAACAATGTGATGTTAGGTCGCAATTGAGAGAGATAAATAATGAAATTATGTTATTACAATAAGTAGGTGAGCGCGCAGCCACGTGACAACACAATACTTACTGTACCTACACGGCACAGTTGCCCACAGACTTCAATTGAGACACGCTCTGGATAATGCGAGAAAACATTACTGAGTTTGCTTAACCATTACTCAAACACGTCATCTTTACCTACGTCTCTGCCTATACGTATAAAAATTGACAATTTGTTAGTCAGTAATAAAGAATGTCAGTAGCAAAAACTTTATAACTGATGTGGATCATGTTAGCGATAGTATTTGGGAGTTTTTGATTGGTTCATTATAATAATACTCGATACACTGACGACCACTGATAGACCAGAGACAGGTTGATGAATAATTTAGATGTAATCAAAGTGAAAAATAGTATAACCGATTCCTTTCTCGATGATCACTTAATTTTTATATTACGTAAAGCAAAAACTATAGAGAAAGAATGCAGAATATTTTTTAAATAAATATTATGCAAAAAAAATACATTAAAACAATAAAAACATTACCGCCATGTATTTGTCATACACACGCATATATATACTCTTTAGTTTATTGTTATAGTAATTTAAATTAATTAGGCCACTAGGCGACCACTAGTTTAAGTTTAGTTTAGTTAGATCTTAGATTCTCTAAGTTTAGTTTAGTGAAGGCAAAAGGTAATGTTAGTTATAAAGAACTTTACCATCTTTTATGAAATGTTATTGAGTTTTTTTTTATGATAGATAAGGGACAAACTAGCAGACGGTCCACTTGATGGAAAGTGGCCACCGTCGCCCATGGACATCGGCAAAACTAGAGGGTATCTCTTCTTTTGTCGATGCGTTGCCGCCTCGAAGAGTGTGGGGGAGCGAAGAGAAGAATGCTGCGGTTTCAATGGACCCCTAACAAGAACCCGGTGTTCATTGAAACCGCTGCAGTATTAGGATGGAAGAGGAAGGGGTTGATCTGGCTCACATGCGGCTCGGCCGGAACGCCTCGGAGACACTTGGCGGTCGGATTCGCATGCTGGTGGTCGCAAGCCAGTCGGGGAACAGATCCCCTACCACCAAGGCATACTGGGTTACTCGGCTCTTATGATATGCTCTCCCAGCGGCAGAGGGGAATTGTATTCTAACCCGTCCCCTCACGGGTTAAAATTATGCGATTTTATAAACATTAATAAATCAGTCAACACTAATATTCTCTGTTCTAGACGTCAAATTCGAAGTTCAGTCAAACAAAAACAGAAAAAAGTTAAGAATAATATTAAACAAAAAATATATCATAAATTGCTCACCGAATATAGCATTTCAAAATAATGCGTGCAAAATGACATCAGATTACAAATGGCATCAAAAAACCTGTCAAAACACACAGACGGCGTGACAACTATATAGAGTGTGACATTTCAATAACAATCAAATGGCGGAGTAGAAAAGGCGATGGTTTTGTAAAAGGACACCTTTGTTTGATAGTGGAGCGGACACTGGATACTGTACACTGTACACTTTACAAAAGGACAGTTCTTAAGGTATTACAATCATGTTGATAAGACTCCGATTGTCATATTTATATGTACGTCATATTATAAGTATTTCTTTCAGATTACTTCATCTTCTCCAGTCTGGTATATCCATCGATATCGATGTTCTGCTTCTCATTTCCATTTTCCACGTAATGTACAACAATTATGGCCGCCAATCTATTATTTTTTGGCTCTATTTTCCGCTCTCCTTATGACTTATGTAATTTTCCCATCTCCGCTTTCTAGTACCTAATCTTTAGGTTATTTTAGCAACTCATGTCAGTTTTTACTAATCCCACGTTAGTAACGATTTACTACTAGAAAAACTAGCCTTTTTATTTAAGCTAGCCGACTCACCCCGGCTTCACCAGGGTGCAATTTACCACGTGTACTTAGATTTCACAAAAAACTATTTTTTTTTCTACAGGAACTATGATTTTTTTAGGATAATCCAGGCTATAAAGTATCTATGTACCTAATTTCATCTATTATTAGTAGAAGTATCAATTATTTTAATTTTTGAAATAGTTAAAATAATAGGTAGGTAAATGCTACGCTTTGCAGCAACAAATTGATCTTTATCAGATTGTATCTTATGATCAAAGTTGTACCATTTCTTACACATTGTTATCTCTATCTCTAATCCACTTAAACTTAGCGGCTATTGAGTATTGAGTATTGTGAGCAAAACATCAAATACTGTCAAATACCTGAATGGAGGAGACCGCTCCCGCTCCTCTAAAGCCTTTGTACATGAAATGCGATCGATCCGCTCTTATTGTCGATATCGAAATGTGCTTAATCGTTTATTGAATTATTTCAAAAGAAAAAGGTTTGTTTTTCTTGTACAAATGCCTTTTAGTGTCACATACAAACATCAAACATGAGGTCTGGTGACAATTCTTTTTAGAGTTACTACTATTTTAGTTTTGACAAGCGAAGTGACGTCAGATAATTTTTTTAGTAGAAATAACTTTTATTATGGACAATTTTCTTTTGTATCAGCAACAACTTTTAGCAGCCTTTAATTGAGTAGTAATTCCAATAGATTTATTTTAACAATGCAACACTGCTACGACACATTTACTCCTCTATATCTAAGATTTACTGACAGGTAGCTTTGAGTGAACAATATCTAAAGAAGTGAGGATAAAGTTTAGTCTGGTTGTGCTAAATACATCTTATTATTGATTACATGAGTTTACTTTATTTGTTAGTTTAGTTAGATGTTGCACTGCGAGGTCGAGCAGTAGAGGAGGCGTGGTTAACGTAAAGGAGTTTTGTAAACTAGGCACTACTCTAATAATTAAACCATTTGTGACAAACACGTATTCTATTTTTATATTATTGGAATCAAAATATAAAAACAGCACTCAATATACTTGGTAATGACAGAAAAGTACCGAGAAATACCGTTTCATCTGTACTCAGTGTAAGCAACGTCATTGCGTTGCCATGGTTACAAAATTGTTATAACTGTCAATATATTAATATTGTGAGGCAGCTCTCAAGTGAGCAATGAGCTGATAGTCTTCAAACGGGTGACCAGATCTTCACAACACATAGGTACCTAAAAACCATCTCGATTAAATTGCCTTTCAAACAAATGCTACGATGCCACAGACAGACATACAGATAAACACCATATAACACCCGTCGTCGTAGCCTCGGGGTTAATAATGATTATCAATTATATATTTTATTGAGGTCTATTTTTTTATTTCTAATTCTTATTTCTTTTCCCGGACGGCACCTTAACCTTTTTTGGTTTCTAGGAATCCAAACGAGAGACAACCTATTGTTTTTTTAATCCCATTAAATAGAGTTTATCTATTTTGGGAGTAGTCTGTTTTAATCACAACTCTAGACAAAGGTTTGGAGAAATAAAACTGCGCACTGATAATATTGAGGTCAAAAATAACAGTCCAGGTATACCATTACTAAAGCCAAGAAGTGTAAAATATACTTTTCCGATGTTTAGAAATAGAAGTGTTCCGGCGTTGGGAGTGGACAGCGAGGTGGGGCTCCGGGACTCCGGGGCTCCGGGGCTGCGGGCTGCGGGGCTGATTGGAGTGGTTCGCTGATATTTTCATTTCGCATTTCCATATTATTTTGTTGAGACATTCGTTTGTGCTCGGTCCGCCATCCTCCCGTCCCCCGTCCCCCGTCCTCCCGGCCGCTCTAACGAAGGGCCCTACAAAGACCTTTGAAAATGAAAACTCTTTGAAGACCGCCATCCGCCATCATTACGTAGATGTATAATTTACTTTTTTCAACTTCTTATTTCTTTGCTTTGAGCTCGTTTTGGAGTGTTTTGCAATGTTTTTTTGTGAAATTGGATGGGTCTCATATTTTAGGTCATTATACAGAGGTAACGTTCTGAAGAGAGGAAGATACTTGTATTGTTTGCGTTTATATCTTTTCTATGTACTTAATAATGAAGACAAATTAAATTATAGTTATTTATTATTTAAATTAAATAGATACTAAAATGGTATATAATTATTACTTAACGTTTACATAGCATGAAAGTCGCTTCTCGCTATCTGTATGTAAGCTTACATGTTTTAAACTACTAATAGACAGCTTGATTCAAGAGCAAGGTATAGTATAGTACAGTATTTTATATTACTTTAATTACATTAGTAAGATATAACAATTATGTATTTATTCCAGTCAAAATGGATTTATGGATGTAGAAAAGAAATGTAAAAATATAATACTCGTATAATAATTACGAATTATTGTTTAGGATTTTCAGGAAGATTTTGAATAGTGGCTAGTGCTACTTAATTCATTGAAAAAAAATATAGCTAGCTCGTAAAAAATTATAGTAACCCGTGCGGCGTAAACAATTTGACTACGATAAAAATCCTGTTCGACCTCCTTACATACACGAATCATTTAATTGCTCATTGGAGTTATGTTAGTAGAAGACAAAGTTTCTTTAATCCAATAATATTTCGGCCTAAGCAGAAAAGCTCTCCGAAGTCTCAGACAATTATTGAATGAATGGTTAAATGCAAATAAACAAACAGTAACATTAGTTGACCGATAAACCGTAAAAAGTGAAGAGAAATCCTATTTTATGTAAAATAATACGTATTTCGTATGTGGACGGTACATAACGGACGGTTTACTCGTAGCTAAAGTATATTATATAATGTATAATGTGCGAGTATAATGTAGATAGGTGTGTCCCCAGTTCGCCGAGTCAGATTTTTCCACCCGTTGGAGGCAAATGTATTATGTAGGCAGCGATCGAGGCACAATCACTTGAGGGCAAAATGGAATAACTTTGCTCTGATTTCTTCATTCACATATACAAATAGGTATTTCATATGTGCAACTTAACAACTTTCATACATATATTTTATCTACGTCGTATAAACTTTATTACACACCAGAATGTTAGAATTTATATTATCAGTAATTTGGTTTCATTTCTTTTCAACTTGTTACATTTATGTTTACCTTATTTAAATTATAGTACACAAAAATAGTTTAGCTTTTTATAAATAGAAGATTTTCAATTGAATAAATAAAGGTTTTTGATATAAAAGACAGTCATTTCAGATATATTGCGGATAATTGAAATCCTCAGTAACATTTAAGAATACTAAGTAATATATAGAAACCACTAATTAATTTAATGAAACTTTTTAGTGAAGGTAATACAAAAACAATGTATGATTAATGATTTTGTATGAAACTCTTAACAACCGCAAATGAATTGAAATACGAAGCGCGTAGAGCGCAGACACGCACTTCGCACTTCGCACTTCATCAATTCCTATATAAAGCAGACAATACAATACCAGCATAATGTAAAAATCCGTAGCCATGGAGCTGTGGATCCATGGAGCAGTGGAGCCATCCAGTTGAACAAAACTATCACCTACGTTATTTACATAATGGGCCAGGGACCACCCTCCCTCGCAATAAAGGATATTGCAGCTCCGCTATATAACTACTCCCACTATAATGTCATTGTTTGCAGATGATGACGGCGCGGGGGTGCGCGGGGGTGCGCGGGGGTGCGCGGGGGGGTGGGGAGTCATTAACGGGACATCGTTACTGGGCGGAACTGCGTCGTTACCTAAAGACAAAGCACCTAGCCATGTGCCCGGCCATTTTCGAGCTGCATACTACAGGAGGCTGTTGAGAATACCTCAATATTTCATGTACTTATTTTTTAACATTTTTGTTAATCGTGAGCGTTGACAATCAGAGAAAGTAGACCTAATGTTAAGTAAATGGAGAATGTAGGTTATATCGAGTCTACAATATACCTATGTGCTATGTTAGTAGAGGCCACTTTCACACATATATAAACCTTACACTAAAATTAAAGTATGGAACTCGTTTGAACAATAAGTTAAAATAAAATGGCTGCACTTTACTCTACATACACTTTTTTGAATTTAATTGTTTTATAACGACAAATAAGGTGTCAGAAAATTAGTAAAAAATTTCTGCTCTAGTTTACCTCGTTTAGAAGTTTCTATACTAGACCTAAAAATTAAGAAATCTTCATGCCTTTGATTTATAAATGTTATTTTTATTAACATCCTTTACGGAAACCATGAGAGCTTGGTATGTTTTCTAATTAAGATACCTGATTGACTGTTACATTTTATAATAAGTTTAATGAGATCAGTTTTATTACAACCGCTTATATCAACCTAAAATAAAAAAAAGTTCTTTGTGACCGGAACCTAAGCATTTCTCTTCGAATACATATAGCGCGGTGCTATGTCTTTTCTGTACTGCTCTATGGTGTAGAAGCTTGACAGCTTGGACGCTGACAGAAGCCATGTCTAGAAAACTGGAAGCGTTCGAGATGTGGGTGTACAGACGTATGCTAAGAATTTCTTGGAGAGACCGTGTACGAAACAGCACTGTGTTACAAAGAATGGGGAAGGTTACAGAGATACTCACAACCATTAAGAGGAGGATATTGGAATTATTTGGGCACGTCATGCAGGGGAAAGTGGCAGGCAGAAGGAGGCCAGGCCGCAGAAGGATATCGTGGCTTAAGGACTTGCGCCAGTGGTTCGGGAAGAGCACAAGATCACTTTTTAGAGCAGCGGTCTCAAAAGTTGAAATCGCCCTATTGATTGACAACCTTCGTAAGGAAACAGAACATTAAGAAGAAGAATGTGAACCTTATATTTATAAAACATAAAATTGTGAATTATACCTACGAATAAATAAAATTAAATGTTATAATACTCATCTCCTGGCGTAGGAAGTAGTAAGGTTGTCGTGGCGGCGCTATGTAGGCGCTATATAGGCGCTATGTAGGCGCTGGGACTCATCTCGTTCGTTAGCAAATGCATTCCGTAATGAGCGTTTTGTGCGCAAATGTAAAAATATATAAAATGCACTATCAAGTAATGTGAGTCTGGGGAGCCTTCCCCTACCCCCATCCCCCATCTGCCACTGTCATCCCAGCGCTGCGGACGAAGTCTTATTCTTTGAGATGGATAATAGAAAAACATTTTAGGTAATAAGTTTTAGTAAATTTTAGTTCCTCTTTGGATTCATCTTAGAATATAAATAATGAAATATAAACCATAATCACCCATAGACCTCAGCAAAATGACCATTATCTTTCAATCGATATCTTCCAAAATGAAGAGAAAATGTACAAATTAAGATATCACCATAGCATAAATCATCATTATTCATTATGAATTATCTTACAATATAGCATAAACAATTAAGAAGCAAACGAAACCAAAAAATAGTTTTCTTCTTCCAAATCATCTTGTGTAAGCACTCTTACCTAACAGCAGAGAAAAATTTAATATTTTTTAGAAATCCAACCATTTCCACTGTTGTAATTGATGGATAAGCAGTGATTGATTCTGCAATTATTCATGAAATTGTGAAATACTAGTAACCAAATAACCTATCAGTTCCACTGCCTTCAACTCTCCAGAAAGGTACTCCAGAAATCGCTGAAACACGAGAATTAGATCGAGAAAGGATTAAAAGTGTATGAGATAAAACAGTTCTATAATCCATGGTATAGGTTCACTAATTTCATTCATTAATTCACTCACTAAACTGTTAATAAAAACAGAAGGTTTATTATGTTTTATTCTGGAATAAAAAGTATCTTATCTGTTGTTCCAGCTTATAAAGTACCTGTATGCAAAATTTCACTCAAGTCCGTTTAGCTGTCCTGTGTCAACACTTTCTCGCAGGAACTTTATATGCGTTTATTAAACAGTTTTTGAGTGATTAAGTAATCAAAATCTAAAAATGACAACATACAAACGTTCTCATTTAATATTAGTAGTATTCTATGCGCCAAAATAAATATTTTTTCGTGCACACTCCGGAGTCCGGATAAGGCACCTCATCTTGATAATGAGCGCCGTAATCAAGAGACGTATGTGCATTACGCGAGTAATTATGTAACACCGTTATGTACGTTCACAAATATTCACTTTACATTATATACTATATACTACATGCAGTACTCACGGCATTTTCTAATGATTCTGAATTAAAAACTTCATTATACGCCAGCGATTGTGGGGACGCTAAGTGAATGAAAAAATGGCGGATATTCTTTTTGAAATCAAATTTCATTTGAGTGTTTGAAAGGTTGTTGCATTTGGAAAATATAAAGTATATTTTTTCACATTGTCACTCTTTGTTATATAACTAACGAATGCTTTTTGACTCCAGAATTTTTGTGCTTCTTTGAAACTTAAGTAAGAGGACTTTGGAATATTTCTAATGATATATTATATGTAGCACAATTATATAGTATACCAATAACTCTTACTAATATTATAAATATGAAATAACCTGGATTAACATATAGACTACTTTATATCCCGGAAAAAAATTAAGTTTCTGCAGGATAATAATATAATATGTTTGTAGTAGTAAGCGTCTAAATTTTTTTATTTTAGGGTCGACTAGTATTGATTTGCTTAACTATTATTATTAAGCAAATCATAATCATATATTCATATAATTTATTTTAAAGTACCTTCACTTGCTCGGCAATTTATAATCTATGATCCAATAGATTTGTGGAGGCTTTGAGGAGAATTATCAAGGGATGCTTGAAAAGTGAGTGTAAAGAGGTCTTACTTTATTGAGGATCAAGTAATTCCTTGATATTGTTGCTGGTATAGTAAGATGCATGTTATATTTGTCTTTTACGTGTCTATTCACTATAACTGATATTATATATCTTATATTATATGGCTGATAAATAACTCTTATAGATATTTTTTCAACTTTGTCACAACATCCTAAATCCAGAGTAAAAAACACAATGGTTACATTAAATGCAATGCTTTGGTAAATATACAGATGCACATTAACCTAACCATAATATGTAGTCTATTGGGTATATAATTATGTTCAACTAGAATCATTATCTAAACCATTATCTAAAAAATAAAACTGTAATGACACAATTGAATATAAAAGTGTTTAAATGAATAAAGTCATCCATTATGGAATCAGTGGTGTGAAGGCGCAGCTTGGGCTTCGGCGACGTAATTGAATATGAAAGATTGGTAAACCTCTAATAAAGCATTGTTCGCGAGGAGGCTCCTTTGAATAAATTTGAAATGAAATTGGTCGGAGGAAAAGAAATTATGCAGGATTCTGAAGCCGAGGGTGAGGAGCCCCGCAGCCCCGGGGGATAACTTGCTTACTATATACTTTTTGGTGAAGGGGAGTAAATAGGAACCAAATTGCATAACGCTGAGGTTTATGGAATAACTTGTCATTTCACGAGCTTTTGATGTCGCTTGTCGCCTCTTATAAACATATTTTAAATTCAGCTTCATCATTCTATTGCTGTGTTGAAGTGGAGGGAGATTTATATTTACTTATGGATCTTTTGAAGACTACCAACACTTGCGATAGTTCACGAACGACTGTTAGGTATTTTCTATCCATTTATTAATGAAAGCGTAATTTTAATGAAGTGTGAGGTACCAGGTCTTCGTGTCGCTTGTCGCTTGTCGCAATCGCATGAGACGTTAACTTTAATGTTAACAACGAAGTTAAGCAAAGCAAAGAAGTTGCCACTTCCTAGAATTTTTTATAACAAAAACAATACTTTACATTTATAGAATTATTCTCATTTATCTTACTATATTCTTGACAAACATATTTATTAGAAACACTTAACTCAGCAAACTTTGATTTACTTGGTTTTACGAGGTACTACTCTGCTCCTTATCTAAAGTATCTTGTTTTATTATCTTTTACTTTCCTCTGTGCATTACACTATAACTATGCTGATTAAATATAAAAAAAAATATTTTACTATTAGAAAATTACATGATTCCCAAAAATACTTGCCTATCTAGGTTCCATAAAACAGAGCTTAAATAGCTATCTAAATACAACTTATGTAATTTTGTTAATTACATTTTTACCGAAATTAATAACTCTATCTTTAGATAATAGATATAAAAGATTCCAAATTCGATTTTTTTTACAAAAATTTGAATTTGGAATCTATTTTTAATCCATAACTCAAAGTTGTTTAGGATTGAGATAGATCATTAATTTCGGCCGGTAGAGTATAAAAGCACTTTCCAAGAGTTTGCATCGCGTCAGGAACTTTTGCTGGTACGTTGCGAAGAGTCTTCTAGCTTCAGAGATCTCCAGGGAAATCACCATATTTATATGAAGGGAAAAGTCTGATGACACATAGCTGTAAAACAATCTCTTTTTTTACAAATTTATTGCAATTTTTAGCAAAATTTTTATGTAGTTAAAATAATTTAGTTGATAAAAGATCCCCTAGTCGTTGAGGGGTAGTTTCATCAGGTCGTTGATTGGATAATTCGTGGTGGGGCGCCGGTCGCTGTTCGGGCCAAAATGGCGACGTAGTTATCGAATTATACTCGAACAAGGAGCCCTAATACTGTAAGTGGCAGGAGAGAGCAGGGCTGGCTTCACTTCAGTGTTTTATTTTTAATATAAAGTTGGTACTAAATAGTTTTTATTGATTTTTCATGATCCGTTCTATTCTACTACTAAGCAGTTCCAGAAAAAAGTGATATCTTGAAGGAAGATTACCTGGTTAGCCATTTAAGTAAGTATCTAAATACTCTCTTAATAAATTTAAGAATTTGAGTCAGATAAAACTAACAGACTTTGCTCCATAATAAAACACATCAGTTTGTCTTCTGACACCTCAAACGTTTTTACGACTTCTTGGCTCGGAAACTTAAAAACTATTTTAAAATATCTTGTTTACGTAAATCTAGTTGCAAATCTTTAATAATATATAAAGGTGCAGAATTTGTTTGTTTGAACGCGCTAATCTCAGGAACTACTGGTCTGATTTGAAAAGTTCTTACAGAGTTAGATAACCCATTTATTGAGGAAGGCTATAGGCTATATATCATCACGCTACGACCCATAGGAGCGGAGCATTACGCGAACTAAGTTGCACGGTTTGACTAGTAATATATAAAGCTGAAGAGTTTCTTTTGAACGCGCTAATCTCAGGAACTACTAGACCGATTTGAAAAATTCTTTCAGTGGTAGATAGGCTATAAATAATCATACTAAGATTAGTAAGGGCTGAGCTACACACGGGCGAAGTCGCGGGAGTCGACTAGTATAAATATAAACACTCGATTCGAGAGCCACAGTACAGTACAAGCAGCACATTAGATACATTCTTTGCTCATTTACCTTTCAAGTTGCTTTGTTTATTGATAATTTCTAATATGAGTTTTTAATCAAACTAAAAAAAATTTAACCCAACCCAATATAGGCAGATTGTTTTTAGGAATGTTTTTACTAATTTTAAATAAATTGTACATTTCAATATAAAGATTGACAATATTTTAGTGTCCCTGAGTCTTAACCCTAAATCAAAACATTGAGAAGATCGGAAGCAATTTTCAGTAGTGACGGCCCGGACCAGCAGGGACCAAACATATTTGCGACGACTATACACCTTATTATTACTCTTATAGAATATATTTTCCCTTAAATATATAAAACTTTATTTTTAGCAGAAAAGCTAGAATATTGCGTAGCGAGATTGCGTAGATTATTTGATGGGAGAGGAAAAATTTGTAGGTGATGTGATTCCTCTAATTACATTCAACCTAAACTCATTTACACGAATAACGGTTATTATTTGTGATATAAAGATGGCGTCCTCGACATCTGGTATGTTTACAAGAATTATCTTAGCTAAAACCTATCACTTATGATCTATGTCGCTTAATTTAAATGTTTTTATTCTCTGTGTTAGTCTTACTTAGGCTTATGGTAATCAATGACTTGTCGAGGAGTGCCATGATTACATGGTGGCGTCTAACGGTAATATCAATTACTTGTATGACGCACAATCTACCCACAATTAACATAATTTTATTTTATTGTAGAAAGAAGCTAAACTAAAAAACAGTTCACCTGATGATGATGATAATATTTTATTAGTAGGTACCTACCTGAAGTGACTAAAAAAACAATAGTTTTTTAAGGTAATGCATAATTTTATATGTTCAATTTACTAATTTGTCGTATAATAGTAATAGTAAGTATATAATGTAAATATTGTACGGCTCCGGCTTCTGGTCCGGGAGCGTGCTCGTCCCTCCCCTTCCCATTGAGCCAGTAAACAGAGGCACCAGAGTAGCGTCAACATAAAAAATTGTATTTCAATCATTTCTCTACTAACATTAAATAATTCTATTTTATTTTTAAAAAAATAGTTAAATATTGCGATAATTTTATTAAATCGTTTTATATACTTCTTGATTATCATAATTGTACAAATATACTAAAAATCTCTTTTATATTGATTGACGTACCTGCTGATTATCTTTTTTTTATGATACATAAGGGACAAACGAGAAGACGACCCCCTGATGGAAACTGGCAACACTAGAGAGTATGAGAGATGCGTTGCTGCCTCGAAGATAGAGTGAGAAAGGTGTTGGCGTTTGCGTTGTTTTGTTGTTGGCGGTCGAATTCGCATGCCGGTGGTCGCATACCAGTCGGGGAACAGATCCCCTACCACCAAGAGGGTGCTGGGTTACTCGGCTCTTACGAGCTCTTACGACGCTCTCCCAGCGACAGAGGGGAATTGTATACTAATCCATCCCCTCACGGGTAATTAATAGTTATTTGTTAAAAGCTTGTGACTCCTGCTTTATTTATTCG
Source organism: Limenitis camilla (assembly GCA_905147385.1). Lineage (NCBI taxonomy): Eukaryota > Metazoa > Arthropoda > Insecta > Lepidoptera > Nymphalidae > Limenitis > Limenitis camilla. Next base: position 14,848,975 of record LR990238.1, read on the forward strand.
ATATATATGCAATTGATTTCCACCATTATATTTTGTAGCTTGTATAAAATGCTAAAAATTAATAAACGAATCCACTAACAAGCAGTAGTTATTCGTAATGAGCTATGTAAAGTGTAGTGTCGGTAGAGTGGTATAGATCGGTAGAGCGGTGGTGAGTGTCTGTAGAGCGATGAGACGCCGTCGCCATTAAGAACGAAATGATCTCGTTAAAGCGGACCGCCCACTCTCCTCTTTATTTACTCTTGTTTATCTTTATTTACACCGCTATGTACTGTACCAGCACTTACTTATTCAGATACATAAAGCCTCATAAATATATAGCACGCCTACGAACCGTTGTTACTCTCTATATTCAAATGAGGTTTTATACAACTGACCTCTATACAAAGGCCACAGGTACCTATGTACTATATAGACACAGAATACGATCCACTCATTTACTTATAATGAAATCAATTTACAAACTAACGATGTACAAAAATAATATATAAAAAGTACAGGCGATGTAGATATGGGTTCATTACCTAACATACAAGTCCTATAAAGAAATATTTTGTGAAAACAAGAATGTAAACCTTTCAACATTGTGTTACAGTGGTAAGACTTAGAAGTTAGTCAGTTTGTAATTATTTGTTGTATTTACACACTATTAAGTGTCTCACATTTACTCTGTCCATCTAAATAATTAATGCTCTATATTACTTAAATTATAAAAACATTCATAAATGTTGAATTTCCACACTCCTTCTCCATATAAACTATAACTGTGGCAAATCTGTTACTCCTCTGTAAGCACAATATATACCTCATTGCGTATATTAAATCTCTTCTTTTCTTTAAGTTATTCTAACACTTAAATAATAGTTTAGATTTTTCTTGAATTATTAACTTTTAATATATTAAATTACTACAAAACTACAAGTCTAAACCTATTTGTCTGAGCATAAATTATGTTATTTTTAAGTATTTCAAAGTCCGTCAGTTTTGTGATTTAATTTAAGCACAACTTTACCAAAATACATGAACTAGAGAGACAAATAAATAATAATAGAGAAACATATTACCTAGAGAGAGAACCAGTAAAGTGAAAGTATTAAAGAAATCTTTTTATTTCGATACCCTTTATCTTCAAAGTAGTAATCGCTTGAAAAGATACAAGGATTCGGGAAGGAGTTCCTCGAAAGATGTTTCAAGAACGATATCTACACAATTTTTTAACAAAGCATATAGTTTTGGAGTAAAAATTGAAGAGTATGATCTTGGACTAATAGATTTGCTCTATGTATGATACTTATTGATTTATTTCAATTTTAAACACATTTTTTAACACTACAAGTTTTTAATTTTTACAGTTGTAAGTCAATAAGTAGTCATCTGCTGAAACTCTAACTTTTCGATTAATATAAAAATTTTGTAATGCCCAATACCCAACAGATTTTTGATATTAAAAATAATATTAGTTCACACTTATATGTACTTATTATATTTAACAATATCCTATAATTTTATTTTAAGTACTACGAAAATTGCAGCATCTACAGGAATTGTAAAATTTTCTCGGAAAATGCCTTATAACTGCTGAAAAATACCCATACTTGTTTCCACTTATAACACCTAATAATGCTGAAATAAATCTCTAATATTTCTAAATATTCATGTAAGCCAGGTGTACTAAAAAACAATAATTTAAGTATTTCAGGCTACAAAGTAAACTTATCCGAAATTAGGAATGACGCAGCTTAGGTTAACTACTTAAGTAACTAGGTTAACTAAATAAAATCTCTATTTAGTTTTTAGCTATTGTTATATTATTAAATTCAAAACAGGAAAGGAAAGATTTTAAACAAAAGAGTAATTAATCAATTACGTATATTAGAAAATCAGGGAAATGCAATGACTATGAAATATATAGATGATTGGTGCTGTTGCTGTTACCTTACTATATAATCAACAGTCTTTGGGATTTATTTCATTATTTTTCTTATAAATATGTGTTACAGCTAAGATGGGTGAGACTAACTCAGTGAGGCGAAGGTTCCCCAGTCCTCGGTGACTCATTCTCACGACGTCAGCGAATTCCGGGACGTAGAATATAACTCCTGTTGGTCAAGTGTGTAGTTACACTCGTAACAAACATTGTGATAGTGATATTGATACAAAGTTACAAAGTTTTTATACAATTCGTTTACAAGTCGATTAATAGAGCCATATTTATAAACTTTCACAATTAAAGCAAACTCAGACAATCTACAGTGCAGCACACGGCAGCAGTGATGGCCCAATCGTTGCGACTTCAAGTCTTACTCGGGAGGTCCGAGGTTCGATCCCCACACAGACACACACCTCTGACTCTGAATTATGTGTGTTTTAAGCAATTAAATATCACTTGCTTTAAAGGTGAAGGAAAACATCGTGAAGAAACCTGCACGAGTAAGAGTTCCCTAAAAGTTCTCAAAGGTGTGTGAAGTCTGCCAACCCGCACTGGGCCATCGTGGTGGACTATGGCCTAATACCCTCCTCATTCTGAGGAGGAGACCCGGTTCAGCAGTGGACCATTGAAGGGTCGTGATGAAGAAGACAATCTACTGGAATCAGTAAGAATGTAGCTATTTATAAATAAGATAACAATTTTCATTTATAAACAGCTTTCTTCAATTTTTAGGGTTTTTTGTGGACAATATATATATTGTCCTTTAGGGGGACAAATTAGAGTAAGTCTCTGTGGTGTTGTCGCGCAGTGTACATGGAAGTAGTGTGATAGAGTCGTGGTTAAGGTCACCCCTCTTTAGGTCCACGTAAGTTTATTTTATTATCTATTGTCGTTGGCGAGGTCGAGGTCGAGTGGTGGAGGTGAGGTGAGGATCTAAAGTGCATGTGTATACGTATTGCTGTGTAATTCCTCTCTCAATCTATGATCAAAGTATTAAAACTTACCGCAATATATTTAGATACTTTTGTTACAATAAACTTTAAGTAAACCCTAGTTTTAACTATAGAGGAAGGTGTGTGTGAAAGAGCCAAGTTTCAATAGAGTCGAAATCATTTTGACCTATTTATGAATTTCTGAATTACTTACCAAATGTTACATCAAGTTGCCTGTCAACCACAAGAGTCAGTTTCCACATCAAAGTGTCATAGTCTGTTTAACTTGTTAGATATGTCAAGAATTTTTATTTTATCTTAATTTCTATACAAAAATTGTTTTGAAAGAGATTTCTTTACAAAATGCTTTTGACACGTCAATCAAATCTGTTAGTCAGTTTGTCTGAAGCTACCTCCAACTCGGAATGCTGCTTTCTGTTGAGAAGAGCCAGAAACTCAATAATCGCTGTTTTCAAAGTTTCAGATAATTCCATAATGTATCTTTACTAATAAACATAAAGCTACATGAAGGTATTTTCATATACCTGTAATAAAAAAAATCATATTTTCCCTAATTATATTAAAGTTTACAAATAGGTAGAGTTTGTGTCTTTGTGACATTTCAGATTTAAATTATCGTTATATATGTTTATGAATAAATTGTCCAGGAACTCCAAACTCATAGACAATTATATATATTTATCACTAAGATTTATTTTGTTACAACAAAAAAATATCAGTCTTTCATACCTTCGAAATATTTTTGTAAAAAATACTCTAAGTAGGTAAGCAATAATTGTATATAAACCTTATTTATTAAAAAGAATTGGAAAATTCTTTGCTTCGTCATTTATTTTTGTTTCTGCTTCGTTTAAATGTGTTTATTGGAGCTAAATGTAAAAATTTAAAAAAAACAAAAAAATTGAAAAGACCTTTTACTTCAACGCCATCATCATCACAACCCACTGCTGAGCCGGGTCTCCTCCTCAAATTGAGGAAGGGTGTTAGGCCACTCCTTTTACTTAATAAATATTTATTATTTATCTTAGTATAGTGAAAATTGATTATATATATTTTTTTAAAAACAAAAGCACTTTAATTAAGAGCTAGGATTCTTGGTAGGTACATAGGCCCTGTGGTGCTGGTTCAGTACATAAGTAAGCAACATTAAAAACTCCAGTGCTTTCAAAGTGAGAGAGCGCCCACGATATTATAATGTGCCAGGGAGGAGCCACCACCGAGCCCTCTGCCTCTCCCTCACACGTACGCCACAGCTCAACTAGCCGTCCCTCTCTAATGTAAAAAGAAATCATTTATAGGTGTATATTAACTTAAATAATTACACTTCGTAATGAGACGCGAACATTTCAGGTTTGCGTGACGTGTTACTTATACTTGTTGATTATAATTTCATATAATGGAGTGCTGCGGTCGGGGGGACGGGTGGACGGGTGGACGGGGGGACGGGGGGACGAGTTTTAATCATTGGGGAAATATTCGTGGCTCAGCTTAAGGGCCGGCGCGGGCGATGTGCAGCCGTAGTGTGTAAGTACATGGTGGTATTAAAACCTCGTCAAAGAGTTGTAATTATTTTGATGAAGGGCCGTTGCGTTGTTTCAGGAGAGTTTGTGCGTCTGTAGTGTAATGTAGATACACCACATTGTGCAGGATTATTATCAGAGATTTCATTACTATTTTAATTGTTAAAAACGCAACAAATGTGGATACGGTAAGATCTTATATTGTTTTTATTATACCTACATAAATGCGCAAATAATATTATAAACAATTTGTTTTATTTATGATCAAGATTCAAGACTTTCCTTTACATACGTTATGACCGAATTCGAACTGCTTCACTTAAATACGAGAAGAGGTGCAGTATTTATGGCATTGTGGAGTTCTGTTCCCTCCAATACCAGTATCACTATACTGTTAGCAACATCGTTTACAAATGGGTTTAAATATAATGTCCACCAAAAAATACTTCGATACCCTAAGCTCTCTTATCAAAAAAAGACACTAAACAACAAAAATAAAAATCTACCATTACAACAGTACTAGCAATTTTAGTATCGACTACACATTTAGTAAATGATTGCCAAATTTTAGCAGGCAAATTAATACACCGATTCTACCTAAAGAGACTTGTTATTTTTGTATGTAAAAGTTAAGTAAGCATTGATGTGCAGTGTAGGATTGCAGTAGACTGATACAATATATTTGTAAAGGATCAAATTTTAGTAGATTACTTACTGTGTTTGGGAGAAATAATGACTTACATAGCATAGGTACCTAATTATCTTTACTAGGATAATGAGATTGTAAATACTTGCTTGACATTTTAGATTAAAAGTTGGTTAAAATACTGGTGGTCATATAACATTGTTGGTTTTACAATGATTAGTTTGGAGTCATGTGTTTTAATAGGATAGCAAGAAGTTATAATTTACACATTACTTATATTTGGTGATCCGTTAAACATAATTCTTTATAAATTAGTATCGTGGTGGGTAGTTCGTAGGCCTGTTAGTTCGAGGGTAGGTGTAGGCCTCCGTTATCGACGAAGTACGTGAGTAATGTACTTTAATATTTTACACCCCCAGACACTGCTCTGCTTCCAACTAGATTACATGTTAATATTATCGTTCGAGTGATTCTGCGCAGTATAGCTCCCATACTCATAATAATACTGAAAGAAAGCAATACAATACAATAAGTATGAAATCTACTTTGACATTTCACCGGAGAAATTTAAAAGTAACAATTTGTTAAATTCAGCGCATTATGCAAATTCAACTACGTCATATTTCAAATTAAATCATTCTCAACATGCCGCGAGCTCTACCAGTATTTTTTCAACATTCTCTTATTTATTTTCAGAAATAATTATAGACACATACTTTGTTTGAGTACTTAGGTACTGTTTCATTCCCACCGCTAATGTTATATGTGTTTAGACACTTATACAAACATGTAGACAGGAATATTCCCCAAAAAGCAGCTACTGCAGCTAAATTTACCTATAAACAGAAAATTATCCTTATATTTTATAAAATCTTTACAAAAAAATCATACATAAGAAGCTAGAATTTATTAAACAGATTATAATTTCTATTAATCAGTTATTGTGAAAACTGAACTGAAACTGTAGAGCTGCCGAGCCGAGCTGAGCTTTTGAAAATTAGTCATTAGTTAAATATTTAGTGTTCTGCTTTCATCGCATTTATATGTTTTTCGTCATCATGGATACGTTAAAAATTCGAGTGATTATGGAGTATGAGTGTGTGAGTGTGTGAGTGGCAACAGAGCGGCAGAAGCGGCACGCAATACCAACGACGTATACGGAGCGAACACTACTAACGATCACCACCATGCACCACCCGTTATTTATTTGCCCGCTTCCGTTCTAGAAATTGTGACTTAAAAAATGGTCGACCGAAAGCTTAAATCGACAATGACTAATTAAAGGCGATTTTGGAAGTTGATGATCCTCAATATACAGCTGAATTAGCAGCAGCTTTCGATATTAGCATCAAAACAACATTGGTCCATTTGCGTCGAATTGGGAAGGTAAAAAAGCTTGACAAATGGGTGCCCCACGAATTGAATGATCGCCAGCGCGAAGCACGCGAGCCGAGCCTTGCACTGCTCAACAGGCACACAAACGAAGGCATATTGAATCGCATTTTTACTTGCGACGAAAAATGGATTCTGTTCGACAATCGCAAGTGCTCAGCAAGTTGGTTAGATCCTGGTTTAGCACCTAACAATGCCTTAAACGAAAACTGACCTCTTTTAAAGTAATGGTCACTGTGGTGTGGTCCAGCGCCGGTTTCATTCATCACAGCTTCTTACCAAACAGGGTGAGGATTACTGCAGATGTGTACTGTGTAGAACTGAACACAATGATGGGGAAGCTCGTACAACTCCAACCAGCTTTGGTCAATCGTTCTGCTCCGCTGCTCCTGCACGACAACGCGCGACCTCATACTGCACAGCAGACGGTCTCCAAGTTACAAGAGCTGGGGTCGGAAGTTCTCCGTCATCCACCGTACTTGCCAGACCTTTCTCCTACATATTTCTACTTTTTCCAGAATTTGGATAACTTCTTAGCGGGGAAAAAAATTAATAACCGAGAGGCAGTTCAAAATGCCTTTGAAGAATTTGTTGCCTCCTGTTCAGCAAACTTTTTCAAAAAGGGCATCAGTACGCTACCACTACGTTGGCAAAAATGCATTGATTACATTGGTAATAACTTTGATTGATAAAAATAAAAAATATAGATAAAAATGGGCGTTAACTTATTTCAAGAAAAACGTCAATTTCATAGGTAAAGACCTAATATTTTCTATACCTGTTAGGTATACAACCACAACTCTAGCCAAACTTTCCCTTTCCATCTTATTGAAATTAAACCTAAAAATCTTAATTGTAATTTAATATCAGCATTACAAAATGTCTTAATGTTAGTGAACTGTATGTAGTTTATAGGATACTATAGCTTACACAATACATCACCAGAAGGTCCAATGAAAATATACTTACGAATTACGATACAAAATATATTTTGAGCTCAAATCCTGCTGTACAAACTATGAAATCTTTGTATACGTAATATTTAGATTCTAATGACTATATCTAATATTAACGATGGTAAAAAGTATTACCACTTTTTCTACTTTACTTTTTACCTAGGAAAACTTTCGTCATCAACAATCCACTTTGAAATCGTACTTTAGTTTTCAGTTTTCAATCACAACTTTTTCGTCACTCAATTACTGATGTATTTAAATGTCAATGATTACAATATATACAATGCATAGGCAGTGATGGCCCAGTGGTTGAGACTTCAAGTCTTACTCGGGAGGTCCGAGGTTCGATCCTGGGCACACACCTCTGACTCTGAGTTATGTGTGTTTTAAGCAATTAAATATCACTTGCTTTAACGGTGAAGGCAAACATCGTGAGGAAACCTGCACTCCTGAGAGTTACCAAAAAGTTCTCAAAGGTGTGTGAAGTCTGCCAACCCGCACTGGGCCAGCGTGGTGGACTATGGCCTGATACCCTCCTCATTCTGAGGAGGAGACCCGGCTCAGCAGTGGGCCATTGAAGGGTCGTGATGATGATGATGATGATGATTACAATAATCTATTTTAGGAGGATGCTTTCTAACACTGGGCTGATAACCATGATGTTTCGTTTCTCGAAAATAGGAAGTGTCCAAAAAAGTATAGTGTTGAGTAAATTTAACCATATCTTTACCTTGTTTTAAATTCATATTATCTTATCTATATATGTGAAAGTTTGAACGTTTAGATGTTTGTTACTCAATACTCCAAAACGGTTTTAAAAAATACTTTAACCGATACCGGAAAAATTCAGTTCCTGTGGGATAACAATAAAAAATGTCTCAATAAATCTGAGTATATGGTAAATTACATCCGTGCGAAGCCAGGGGAGTCTAAATGATCAGTTACAAAAATAACCCTTATTTTTACAAGAGATGGCAGGAAAAAATTAGGCATACCTGACATAGGTAACACCTGACATACATTGCATGACGCCGCTCACCCGTGTGGGGCCGGGATAGAATACAATCCGCCTCTGCCTCTACCTCTGGGAGACCATGTAACAGTTCCCCGACTGGCTTGCGACCACCATTGCTTGCGAATCCGACCGCCAAGTTTCTCTGACGCGATCCGGTCGAGCCGCATGTGGGCCAGGCTTACCTTAAGAATGCTGTGGTTCCACCGATGTCCATGGGCGACGGTGACCACTTTTTTTTCAGGTAAGTAGACCAGACAGGACATGTCTGCTAGTTTGTCCCTTATCTACCATTATTATTACATGAATTAAAATATTTTTGAAAATACAAAGATATAATAAATATAATTGGTCTTTGCTATAGAACAATTAAATCAAAAAAATAAAATTAATTTCAAATTTTTTTCTTAAATAAAAATTAGATCTGGACAAGATTTTGTTATTTTTTTTTAATTTTGAGTACAGCAGCAGCGATGAATTTTAGTTTAACAATAAATGCAAAAAAAATCGAAAGAAGCAGCAATATAAGGCACAAGCAATAAAGTGGCTAAAAGTAAACTGAAACCATTTTTTTTTATTTTATTACAGAATCCCAAAATGAAAACGTCATTAGTTTTCAAGTATTTTGTAGACATACCTACCTACCTCCCTACTCGATATGAAATATAGAAATCAAATGAAGAGCTTTAATTTTTAGGCGATGAAATAAAATATCTTTTTTTAATCAATCGCAGGTAAAGTGGGTTCGTCAATTAACGGTTTCCTGCGGTCCCCCACCACCCCTTCATCCCCCACCCCTCCGCGGCCCGCGCCGCCTCATTACCATATCAAGCGGTAGGATTTGCGAGGATATCCCCTCCATCTTAACAAGATGTATCTTGAGCTGTCGGAACTTATATTTCACGATGCTATTAAGGCTGCGTTTCCACCAAAGTTGAGCGAGAAATGTGTTTATTAAGAACCAATAGAATCGCTTTATTTGCCACTCTCTGAACGAGGCATTCCTTGCTACACATCCTTGCACATCTCTAGTGGAAACGTAGCCTTAGTACGTATATGGGAGCTATACTTAGCAGTGTGCAGTAACACTCAACAGACGATAGCAACGAGCACTTTAGACAGAAGCCTGGAGTTTGAGACTTAAGAGTAGGTTTAAAAGGCTCCTATAGATTGAAAGAACTCTCACCTTCACTGCTCAACTATGTTAGAAATAATTAAATATATAATTAACACTTATGAAATTTTCAAAAATACATATTGTGATATCTCGACCAGCTCGGAATGCGATTATCTGTTGAGAAGAGCTGAAACAAGCACAATGGGTGCTCTTTTCACAGAAATAGCCTTTAAATTGTACACAAGGTTTGTTTTGCAAATCTTAAAATCACTAAATTAAAAGTCAATGTAATTCTAATCCTAATAAATTCATAAACTGTAAAAGGCACTAACTAAAAAGTACAATCCATGTAAAATAAAGCCAATTGTGTTTGTTATATATGGTTAGTTAGTATAAATATCTTTACGTCTATATGATAAGAATAAAGAATAATAGGGATGTGTCTACGCTATACTTAATGTCGATTAAAGCTCGGTTTAGAATAAGGTCAGGTACCTAGCATGCTACACTTACGAGTATGTCGACACCTTCGCCTAAAATAAATTTGTAAAATCATGTTACATTAAAAAAAATGCATTTCTATAAACTCCATACATCATTACAATTTCCATATGTTTATATCTCTTATATTATGTATAATTATTTATTATGATTGTATTATGTATGAGGTAGGGTCTTTATCTAGCATTGATTATGTTATATAGATTGAAAACACAGGCAGCTGAAAAACCGAAATGTTTCAGTTTTTTCTTCCATTCCAATCTAAATACTATTTAAATCTTCTATGGTAAATAATTATTATTTACTAGAGATGCGCCGAATGTTCGCGCCATTCGGTATGTTCGGCGTATATTTTCTATGTTCATATTCGGCCGAATATTAGATTAATTTACCGAATAATTACCGAATATAAAATAGTATAATTTTATAATGAAGGCTTTATTCTGAGAGGTGAAACAAACACTATTCTTATGTAATCATCATCATATATTAAAAAAAATTTACATTATTCCAATTTTTAAATAATCAACAGACTTCAAAAATTTCTAGCAAACATACTCAATATTTAAAATTTAAAAGTGGTAAATTGTGTTCAAAATTTAAAAAAATTTTTGTAATTCCAAAGCTATTTGGTTTTTATTTGAAGGATTTTCTTCTGACGTTACTGGCTGCTTAGTGGAAGCCAACTCTTCATAACAACTCCAAAACGCCAAATGAGCATCACGAGTTTCCACATTTGTCACATTTCGTAATGGTAAACTCTCTGCTCTCTAATGCATCAGTCCTTCTAATATGTTCTTTAAATAATGTTATTTTAATTGTTTGCGCGGGTAAAGCGGAGCTGGCAAACGCCGGCACTCGCAAAACATCTTACGAACCTGTATAAACCTGTTTATCGCGCCAAAATTAACCGAATAATTCGGCCGAATATTCGGTTCGGTTAAACCCATATTCGGCGCATCTCTATTATTCACCATAGAATAATATATTTTTATTAAATTTACTTATTTTAATATACTGTATTATTTTCTTACAATATTTATTTGTATGTAATTTACATCTGACATATAAACAATATAAATTATTGTATATATGTATGATGTTTATGTATTCAGATGTAAATTATTAGTATTAGTATATGTTAGATGCTACACCACCTTCCTCAATCCCATCTTCGTTTTGTTTTCGAAACGAGGGTTGTCTGGAAGAGATGGCTAATTAGCCATAAGACCGCCCGTTGTACTTCACAGTTAACTCTTTAAAATATGTTATATATATAGTTTATTAAGTCTTACTAGAGGTATACAATGAAGTTATAAAATAAATAAATCTGAAAGAAGCGAAATTCTGGTTTCTAGTTCTTACCACGTCGAAGTTATGAAGCGTCAAAATGTGGTGATTTTCTTCGAGAAGAGGATGTCCATTGTCCGTGCTTGTTTGCTTTGCTCGACTTGGTGGAGGCACTACCGAGTCTCCGAACACCAAGATCCTTGAAAGAATGACTTCACTTTATGCTTACGAAAATGAAAAATATTTTGTTGTTTCTGGACATCATGTTTCATTCAATAAGATGGATTGACGTCGTAATTACTATTTTGATTATTAAGATATTATCAATGTATGCAAATCAAGAGATGGAAACTGCAGAACTGCAGTGATAGCGTCGGTTCAGACATGGGTGTCTTGCTCGGAAGGTGTGTGAAGTCTGCTAACCCGCACTGGCCCAGGTGTGGTAGACTATGGTCTAACCCCCTCCACAATCTGAGGAGAGGAGATTCGGCACAGCAGTAGGCCAATAATAAGTTGTGATGAGGATGAGGTTATACATAGGTATATTTAAAAGTATACCTATTACATATAATAACAATTGAGTAAGTAATAACAACAGCCCAAACTCCTGGGGAGCTCCTCCTATTTAGGATATCTGAGGAAGAAGCATTAAGCAAGTATTTTGTTTTTTTTAAATGTAATTAGTAAGGTGGAGAAAAAGGGGATGAATTTTATTTATCAAATCCATAATTTTTGTTTTTTTTATGTCGTCTTAGCATTTATATAAAAGACACTGTTTTGGGTTGTGTGGTGGGTACTTAAAAATGAACTAAAGTATGGTTTAATATTGTGAGAAACTGCATTTTTTTGTCCACGTAAAAGAAACCCGAAATTCCTCCGCTATGGTCACCTTATCTGAGTTTCGCTGGGTAAAACATTTAAATGACAATAATGACACTTATGACACTTTCTCTTACTTCCGCAGGTTGACTGTAAGAGATCTCTTCTAGAGATAAGTTTGGCTTGTCGACAAACTTTTCAACATTTTGTGTTTTATTTTTCTGTGCAATAAAGAATATAAAGGTATAATTTTTTCTTGACATCCGATTTTAATAAAGTAACACTTATACTAAGTTACAACTGCAACGACTGAACAAGTCATATCCAATCTCGTGCAGTAGTTTTTAGCACAGAAATGTTTTTTTTGGGTCAGATATAAAACTTATTCTCAATTAAAGACCTTAGTGAAGCGAGGGCGGGTTGGCCCGGTTAATATATACTTAAATGAAGATACTAATACCTTTTGAATAATTAAATATCTTTAATTTCTCTTCTTTAAAGCGTCGTAAATCACTTGTCAGACTGCCGCAGATTTAACATGACTACGGTTATAACCGTTTATATATCTAGACTTGATTTTAAATAAATTGGCCTAGAAACTTCTCGCTTTCAATTCTTTGTATGGAAGTTGCACGCGGGCGCACACCAAGCCTTACATATGATTATTACAAAGAACACTAAATAGGCTCAAATATGATTTCAAACGATCACCCCTTAAATCTGTAATTCTCAGAGCACTTATACAATCCCGCATGTAGAAGTCAAGGATTCAGTGAAGTAAACAAAAGGTTAAGAACCACTATCATTAAAACCGCTTATACCTGAATACGAATAACTCTGCACATTTCACCGTGAGCGAATCCGCTTCATTGTTCTGCTCACAATAACGCTGCGGAATATAAGAAAAATATGGAAATGGGCTAAAATAGTGAAAAGAATGCGTGAGGGCGGAGCCGCGTGCGTGACGAGTGTGTGGCGAGTGACGTCACTCATTGCCCGCGGGGTAAAACCTTTGTGCCTTGTGGGACAGTAACTACAAGCAATGATTCCATCGCTGCGCATTGCACTGTCCCCCAGACAGACCACTACTTAGACAACCTATACCCACTGTGCTACACCACTTTACCTGCCGAATATATACCAAAGGCGTGAAGCCCTATCTAATACTATTCTTTTTTTTATTTTTTATTTATTAAGATCACCAACATAGCACACACTTATAATTTTAAAATGGAATCCTAAAACTAAGTTATAAGCTAAATGTTGCTATAGTAGGTGACAACGACTCGCCAAATATAACTATGTGCGAGTATAACACCAATCCTTAAAAGACTACCTTTTTATTATATAAATCTAATAATTAACACATTTATTTTAAAGTTATTAAGAACTAAAGAAATAAAAAGATTTATAGAAGCAAAAAAAAACAAAAATTAAATGGTGTCGTGGGACAGCGGACAGGAACGAAGTTCGTTATTATAAAAATATTATTCGAGGTATAAACAAAATAATTATTCGGGTATACATATTTTATTATGATTTTTTTATTCATTAAAGTAAAAAAAAGTACTTTATAAAGTTATCAACTTTATTTTATTTACAATGATTTATACACATTAGACACTGTATAGCCATCATACAAACACTATACATAAATAAAATAGAAACTCTTACTAAAACCAATCCAAGGTGTAAAAAAATTAACCATGAAATGTGTTTCATCGCATGCGCTGCGGAAACTATTGATGATAGAACAAAAAAATGTTATACAATATTATAGAACGAATCAATAGCTACAAAAAACTTCACGAGTCCATATGTCCAACTATTGTATTTGTCACTATAACTACTTTTTTACATTTTACAAGTTGATAGAAATGCCTATCAAAATCAGACCATGTTATCCATACCTGAGTATTAATTCTTATCCAAATAATTTATTTCGTATTCAACACTGTTTCAATATCTGTAAAATACTTTTTGAATTATTGAAATCAGACAAAAGATATTACGAAATAAAAAATGTCAATATTTAAAACAAAATAATAATCTTACGTCACGGACGATTTTTCCCGGTTTAACCCCTCCGCATCGTCCCATAAGGAACTTCGTTCCAAAAAAATTGTGTTTACCAGGAATAAAAATATAAGTAAGAAAATAAAAATAAAATTTTACTGTACTTTATTGTGTTTAAATGTGTCTGTAGGACACTTGCGATATGTAGTAATATTATGGAAGTAAATATCTACTGGGGCAATACTACACAATCTGTTGAAAGATCTCACTAATCTATTTACAGGCGCATGTTGGCCCAAGTTTGATTTTGAAGATATCATTGCATACAACTTGAATGTGCTAGGTCTTGGTAATTTGATTCGTACAGAAATCTATTGCCAGAACTCCCGACATAACGGGAAATCTTCCGATTTCAATAAAATTCTCCCGATCTCCCGATATAGATTTATAAAAATTCTGCGTGAAAGGAAACACAAAATTTAAATGCCAATATAACATTATATTATACATATATCTAGTTAATCTTTCAAAGTCTTTATAAACTATACTCTGAAGCAATTTAACAATTTTAGATATTCAATAGTAAATTTTAGAAAGTTCTACAGTTATGTAAATAAGTTGTATAGTTGCGGGCGAAGTCGCGGGCAGATACTAGTATTTAAAACTCAGAATATGAAACTCAAAGTATCTTCTCAAGTACTTTTAAAACGTCAACACCTGGTAAGTGAGTCAGCTTGAACCTACCACCAGCTAGACCAGCAATTACCTGATGAACAGAACTGAACCGTAAACAACCTCAATAAAAAAGCCATTGATTCCAGTCTAACACTTAAGTTCCGTTACTAAGGTTCCAAGTGTTGTGCAGAATAGTATTCTTTGTATAATATGAATTACTTTTCGATCTAAGTTACGAATTAATAACAGTAACGACAACATTACCGTGTAAACCCATTGAGACCCAGGAGCAGGTTCAAAGACGTGTTCTACTATGCACAAAATCTCACCTCCACCGCTCGACCTTGCTACCGAATATTAAAATAATAAACTAGATCACGTGCTTCTTGATAACGAAAGCTTTGCACCACGCCACCAAACAACACAACACTTTTAGTCACTACTTTAACATGTACTGCGCGATATCACTTGACAGACTAACCCAATTCTATCGAAACGAAATAAGATTAAATGAACTACTTACCCGTGAACACTAATTTATTAATGGTGTTTGGCAATGAATTACACTAAATTATTATAAAAAACAGATACTGAATTAAAATTGCAATTTGTGAACACATACATCATTCTCGTTTTTGTGATGTGTTTTTAAGGGTTGTAAGTTTAATAATAAAATCAGAAGTTACAACGTTTTTGAATTTGGGTTCATTCATACTGAGGTGATTTGATAATTTGAGAAAACCTAGAGCCTAGGACTTGAGACCTAGGAAATAGGTCAATTCCTTTACCTACTATGTACAAACTCAACACTCCTATACACAATATCAATGATCATCAATCAACATATTCTCTTCTTCAAATCCATATTTCACTATAATAAGAGACAAAATATTTTATATAACAATTTATAATGACAACGTAATCAAATCAACAGTGTTGCTAGCATTATTGATATACAATTATGAAAACGGATCTGGTTAAAGTTATGAATGCGTAAGCAACAGAAATAATAAATTCAAAGAAAATGTGGCAACGTGGCTACATTATACATAACACCTCTGTTCTGTAGACTCAAAAAAACTTCTGTACTCAATAGATGACACAGCTCCACAATAAATATGTTTTCATCTATATTCACCTGGATAGATTTACCGATACAAAAAAATACAAAATTGTAATAAAAAAATAAACTTGTATTTCATATTTTTTGGTAGAGTGATATGGAAATAAATAGTTAAACAAAATATAGTCAATTTGCCGAAATTGTTTAATATTTCATAGAGTATAGACATAAAGTATACGAAACAACTTTCATATCAAGGGCAACAATGCCACTGTTAACCAGAGTTATGTTGAAAAGGGCTAGCACCCAGAGCCGTTAAACAATAAAATTAAAATAAAAAATGACCAAAGTTATTGTTTGCTAAAAATTTCTACTTAGGGTAACTAAATAAGACTTTCTGAGTAAATTAGATACAGAGGGATAGAGTTTTTCACTTACTTATCATCTTTCAATGATTCAATAGAAAACATTTGGAAGAAAGCAATCCTGTAATTTATTGTTACGCTCTAAACGCAAACCTTTTGAATAATTTTATTTATAAAAATTTTAACCTTTAATTATAAATAATTAGGTATTTATTGATCGTTTATAAAATAAGACTAAAACAACAATCAAATATGATAAATAGCAGGCCATTGAAAAGCAAAAAGTTGTCAGCAAATATCAGCAACAGACACGTTGGACGATATAAGTTATGATGGTCAAGGAACATACGAGAGCGGATCGCAATTAGCAACACAGAGACACTTCCGTTCGACCAAGACGGACAAATGTATAGAACTGACAGCCAACCATTAGTTTATAAGGTATAAAACTTAATGTTACGAGAGTTAGAGTAGATAAGTATAAGTAAGCAGCCAGTATCCACTTACAGCATAAAACCGTCGGCGTCGGCTAAATGTTTCGCAACGACGCACTTCGAGCACTATCAATATTGCTACAGTAAATTACTCTCTGTTTTACATTAATGGGGAATACAGATAATGGGGGAAAATTGTTATTTCATTTACAATTCTTTTCTTTTATTGTAAAAAAGTTTTTAATATATTTTAATAATTCATATATTTCCGTTTCCGTTGCTGATACCTAAACCCTAAACTAAGACCTTATCGTTTTTAGATGAGAAGGTACCGAAGATTCTGGCTGTGTTTCCTTTTGTATGGCAAAGTTAACTTTTAGACCAAAATACGAGTCAGTCATCTTACAGTTACAGACTCATCGGCTCTACATCATCATACAAACACCGTTTTTGTGACTCATTGATAAACTTTACCTTAACTAGAAAACCTAAATCAAAATTAAATTTAAATAATTTTAAAGAAAAATTGTAGATTTTTTTGGCAAATAATATAGTAATAATGATACAAATCTTTATTCACTAAAACTATATCAAATTAGTTTACCATTAATTTTAAATTTCCAGTTAAAAAAATTAAAAAAACAGCGAGTCACAATCCACATGCGTGTTTAGGACTCAATGCAGGAATTATGCAATTTCAATTAGCGGTGGTAAAGAACCGGAGCCGTAGCAGGTGGAGGGGTGGGGGGAGGGTCGGACCCACCTATTAAGGCGTCTGCACACACGGAACTTCACATTTTTCCTCCCCCCGTTCAAACAAATATCCCCCGTAACGCGACTCCTTAAAAGCGAACCAGATTAAATTATATTTTTATTTGATTGTACACCTCTTTCAAAATGGCGGCAGCGAGACGCAAACATCTACGAGTATTATAATTAACAGGATTATTAATTACTTTTCGGATGCGATCAGTCTGCGAGGAGCAACTGAGCAACTGAGCACACGCACACACGCACACACGCACACACACACACACACACACACACACACTGCTACTATAGATACTATGGTGATCATTAAAATAACTTAAGGGCAAGTGATGCTTTAAGGAGCAGTTGTACTTGTTGATCTGATCGATAGTAAGAGGTCACTAGGGCTACCTTATAGCCTTATATAAGTACCAGTAAGCCAACCTTGTCTTCATTATTTTTTTTTATCTTGTTGTATCTTTCCGTATGGTTCCGTTATATCTTTGTATAAAATTTTAAAATAAACATTGAAATCCTTCCTGACGTTCATTTAAAAAAGTGTTACAGTCAAATTGTGACTTTACAGTCGCTTCCAGCATTAACTGGTATTTGTGAAAATAAAAATTCTAATCGAATAACATTGGCATTATAACTAACTAGCTGCGACCCCGGTTTCACCCGCTATATTTTGGATAATTATATTATAATAGCTTATGTGTTATTTTGATGTATAACCTATATTATTGTAAAGTTTCATCAAAATCCATTCATTACTTTTTCCGTGAAAGAGTAACAAACATACATTCTTACAAACTTTCGCGTTTATTCGTAAAGTTAGTAGGATATTAACAAAAATATTGAAAAAAATAAAAAAGGGAAGTTTAATCACTAGGTATGGGAACAACCCTGCACCCTGTAATCAAAGTGACGCATCTTTCCACAAGAAAATCCCCTTAGAAAGCCAAAAGGTCTGACAGTGACTTCAAGCCGCATATAGTCCATACAGATCACTATGTATATGCCTGTGTGTGTATTAATCACGTAAAACCTCTTAACATCTCTCCTTGCGCAATGTGTTTGTGTATTAAGATAGTGCTGCTATTTTATAAGACATGGGGTTGCAATCTAATTACACTTTGTAGGGTGTAGTACCGTCCTGCAGGAAGGTAGACGTCTAATATAATTGAAATAGCCAGCTAGGTCACCGTCGCGTCAGTGTTGCAAATGAAGTAGAAGGTAAAAGGGGAGTCAAGAAACGAATAGTGGGAAGAAAAATAACTTTGGTTAGAAACTTGAAATTTTGCAAATATTTTATAACATAGGGGAGCACTAAGAAATTATTTTTTAAAATTCATCCCCTAAGGGGGTGAAACGGGGGTGCAAAGTTAGTATACAACTTTGCCGTTTATGAAGTTATTCAAATGAAATTCAATTCAAGGTTCCCCCTTTTTTTCAAAGTTAGTATGACTACCTCATTAAATTATTGAATATATCTACAGACGATATATAGTATATAAATATAGTATATAAATTAAGAAAAATAACTTTGGTTATGCTTGGACGACGAAGGAATATGTACTTTATATGCGGATATAGAGGCGGCATATATTTATTCAAAGGTCTATTATTTTTATATGATGAACACCACATGCATAATGCATACCTATAGGTTCCTAGACACACACTTGATAAAAGGCTATGCATACTACTACTATGTTGATAACTATGATGTAATTATTTATCTTATTCGTGTAATAATAGTAAAAATAAAGTGAAGTAAAAATTTTATCATTTATACAAGAATATCTAATTGAAAAAGTTGTAGCTGGTAGATGATATAACTGGATTTTCTTTTTTTAATTTAAATAACTACAGAGGAGGTAGGTAGGTTACGTGGTACCTACTGGCAGGTATTTATGAAAAATGATAATACCACGAGACTTAGATTTTGGATTAAGTTTGTATAGGTATTGCAGTTATTACCTATAACTGTGCTTACTCTAGTTGCAAGATGTCGATGTCACAACTGCAGTACGTAACTAACCTAACAGTTTCGCGACATTCAGATAAAGTGTAATGCAATCATACACTTACCTACATCTTGTAGAATTACCGTAGAAAGTTTAACAGAGGACTAACATACATAATTAATATTTTTAAATCAGTAGTTCTTACTAACTGCCTAAATATTTTTACCTCATATTTTAAATCAATAAAATTACAATTAACAAACATACTTATAATTAACTTAAGTAGATATACTGCTATAGTTTGTGGGTATTTAATAATAAAAATTTAGGTGTCCAATTAAAATCTATAAAATGATATTATCAATTTAATCAAAATGTTAGTTAAATAAAATTGAATATTATAAACGATAAAGTAAAGCACAAAAATTAGAAATCACAAATTGTTATAGTTAACGTTTAAAAATATCATCTTTACAAATACTATAACTGTACAAAAAAAACATATTTTCGCAATCATATTTTCTATTGTAACGTCACTTAAATTTTGATTTTTTATAGAATTTTCGTAATTTAGAAATAAACAGCAATAACTAAGTGTAATTGTTGAACCGCCGACACCGTCCGACGGCGGCGGCGGCGGCGGCGACACACGCGTCGGATACTATAACTTTTAAATTATATTCTAGCAAATATTCATTACAAAAAACTATTTTATCAATTGTACAGTAAAGAAATGATGATGTCGTTCATAAAAATTCAAGATTGACATCATAAGATGACGTCTCCAGATCATATTTTCACTAAGTCAAGTTACCTTGTGAGTAAATACTTAGTAGCATTGGAACAGTAATGTTTATTGCTTAAAATGATTTATAATTAAATATTTATTTTAAACTTTTACCATAAGTAGAGAACCTACTTATGGTAAACCGACCTAAATATACCATATTTTATACTTCATAAATGTACCAATAGAGAAATAATAAAATAGACGCGCTACAAAAGGCGAACCAGACGAACAGAATGTAGGTATTGATTTAGCACAAAGGGACACACGATCTAATCTAATTCAGCCCACTCGCTGAATTGTTCCAGCCAGCGCAAACAAACAAACAGACACCGAACACACTGAAATGGATCGGAAGAGGCTTGCCTGAGCCCGAGCCGGTGCCGGGGCCTGTGTCAGTGTTTGGACAGCGGCACAATAGCGGCACAACGGAGACACAATGGCGGGCGGATGTCGTAACCGAGCTCTAAACTAAAACCTTTGAGGTGTCTCAAAGCTCACCCTAATGAGGTAAATCGAATCTGCACTCTTTTGTTTACGATAAGAGTTCGCGCCAACCGAGCAATCCTCCCTCACCCCCCTCACCTCACCGCCGCCCCCCCGCCCCCCGCCTCCCGCGCTACTTATATTACCGCCTTTAATCATTGTAACGACGGAACGCGGATACGGATACGGATACGGATACGGATCAATCACTGGCAGACGGCAGACGGCAGACGGCCTCCACTCGACTCGTAATCAATACGCTTAACGTTAACGCTGTCAGTGCCTGTTGCCTCTCATTGCGGAATAAAAACGAGATGAAACTTAACATCATTGAGATTCGATGAATTGGCGTCTAACGATATCCGCACTCCCACCCGCACCCGCACACGCACACCCGCACCCGCACCCGCACCCGCCGCGACACAATGAACGAGTTAACGGGTACCTATTCTAGTATTGTTAACCGAACTTTTTAATTATATTACGTAAACATTATTCAAAAAGGTATAATAAACAAATTCCTTAACAGATCTTGCCACCTTTTATAATTCTTACGAGTTGCGCATCGCTGTTTTTTTATAGAAGATCTTCCGTCCAGAGGTTTTTGAACCGCCAAGCAAAAACGTGTCACAATGTTAGTTACCATACTCCTCCAAAACGGCCTTACCGATTTTTATGAAATTTTGTGTGCATATCGGGTAGGTCTGAGAATAGGTCAACATGACAAAACAACGTTTGTTGGGTCAGCTAGTAGTAATATAATATGTGATAACTAAGAATCACGATCGAGGTGACGCGAGTTATATTTTATTTCGATCATTCGGATCATTTCTCAAAATTAAATTATCTTACTTTTCTACATTTTTCTTATAACTATATTAAGTTAAAAACTAGAGGGCTAAGACTGCCTCGGTGAGGCGATGGTTCCACGGAGTCGGCAATTCCGGGACGTGTAACATGAGGTGTGCACTATGCACCGTTATACTTATTAGTTATAGATATTATCCCTACTCAAAGTAGGTACTTACTAACTACTCGTATTAATGAAAGTAACTTCTTATCAACTTGATATAAAACAAACTTGTAGGTAGGTAGGTAGGTAGGACCCACTCTTTTTTTTCGTTACTATGAAAGAAAAACCAACTGCAGTCAAAAATTTTAAATAATATTAAGAGTAAAATTTTGAATAATAGGCGAATAACTTGATCGGTTTAATGGCGGAAGATTTTATCCCATTATTCTCGATTTAAAGACGATCATGCGAAATTCACCGCCAACGGATACTGTTCATGATGCGTTGCGACGCATATAGGTTCACTAGACTTCCCTTTCATTCCATCGATAGTGTGGTTTCTCCGCCCTTAGATACTCTTTCAAAACCCATAAGTTGGAACTTGAACCCATTTTGGGAAAGACCAGGATGGAGTAATTGCCAATTTTTTTATATATATATGTCGGGAACGAGTAAACGATTATCGAATACCAGAATCGTTATCGCCATCTATGGCGTTGGAGTAGGGTAGTAATCACTTCCGTCGCTTTGACAGTCTCGACCCTTTAAATGCCTTCGGCAGTCTGACTGTAGTCTTACTCTTACGCGGTCCCTCAATGAGTGAAGTAGTCTCTAGACAGTAACTGTAAAAATTAAAGTAAAATGAAACAAAAAAATTTGAAACACTCATCAAAATGATATTGATTCTTGTTTTGAGCACTCTACACTATATCTATATGCGGACGATTTAAAAATAACGAGAACAATTTGCTCACCGAGTGATTTAATTCTTTTGCACAACAACTTAAATAAACTCTTGATTTGGTGTAGGTAAATCTAATTGGATGGAACTCAACTGCAGTAAATGTCATTATATAAAATTTTCTCGAAAAAATAATATTATACCTACAAACTATAACTTGTATGGCAATAAACTTAAAGAAGTTGAATTTATTAAAGACCTAGGTGTTGTGCTCGATAGAAAGCTTACTTATCTTAATCATATTGAAAATGTTAAAAAAAGGCTTCAAAGTTATTAGGTTTTATTATGCGACAATGTAGATCTTTCAAAGAAACTAATACAAAAATCTGTCTTTATAATAGCCTTGTCCGAAGTCATTTAGAATACTGTAGCGTTGTTTGGCGCCCACACTATTCCACACACTACTTGAGACTGGAGCGTGTGCAAAAAAGATTTTTGTGGCACCTGTCGAACTCAGCGAAGATCTCAGAAAATGTTTTATCTTATAAGAATAGATTAAAGCATTTTAAAATGTTGACTCTCGATCAAAGAAGAGATTTGTTGGATTTAATGTTTTTATACAAGTCACTCAAAAATGACCTGGATTGCCCCAGCCTATTAATTTCCGAGTGCCACACACACTAGTGCCTCCACGCACCAGAACAGTTTTCGGCGCCAACTCCGCGATCCCTCGATTATGTAAAATGTATAATAAATTCTACCGACTAATTGATATTAACATTAATTCTCCCAGTACCTTTCGTAAATTAATTATCAGCAACCTATTCAGCCAGTCACTATGATTAGAATGTCTCCGATACTCTATATATAATAAGTAATTTTGAATTTAATTCTGTATGCATGTATATCTATTTGTATTTTTTTTTATATAATTTTTACATTTTCACTTGTTTTCAGTTCTGATTTGGTTTGTTACTGTTTTGGACTTACTTAATAATAAAATATTTAAAAAAAAAATTTTGCTGTTAAATAAAATCTGGTGCAACTCTAGGTGAAATGACTTTAGAGACCCACAATCGTTCCGCGCTAAAATATATAAACTTAAATAACGTGTTTCTCAATCATTTATTAACGAATTTCAAATATTATTTCACGGGTATATTCTATATTTAAATATTTAATATATAATCTATATTTAAATTCTGTTAAAGTTAAATATAAGTAGCATTATCAACATCATGAAACTTCTCCATTTTGAGAAAATTTCGGATACTATTTTGGGGAGAATCAAAATAGTTCATAGTAATTTGACAACACTGGTAAAACGTCAATGTCAAATATCATAACCTCACTTTTCTATCTCTACATTGTAAACATAAGTTAAAAATATGTTTAAATGCTTGTTGAGGAAGTTAAATAGTATCCAGAGTAATGGATTCCACACTACTTGCCGGCTGAATGAAGTGCAACTGCTCAGCAGACTGAGAGTGGTGGACAACTCGGAGATCGGCAAGCGAGCGATGGCCGAGGGGAAACCTCCCAAAGTTATTTGTGTTTACAACAAGAAACGTAAGTATTACATGCTTTAACTACTTATACTACCTAATCAGTCGGTTAGTGAGTTAGTTAGAGAATTGATTTATAACACTACTAATCAGATTACAATAATTAGCCACTAATAGGAATTTACATTATTCTTGAGTGAAATAAGTTGTGGTCGTTGCATGCACACATTTAGAATGGGAATTATACAGTTAATACTGTAACTATACTACTAATATTATATATATGAAAGAGCTGAACAGATTTCAATGACATTTGGCACACCAATACATTATAGCCGGGATTACCACATATACTTTGTATCCCGGAAAAAATCATAATACCCGGATAAAAATAAAATGTTTATTAAGCACCTGAATTCTTTTATACAATATATTAAATGTATTTTTGTTAAAACTAAGTAGGTGCATGTGTTAAATTGCACCTTTGTGAAGACAGGGCGGGTTGACTAGAAATTGTTATACCTAAGTAAGATATATGAATCTTACACTTATCAATAAAATGTAATTCAAAAATTAATGCCGATTGCTTTTTAACAAATCTTTGATTTTAAGATGTTTTCATTATGGTTCTAACGACTAGTAAGAGTTATGCCAATAATTATAGTGTTTGGTTTGAGGGTTTTTATTGACAGTTAGAAATATTTAGTCACATAATGAAAGACCTCCATTACCACCACAGCTAAAAGTATACTAAAAACTTATAATAAATTTATCTTTTTAGGTATTGGATACATTGGTGACCGAGTAATGGTGGCAATCAAAGGACAGAAAAAGAAAGGTATTTTAGTTGGGTTGAAGCAGACACAAAATGTGAAAGTACCTAAATTTGATAGTAACAACATAGTGCTGATTGATGACAATGGGACTCCCCTTGGCACTAGGATCCATGTTCCAATCCCAACCATCCTAAGAACTATACTAAAAGAAAAAACCCACTCTAAGGGAGCTGATTACACTAAACTATTAGGTATTGCTACTAGATTTGTATAGATAATTAATATAAGTAGAGTAATTTGAATAAAGTTATTTAGTATTTAAACATCATTTATTGAGTAGTTCATCCCTTTATGGCAACTTACAATATTAGTTTATAACATTAGGGTTCACATATTTAGAAATTATTTTTGATTCATATCTATCAATATATCAAACCGCTAACAAATTTTGGTGAGTAACACTTCTCAATTACACAGTCATAAAATGATTTTGGTTTTTTTAAAATCTGCTGAATTAAAATCTGAGAATCATAACAATAATGGACAAACACTATAAAATTTTGATTTTCGAGTGCAGGTTAAAATATTATCAAAAGTATATACAAGTATAGTAATTGTTGTTGCAATTGACATATATATATTCATACAAAAAGAATATAAGAAAATATGATAAAACATTTTTAACAAAAAAAATGCAATAGAAATTATTTTTTATTTTATTTTAGTCTGTGAATGGTAATAAAATATGTTTTGTCAAATATAGAACCTCTTTCTATTTTTGGAGTTGATTAAAATATTTTATAAGTTGTCAATTTAACAATATGTCATATTGTCAACAGCCGTTGCTAGGATTCGCGCCCCAAATAGCTTTAGATTCATTTCACACGATACGACGACAAAAACGTCGATGTTTGCGATTTCACTAATTTTCGAATTTATTATACATATACACGTCTTCGGTACAGAACTTTTATTACATATGCGAATATTACTAAAATCTCAAACATCGACTTTTTCTTGTCCGCATATCATGTGGAATGCCCTGTAGAAAAACTACCTGTTATCACTTTAGTATAAATGGCTATATTTATTGATTGTTTACACTTAAAAGTTTTGTTAACTTTAACTTGATAACTTCATGTACTCTTCAAATAATGCGTCAAAACCTAAATGTATAAAAGATCATTTTTTTCGTGATGTAACAACAAATTACCATTTTTAGGATTTTTCTCCATACTAGTGCTATAAGACTTCTTGCCAAAAATCATGTTCCTAGATCAAACGGCAAAGCCTGGAAATTTTGATTTGTCTAAAATAAAAATTACAATACATGAGATTAAAGCGGCTGTATCTTTTCACAAAGAGAAAAAGCGACTTGACAGACAGATAGACGAACAACGAAACTTTTAAGGTACGGAACCGTGAAAATTAAAACAAAAAAAGATGTGTTTGAAAATCGTTTGAAGATAGAGCTAAAAATTTTGGTGATTTTTTTATGTCAAACCGATAAAGTGCAAATCGAAAAAAAAACGGCCAATTTAACTTAGATATATCCTTGAAGACAACTTTTATTATTTTAGATATGAAGCAGTCATCCCACAATATCGTAAAATAACACATCCTATTTAAATATTGTCTGCTAAAAATCATTGTTATAATATTTATATCTTTAATATGGTATTTTATATGAAAATGGGGAATGTGTAAAATGGGAGCAATAAAAGAATGATGAAATTTGAAAATTTATTAAAACTTATAATCAGTTCCGATAGAGAACAGACTTATATGACACGCTACCTACTGCCTATTGATGGAGATGAGCAGACGACACGACATCAACTAGTAAACATCTCACCTTATCTACTGCCAGCCGAACTCAATTGTGCCAAAACATACCAACACAACTCGTTTGTTAGTCACACCAAAACAATAATGTCATTGTTAATATTATCTATCATATAAGTGTTAATAATTTAGCAAAGGGCTTATCATATATTTCGTTTGTACATTTAAACACAATTGATTCCAGTTACAGAACAGTCGCTGCGGGAACCACGACATTTACACTGAACTCTGTCTTTTTTGTATACTCCCTCATTTTCAAAATAATAACCATTTCATACATATCACAAAATAAGCGTCAGTAGCTCAGTGGTTCGGGCGTTGGATTCACGATCAACAAGTCGTGGGTTCAAATCCCGGACATTGGACTACTGACGTGGCCCACTCCAGACACAAGCTATTTATTAGCTTACTAGGAGGGGTAAAGGGAATACTAGCAGTATGTGATCCATACTGCTAGTAATCTTTAAAAAAAAAATTATAATAGTGCTTCTGCCATCTTGCTTGCTTCAATAGTCGGATTAGTTCAGTTATAGGAGTAGGTAAGCAGCGCGTAGGTAGACTTCAGCGGAGCACCGCGTAATTCACCTCCACCTCCATCAAATATCGCAATCTCCGTAATTATGTTTTATTATATAAGTTTACCAGCCATTGTGTTGTTTCAAAAGCAATTATTATAATAGTCAGAAGCAATAGAAACATAAAAACTACTTAAGTCGAGTGTTTAATGTCGTCGTTCCCCGATAAGGCTTTCACTTTATACCTATTATTTACTTTTATAAATTTAGTATTATAAATAGATAGTGGTCAAGAAGAAAAAGTCTTTTAAAGCCTGACTTATTATATCGTCAGATCGTCGTTCGTGGCCAGTTCACCACATCGCGAACTCGCCGCTTCATCCGGGTCACGCGGACCAGATCGAAGACACTTCATTTATTCCAATATATAACAATATGATTTCTATTAACGTATTTTTAAAAAATAAAACCGTTTACACTGGTTTTATATAATGCGTAAAAATACAATATCCCCAACAATATGTGACTAGACATTTAAGATTCACGTGCGCTACTAAAGTATTGTGAGGTGCCGCCGACCACAACTCGTTAGCTCGAGGGACACAATCTCGCCTAAATATTACAATAAACACACAGCTAGCGAGACAATCCATTATTTATATATTTAATAAGTAAACATTCCATACGATCGGTAAAAGAGAAACTTCACATTTACATGCATCTATAGGCACTACCAAATATGTTTTATAATATGGATTCAATGTCGCGTCGTTCATAGCCAATGCTACCTGTGAATACGGTTAGGTATCCTATGGTATAAAACATGCTTGGGAGGCATAACAATATTTTTCTTTTTTTTTCAGACGTTCTTTTTACACTATCGCGTTTACTGATAACAAAAACTGATATAAAAAAAATAAACAATTTGAGTAAATTATCAAATTATATTAGTTTAATATATACAATTAGTTATTATCTATATTCGCTGTTTATACACACAAACATTCGCCACAACTATACAAATGTTTGCACTCATCAATTATCAAGTCTAAAGTCTAACAACTGTAGCTGTTTCACATAATACACCACATGATGAGTTTTAGTAGTTAAGTATTAATACTGCTGGTCTACTGGATACTCATAACGTTACGTAATAGGCAAAACACGTACCGGTATTGGGTATAACGTATTTTAATTAGTCACTTCTAAATTTTGATGAAATGTAGAAATCGGAATACAATTGGAGGCGTTCAGAAGAAATCCCTAACTAGTCTGCTATTATGACAAATCCGCCAGTTACATATTACGACTAGATATTAATTTAAATAAAAGTTAAGAGACAAACAGTCGAATTTATATGTTATTAATAAGCATGTACTGTAAGAGTAATCGTCATATATCTGCTGGATAAACCTGTACAATGTTTGTAGTATTTTGAATTGAATTATAATGTTGTTAGTCTTCTTATATAACTAGTTACAATACATTGTGTAAGTATGTATAAACAGCGAGTCGGGTATGGCACGGGGTTGGTTGTACTGGCGGGTCACTTGAGGGAGTTCAGGACCTGAGGAAGAGAGGATGAGGACGGATACGGAAGTGGAAATTCAATAAGTTGCTATCGTGTCCAATATAAAATATTTCTGGGTACTCATTTATATTTGTACACTTTTGTATCGTATTAAAACTACAGAGCTTGAAACTTTACATAACTAGTACAACATTGACCTATTTACTGTGTAAAGTAATCTTAGCGAATGAATCTGTTTTATAATGGACAAGACAGTTGTGATCGGATCGAGTGAAAAGCTGGAAGGATCATTCATATTAAATTAAAGGTAGTTGATTACTTAAACGGTTTTATGTTTATAAGAGCTGATGTTTGTGATTTAATGGAAATAGCATACAAGATCTTGTGAAGAGCCTAACAGAGCTCTACAGTGTACACCGATCTACTGACGACTTGCATTGACACCGACACCTAATCTTGTAACATAAAATACTAAATAACAATACCAATTAAAATTATTGCAACAAAATAATAAAAAAAACATTATATTTTATTTGACTACAATAAGTTTCTCTAACGATATCTAGAATATAAAGTAAATATATGTATGTCTTATATTAAGTAGTAATGTTTGATGAAATATGATAGATTTGAGGCGCTTCGGTTGCCCCTATGTCGTATTTGTACTTGAAAGCCAACAAATGCCCGCATTTGTTTCACAAATCACTTTGGGATGGGACTTCGCCTAAAATCTTTTAGCTCGGAAGAAACTGATGGTAGAAACGCGCAATGCGCGAGCATTCACGAGCCGGAATATAATGGCTGAAGTCCACATAACTTTAGTGATATATGACACGCGAAGGGCGACCGGCGCACAATTTAAATAGTGTTCTAGCTAGAGAAAGAGGATCCAAGGACGAATGGAAATAAAGTCTACTCTCCGCCTATGTCTCGAGAAAAGTAACGAAGTGAATCGGAAGGGAACGAGAACTACGAGTCCTATAACCGGCCTAACCAATGATGACAATGGACGATAGGTGACAACCCTGAAATATTCAATGAAGTTAAATATCCTGGCAAGAGACTTTTCTCGAAAAATAGTGGAGATGGCGAGAGATCTAGACATCTACGACCATTTTCTTATGAATATCAGTGTTGCCCACCACATTACAAAATTCTTCGAAGGAGATTTTACCATCCTCGTCTTTATCAGCGAATAATATAGTTTTGTCGACGATCTGCTGCAACTGAGTGTCCTTCAGGTTATTGCCAACCATCATCTTAAGAACCTGAAAGTGAAATGTGGCAAAATTCATAATTAAAACGATGTCCAATAATTACAGCACATATTACATTTTAAAAAATCATTAAAGAAGTAGAGATTACCTGAAACAGTTCGCCATTAGAGATAAATCCATCGTTGTCCATATCGTAGATCCGGAATGCAAACCGCAACTTGGACAACTTGTCACCCTTGACGCTGAACTGCGACACGCCCTGGATAAACTCCTTAAAATCCACCTTAAAAAATAAAAGCTAGGTATTACAACACATAACAGATAACTGCTTTTCGAACTCGTGATAGCTTCAGACAAACTTACTGACCGACCGAATTTTGACGAGTCCAAAGTAATTTTTTTTTTTTTTTAATAATCTAGCTGGAAGAGATCTCTATTAGAGATAAGTCATCCTTTGTGCACATATTTCTTATGTCAATATGTAACATATATTGGTACATAAATAAATAAATAAAAATAATTTTGTAAGTCTAATTGAAATAAAATATTTTATCATCGAGTTTACTACCATTGCATACATTTCAAGAACAAAAGAGACTCACCTCGCCATTGCCGTCAGCATCAAATATGTCTATTACACGTTGGACGAGAGGGTTCTGCTGCAGTTCGGGGAGGGACATGAACTCGTCGATGGAGAGGGCGCCGGAGTTGTCCAGGTCCAGCTTGCGAAATCGCTTGCCCAGGCGCCGGATCTCGTCGGCGTCGACTGTTTACAAACATCATGTAGCACGAGGCCGGCGCACTACACAAGCGCGGTGTGTGTTTGTGTGTCTACGTATGGCTATTTACATTTATCTATCGCCGTGTTGACTCTATTACAGTCATCTTAACAGATATTTGCTTTAATTTCAATAAGTAATGTGTTGAAATTCAAAGACATTATTTGCGAGTACAAATTGCGCTTAAGATCAGTGAGCGGAAGTCGTGAATCAAAACAGAATACTAATTATATTGTCTTTGAAGCAACACATCGCGCTATACAATATCGTCGTGAGTTCGTGTTTGTAGTGTCGTGCTGTCGGGCTGTCGCGGCCGAGCTAGGGTCGCCCACGCCAGTACCTGTTCTATAATTAACATACAAAGCGTTTCTAACGTCCCGTGCTTTAAGCTTGCGCCCGCGCCCGCGTCCGCGTCCTGCTCAATCTTAAAGCGGCCGGTACCAGCCAAGAAAAAAATAAAGCAATGAGAGAAGTCAGATATGAAAGTCCAAATGTGCAAAAATATCACTTTTTCAAAATAATAAGCGAGAAGAAATAATTTTAAATAAACCAACGGGAAAGAAAGACTAAGATACATTTTAAAGGTTTGGGGACTTTGAAGGCATTTCTAAAAGTGATATAATGAGTTCATTGTATAACTGAATTCTTATCAGATATTTTAGAGACCCAATAGCTGACATCTCTCATGACACGCATTCCTCACATTTGCACAAACAATCTAACTGTCACAAACATTCACAGTACTCTAACTGTTCTATAGGCAAGGGTGATGCAGAATGTGGATGCACTAGCCCAAGTCTTACTGTTTACATCCAGAACAATTTTTAGGTTAAAAGAAGAGTAAACAAGTAATCTAAATAATGGATATGACATTCTGTCTAGAACAGACATACAAAGAGATAAGCCTTCATCTAAGAGCTATGACGTGCGGCACATTGATGCTATGCACATAGATGACAATCAACAACAACATTTATTAATTGTAATATTTTACTTAAACTTTAAAATATTGTTTTGAAGTAAATTTCATATTAAAACAATTGAGATGACTCAATAATGGAAAAACTTTGTTTTACTATCTAAGCTGTCAATAATATATGTAGAATTTATTTTATTAAGGTAAAGTGAACTGAAATGAACTGAAAAATTTTTCATTTTCCAAAGTTAAAAATTTAGATAATATTATATAACTTACATTTTAGTATTGTACTCCAACATTTTTGAGCCAGATATAGTTAGAAATAATGAATGAAATTTACTTCTGACACATGACTAAAACTCTTGTCACTAAAAGCCTATCAACATTCAATTCAATCCAATGATCAACAATGAGAGCAAACCTATATAACACATAAAATTACTTTACTTTAATTTAATATTGAAATAAATCACTTCATAGCTATTGCTGTTTAATGACTTTGGTTTTTAACCAAGAAGTTTTAAAAAATTGTTCTGGATATGGGGGATATGGGGTGGGTGTTATCGTGCTGTGTCAACATGGAGATGAACATGGGCGAGTGACACTACGACACTCACAGTTCTCCACCTTAAAATCAATGCAGTTAACACGTGCTGAAACAAACCTCATGTTATGCTTCTTACGCACACGCTATTCACCACTCAAATGTATTCCACTACTCCTCTTGCACCGAAAACTAATATGGTTTAGTACTGGGATCAAGAAATGCTTAAACATAAGTCAACTTTATGCTAGTCATTACAAAGGGGGTTATTATCTCTTTAAATAAAGATTACTGGGAACAGAAAATAGTATGCAATGAAACACTGGTTATAAGGCAAGTAAAATAATCACAGAAGTGAAGAATAAGTTGGCAATGCCCGTGTCGTGTGGACGAGTGCATACTCACAGTTGGAACAGAGCTCCATAGGGATTGAGTTCTCGTTACCCTGCAAAACATTGTAATAGTTTACCTATAGTCGACAATTCATAATCATTCAAATAAGGAAAATATATTGTAAACCACCGATTTACACCCAGGAGAACAAATACAAAAGTATTGCAGAATAACGCTGGAGTCCTTACCATGGTGCTGGATTTATGACGCACAAGTAATATATTACAGAAACTGACGCTGACGGTATCAACTATCAAGTATCAACTATTGGAAATGAGAAACGATATTTCTGCAGGCAACAGTACGAGGACACACCACCGATGATCGATCTAAATAAATTTCACAGATTATGTCATTATATCATTTTACCATAATCCAGATTATAAAAATTCTTTGCGTTATTTAGGTGGCGCTGCTGAGGCTAAAGGGAAATATTAACAAAATATATTATACTTGTTTATATCTTATAAACATCAAAACAGGTACACTATAAATTAAAAAAATAAATTTTGCAGTTACTTATCTTAACATACCACTTGTTTTAATTATTTCAATTTGTGAGACACTTGATTTGCTGAATGAGAATGTTTCATGTATCAGAGTGTTTTATGAATGAGGATTTTCATAAAATTAATAATAAACTATTTTGAGTTAAGTTTAGCGTAGTAAATAAATGTATACTTTGTAATTTTGCTTTATATGTTATTTAAAAGACAACAATTATAATATAATGTTCCTATTTAACGGTTTCTAAACTTATTGCACCAGAACTCACCTCGGTAGTAAATGTCAATGTCAATGTCAAGCTTTGCTGAACTCCTCTATTTTGTCACCTTTCTCTTTCTGTTAGA
This sequence comes from Limenitis camilla, assembly GCA_905147385.1. Taxonomy (NCBI): domain Eukaryota; kingdom Metazoa; phylum Arthropoda; class Insecta; order Lepidoptera; family Nymphalidae; genus Limenitis; species Limenitis camilla. The sequence continues at coordinate 14,882,226 of LR990238.1, forward strand.
CCTCTACCATGGCGGCCGGGGTAGGTTATTTAAATTCCGAATTATCTACATAATCTTAATTCACAATGAGATATAATAAATAAAGCGAAACCTTAAATGTATATAGTAATGGTATTTGTATTTATTTCTTTCAGGTACTTTACACTTATCCGGAAAACTTCCGTGCTTATAAGGCGTTGATCGCCGCACAGTACTCCGGAGCCGACGTCAAAGTCTCTCCCAACTTCGTGTTCGGCGAGACGAACAAGTCAGATGGGTTCCTGAAGAAGTTCCCGGCCGGCAAAGTGAGTGAGCGCAGACTATGGGCGTATAACTAGTGTACGTGTACTGTGTAGTGGATGACGTGTAATGTTTGTGAATTATTTTAGGTGCCAGCATACGAAAGTGCGGACGGGAAAGTGCTTCTCACAGAGAGCAATGCCATCGCATACTATGGTGAGTACTTACTAATTACTACTACTAGTCTTCGTACGTCAGACGTTGCGAATGCAAAATGTTTACTGTATGAAGTTCAGTTAATATTTCATTCATTCTGTTGAAACACACTTTTATCAAGGTCTTTGCTTTTCTTTGAGGTAAAGAGTACCATATGTCAAACACATATAGTACTTTTTATCTTCTGAATCCAGGGTATGAATTATTTGAGTGCATAAGTTAATTTAGTTCATCTATTTTAGTGTCATAAAGTGACAAATATCCAAACATACAAACTTTCAAATTTATAATATTAAATATTTAATTTTATTAAGAAGTCTGGTAGCTCTTGTTAGTACAGTAGTCTACCAATAATTTAGTGTTATTGAATAATAAAATAGAAATATTTAAAACAATGATATAGAATTGCTGCTTTTACTTGAAAACAAATACTTTTAACATTAACTTATTAGCATAAGCTAGTAACTTTTTCTAATATTATTACCAATAAATTATAAATAATAATGTAATACTTTGTATTAAAATAAGGTTTTTCAAGATAAAAAAAAATAATTCAGTACTCTCTATTCTGGGGTGGAAAGTTGGGAGTTTTATAGTATTGCAAATGCATCATCTATATTCTCTTTTTTAATCTAACCTTGTTAAGTAATGTAACAATTGCATTTATAATGTATAGTGGCCAATGCTGCTCTCCGTGGCTCCGATGTGGCCACACAAGCTGCTATCTACCAATGGGCTTCATGGGCAGACAGTGAGCTGCTCCCGGCTTCATGTGCTTGGGTGTTCCCATATTTGGGCATCATGCAGTTCAACAAACAGGTAACTGGGTTTCTTAGCCTCATTTACATCAACATTATTTCCCATTCAGTAATTAAGCCAGCTCACTAATATGTTTATTTGTTCAGAATGTAGAACGTGCGAAGAATGACTTGCTGGAAGCACTAAAGGTGCTGGATGGACATTTACTGACACGCACCTTCCTGGTGACAGAGCGCATTACTCTAGCTGATATTATAGTCTTCGCCACATTGATACATCCCTTCCAGGTTCGTAAACATTAACATTTGTTAGAAATTTATGGAACTTACATATAATTAGTTAAATATTAACATTTAAATTATTCATTTAATTAAAATTTAAAATTAAGTGAATATTTTTTATGAAAATGCTATCACCAGTACAGCTAGTATTGTTATGTGGGATGTTAAGTAACAGTGATAGTGGTGTGTGAGATCAATGTAAATACTAAAATATACATTTTGTAACATTTCAGAATGTCCTAGACGAAAGTCTCCGCTCCAATCTGGTGAATGTGCAGCGCTGGTTCCTTACCCTGGCCAATCAGTCACAAGTGTCGTCCGTAGTGGGCGCCATCGCCTTGTGCGAGGCGCCGCCCACGTACGACCCTAAGAAGTACCAGGAGCTCCACCAAAATAAGAAGGTAATACTATTTTGTGCCAGAATATATCATTACCAAGTTATTACAAACAAAACATTTGTTATTTTGTGGTATTGTTTTCTATTAGCAGGAGGGTGGTAAAAAGGAGAAGAAGGAAAAGCCAGAAAAGAAGGAACCACCTAAAAAGAAGGAACCTGAGCCCAGTGTTGAAGATGACATTGAAGAAAAGCCTAAGGAATCAAAGGACCCCTTCGACTCCTTGCCTAAGGGGTAAGCAGTTATTTTATCATTTAGAAATTATTTTAATGTCATAATGACCTAGGATCCAGTGACCAGGGAACCAAATAACATCTCCTTAACCTAAGGATAAAATGTAGTTGTAGTATCACATGCTACTATGGACATACTTGTGAAGTATATTTTAATGTAGAATTTCCACTTATCTTCCAGCACATTCAACATGGATGACTTCAAGCGCTGCTACTCTAACGAGGACGAGGCTGTCTCCATCCCCTACTTCTGGGAGAAGTTTGACCCTGTAAATTATTCCATCTGGTATGCTGAGTACAAGTATCCCGAAGAACTCTCCAAGGTGTTCATGAGCTGCAACCTTATCACTGGTTAGTCTGTCCACACTTTAATTATAGTGTGTATTTAAGTATAGTGAATTTTTGAGTTACATCACTGTAGCTAATGACTTACTACTCAAATTACCCATTTCTAATATACTACTTCGTTTTAATATTAGTATAAGCATAAAATGTGTTTGTGTGTGCAGGTATGTTCCAACGGCTGGACAAGATGCGCAAGCAGGCGTTCGCGTCGGTGTGTCTGTTCGGCGCCGACGACGACTCCACCATCTCCGGCGTGTGGGTGTGGCGCGGACAGGAGCTCGCCTTCCCTCTCTCGCCCGACTGGCAGATAGACTACGAGTCATACGACTGGAAGAAATTAGATCCCTCCAGTGAGGAAACCAAGAAAATGGTGAAGGAATACTTCTCCTGGTCCGGCACAGATTCCGCAGGGCGCAAGTTCAACCAGGGCAAGATCTTCAAATAAATTGTCCAATAAACCTGCCTCCTCTAATCTAATCCATAGGGAGTTCCAGTTGCCGCCAGCCAGAGTGTATCTACAAACATAACGCAAGAATATTTTGATCACAATCTGCTTCTTACATAAAACCTTCAAATAAATCTCTGGCTGCGGCTTTTTCGTAACGTCTTTTTGATACTGAAATAAATTTAAGATAAAGTATTGTTTCCTACAGTACGTGTACAACTCGTATCTATATCGTAATGTAAAGTGTATATGCATTTAACAGCTCGGGTGACATAAAATATAAAATAAATTGTTTTTCTATTTATTATCTGTTGTTTTACTCAAAGGCGCACACCCTACTTGATATATAAGCTCACTGTATAATAGTGCTGCTCACTGCAGAGCCGGGAGCCAGCAACCGGATGAGAACTCGCGAGTGCAGGTTTACCTGTTGAGTAGGAGCGATACATACATACTACAAATGTTTGTGATGATACTATGTACATACATATTTATTTTGGTGTGTTTAGTGAGACTATGCTACTTGTTACACATACATACAAGGGTTTTAATGAAAATGCATAAATGGAAAGCAAAAATTTATATTCTTTATATTTCAGACTTTTGCCTAAACTGTAGAAGAACTTTAACATTGGTACATACGTCCTTACTTATTATTGCATCAAACTAACTAACGATACGATGAAGAGAATTCAGGGAGAACACATCGTGCTACAGCAGACCAGCTCTAACAGATAATGATGGGAAGCTGCCGCCTGAGTGTGACTAACCAGGGAACTATTATGGGTATTCCATTGGTCTACTCCTGGCAGCTCTCCACTTATTACTTTCTGTTGGATTGCGTTGAAGGTTAAGAGCGATAGATATAGCACCAAAGAATGACGTCCTCGGGAGAGCTCTGACTATATCTTATAGAAATTTTATTTTCTTCCAATTCCTATTCAATATACTCTGTCAAAACTTTCCCGATATCGACCAAATCAAAATGTAACAAGTCCAGTCCACCTGTATGCAAGCGCAATTACTAAAGTTGAACAATGAAACAAGGATATGTAAAAAGTTTTACAAGATACATCAAGATTTTAAAGTGAAGCCGATTTATGCTTGAGAATTATATAAGCTCGTACACATTCCAACTTATGTGAGTTAAACGTGATCCACGCAGATAGGGGGATCAGTTCAGTCGGTCAAACCACAATATCTATTCGATCGATTCACGTTACAATATTAGAGAAAACCAGTTACATTATAAGTTAATTATGTTAATGAAATCAAAATAGATCTAATGCATGATTGAACAAACAAGCAGAAGTTATTGCAATTATACATATTTGAATTAAATCACATTAATTAATTATTTATTAATATTTCAAGAGAGAACACAAAATTGAAATATTTTCGTCACACCACACCACATGCGTTCAGTCCATATAATCAATAGATCAGTTTCATTCACTATATTGAGCATAATAGATGGCAGAAGGAACAGTTTTAAACATATAACTCCCTTCGTCCTCCTCTTGAAGTATTCAATAAAACCTCTTTGCTATATAATGATATATAAGGTTCAGGTACATTTACAATTACTTTAACATTCAACAAGTTGTGGAGCACATGACACGTACTCGTAGTTAACCGAAGCAAACCGAGCATTGCAAGAGCATGGAGGCTAATTTTGGTTTACATTTGAAATAATGAAATGAAATATTTCCTAGTATGATATGTGACGTGCAATGCTTCCTGCAGTCAACGGTGCTGCTGCTGTGAGCGGACCCTTCGGCGCTACCTGCACTCGATTGCCAATATTGTATATACACACAACTATTTTAATATTACTCGTCTGTAAATTGTGAACCCCAAAACCCCCTCCCTCCTAATGACTGATCCTGAAATGTATGTTTATCTGTCTGTCTCTTATCATCCGAGTATGCCGTCTTTGTTGATTTTTACCAACGTTTAATTTTTTTCAAATCCTGATGAATACAGCTCCATTTTCATGAAATATATAGAGTCTTAACAATGATATATAGCAAAACAAAATCTGTCAAAATCTTTAAATTAAATTGAAAATACCTAAGTGGAAAGGGTGGTTGTTGAGTTTCAATTTCACGTACAAACGACCGATTTAATAAACATCGAAAAATGCATGTAAGGGGTCAAAGATGCACAGTAGGAGTAGGAGTTACAAACGACGCTATAAATTTATATACCTAACAGGTAAATTTACATCTCAAAAATGATAACATCTCGCCTCGACAGTGACGAGTCAGTAGAGAATAATATAATATGTTATAAAAGTTTAAACTCGTAGAGAAACAAGTAAAGTAGGGTGAGCGAACGCCGCGGCCGATGGTCATTGAGCCCGCTTCTGTAACAAACAATGAGGAACATTAACAGGTAGTTGGTGCACCACCAGCTCAAGAAGAGCGGAACCACACAGCGTGTCTTACCGAATCGCTGTGGTTGTGGCGAAGGTCTAGGTCGGCCGTGAACGGCGCTATGTGCACGTTGACCTGGACGTGCCCCCCATCCTCCTCGTACTCGAGCGAGGAGGAGCTGACGGCGAGGTGGCGCGAATCGTCCTGCAGCAGCGGCAGCTCGTCGTCGGGGGGCACGTCGGGAGCGTGCGCGTGACACTCGCACCGGCAGCGCTCGGGCGGCACGTAGTTGAATACTACGGACTCCCGCGCAGTCGCCGGTAATGTTTGAATTCTTTTTGGCAGCTTGCGACGCTCTGGCACCTCTGAGAAATCGATCCATTCCGCTTTATTGTGTGCCTCCATGCCTGACGCTGAGGTGGCAAAAAATACTACGTTGGATAAATTCCTATAATTTTGAATAATTCCCGTAATTAAACAAATTAAAAACATTTACATTTTATTTAACAATTATATATATTTTAATAATTATTTACATTTGAATCTTATTTAATTCAACACATATCACTTACCATCTCCTCCACTTCTTGATCGAGCGCGTTCACTGCGTGGCGGCGGTGCAGGAACTGTAGCAGAAGCAGTAGAAGCAGCACGAGCCCGTCGTGGCAAGCGAATGTGTAGACGCTCCGCTCCTATCTCAGCAGGCATAGCACTAGGTGTAGGTACTGACGGCGGCGTCAATGCACCCAAAGCACCGGTAGCGCTTCTAGTCACTCGTGGCCGCTGTACAGCAGCGACGTGGACTCCACCGCGATCCCTCACAGGTACCATGGGTAAAGCGAGCGATCGCTCCAAGGGAAGTGTAGTCGGTACATACGGTAGCTCTTCAAACGACTCTTGTATAACAAGTCCTCGCCGTTCAGCTTCGCTTCCTCCATGGGTAGCTGCTGCCTCAGAACTAGCCTCTGATTCCGATGAGTCGCGTCCTGTATCGAGAGGTGGACTAGCACTAAACTCACGTATACTACGCTCATCTCCTATTTCACCAACCATTTCTTCTTTAGTTACTGCCTCCTTTTCAAAGACTTCGCAGTTTTTTCTATTATATTCTGCTTTGGGAGGATCTGTAGTTTTAACTTCCTCGCTTTCGGGAAAACTCGGTATTGATTCAGATATTTCACTTGTAACACTTGGTGTTTTTGTTATACTAAACTGAGTACTAAATACCTGTTCTTTACTTCCAACGTGCGTTGTGAATATAAGTCGCTCTTTCCTCTTTGGATGATCTGTTACATTAGTCAAAGGAGTCGTTTCTACAGGTGGCGATGAATCCATCAGTACTGTGTCAGAACTGGGCTCAGAGTCATTATTTAAAATATTCTCAGGAAGCAAGTCTTTATCCGCTTTTTTTATAATAGAAACTATAGCTGTAGTTGTTGATTCTATTTTCGACGACAATTCAACGTTAGCTGTCTTTTCTGTTGGTGAGTGTAAAGGAATAATAATGCTCCCATCAGGTAGTACCGTACGTTGGGTCGGCTGTGGAAGCGGCGTGCGCATTTTAGAAGGGGTGATTGAAGTATGCTCATGCGGAACCCGAGATTGTGGCGCTGAGGCTGGACGAGTCATTTCACGCAAAGAAGGAGTTTTTTCTTTTTCACTCTCTTTTAAATCCAGTTCGTCAGGAGGTGTGTGCAAGGGGATATGGATAATGCCATCTTTTGAATCCTCGTAATATTTAAGTTTTTCTCCTCGTGATCGATCAATTACACTTGACTGTGGAAACTGACGTTGTTGTTGTACCACTGGTGAAGCATCACGGGATCCAGGGGATGGAGACGCACCACTTTTCCGTGGTGTCTTGAAAAGCGAAAGCACCGAGCCTTTTATTTTCCCTGCTGAGGTTGGCGTTGATGAGCGATCACGACTTTTACTTCGCGATCGGCCTTCGTTAAGACTTTTCTTTCTTCTTAATGTTTCAGAAGGTGAGTCAGGTGAACCTATTGTTTCGCGGGATTTAAAGAGGGAACAGAATGAAGATTTTCTTGATACCGCTACACCAGTGGGAGAGGGCGTTCGACTCTCTCTTGCTAATCTCGGTGTCATACGTGGACTGACTGGATCTATAGGTCGCGCAGGTCTATCATTCAATTCAAGAGTCACAGGTTTACGAGCTGGTTCACCGCTTATTAAAGTTCGTTCGCTCTCATCTTCGTCGTCGTCTTCATATTCATGTTCCGGCTTTAATCTTATTCTTATGATGTCTTTTGAGCGATTACTTTGCCGATATACTTCTGCTTTAGGTAGTTGCCGTTCTCTCGAACGAGCGCGACGCTCCTCAACTTTTGCACGGTTTCTGGTTTCTTTTAACCTTTTTTCATCGTCTAAAGATGTTGTAGAAGTCGCAGGTAATGGTATAGGTGTGACGCTAGGTGCATTTGGAGATGTGAGACGAGGTGCACTAGCAGGACGCGGATTTTCAACTGTTACCTCTGTACGCACTTCGCGACGGTCACGAGCGTCTACTCGTACAGGTGGTGTACAAGAAACCGGCGCAACCTGAGTAATAGATACAATTTGAGGATCAGGAACGGATGCAACCGCTTGATTGGACAGTTTGGCAATTTCAAGCAGTCTCTCTTCGACCACGGCAGCGCATATTTCTGGATCTGTCTCTATTGGTTTTGGCCCACAAAATGAAGTCTCTAGTAACATTTTGTGGGGTGAAGGGGAACGAGAAGTGCCTGAAACTACAGATAGTCTAGATATATGGCTAGCGTGGCTGAAACCTGACAATGCCGAGTGCGCGGAACATTGGGAACCAACGCTCGACAGACGGCTAGTCCGACCTGATACCGCAAGGAGAGCCGCCTCGGAACTTTGACTATCCTTACGGGAATGGCGACGTGATGGTGGCGCTGCTGGAGCGGACCGAACCTCTCCGCTAACGGGAGCACCTTCTAAAAAGGCAAGCTCTTCTGTAGATGAACGTAGATCTGCCGCACCGTCCTCCCGGAATCCAAGCTCTAGGCGAGCTCGTGCGTCCTCGTTGGTTGCTCCGCCGCCTGAGAAAAGCGCCAGTTCGGGTGAGCTATCTCGTGAATCCTGGTGACTCGAACTCGATGCTCGAGAGATATCTATGCGAGGAGCAGCTGGTGTTTGAAGACCTGAAGTGGTAGGTAAGGAGGCTGTTGTGTGGACAGAGGGCGATGAATGTGATCGGGCACGGTGCTCAGGTGGTGCTAGACAGTCAGCCACAATAGATGTTGTTGCTATATTCGTAGTTGAGGTTGCAGGATCTTCTCGAATATCAGGTAAACGAATAGCCTGCTTGTTTTCTGGACTAGACTGAAAAGAAAGAAATATTTTAAGGAGATAACTTGTCTATCTAGCTCATATTTTAAGCGTTATAACTATGACTACTTATTATTACATTATTTATATGGAATTTGAATTCTAATTGCTTTTGACATTGTATAATATAGGTAAATATTATTATTTTTTTATTATAAGATACATTAATATAAGATCATTGTGAAAACTCTATCCTTGCAAATAAATTAATTTGCATATAAGTACCTACCAATATTTTATAGCTAGAAAATGTTATATGCAAGTGAAAATCTGACTCAATAAAAAAAAAGCTTTACTGATAGAATTTTCACAGTGTAGTTTCACACATATCATATGTGTAATTATTTAGATGATGGTGAATTGTAATATTAATCTATAACTAGCCCTTGTCCTCCACAAGAGCGAGGTGAAGCTTTCCCTATTCATATGGTTTCCACAAGTTACCATATCTTGAATCATTAGATACAGCTAACATTGACGCAAATGCAATCCGATTGGAGTAATTAAAAGATTCCATTTTTCAAATTTGATTGAGTATTGAACTCACTTCGTCGGAAACGTCGTGATCGAAAGAAGCTATTGGCGCGGGTCCGCGGCGCGGCCGGCGCTCGGCGTCGCTGGCTGCCATGCGCCCGCCGCTGCCCCGCTGCTCTGCTGCTCCGCTGCCGCACTAGCGCTGCACTACCGCCGCACTATTGCCGACACTGACTTCACATTGGACACAGCTGGAACATATTTTAATCGTAATAGGTTAAAGAAACAAATTAATATTTATAGTTGGTCAATAAAAAGTTTTGACTAAAATAAACCGATTTCTACTCGCGAAGGGACGGGTTACAATACAATTCCCCTCTACCGCTGGGAGAGCATCTCGTAAGAGTACCTCTTGGTGATAGGAGATCTGTTCCCCGACCATGCAAATCCGACCGCCAAGTGTCATTGACGCGATCCGGTCGAGGCGCATGTGGGCCAGACTTATCCTTCCCTTACTTAGCATTGTACTCTTCATTCCTCTTCCTCTCTGTATCTTCAACGTAGCAGCGCATCGGCAAAACAAGAGAGTATCTCTTGTATGTGCGATGTCCATGGGCGACGGTAACCACTTACCATCAGGTGGGTTGTCTGTTGCCATAAAAAAATTCAATAAATATTTAAACTATGTGTTAAAAAATTTTATCTGTTAATTTTTTACTGTAGTATGTATACTCATTCCGAAATAAATTATGTAAAATAAATTATTTAATCTCAATGCGGATTTCGATAGAAAATAGAATAACAAAAACGCAACATTGTGCACACTTGTACACGGGAAGTGACAGCAACTTAGAGCAAGTGACATTAACGCAACAACTGCACTCGTTGCACTCGTCCACGAGATCACTGTCACTACTCACTAGAGTAACACTACTCACGACATCACGACACCACGAGCTGGGTCAATAGGTCATCAAGCGTTCGATTATTACTTTATCTCAACCCTACATTTTAAAAACTAAATGTCACTATAACTTGAAGCAAACGTTACACTCATCGCGGAATACGTACTGGACTGGCCACTAATCATTAATCCTGATCGATCTGTAGAGTGCGTGCAGAACTCTGCACTGGTGTCTGTGTTGTGCATGCAGACGACGCCGAGGGTATCTGCACATATATGAGTATACGTCGAGAACTAGGACTCGCAGCGAGGGTTGTAGCTGGCTGGGTTATCGAGCACACACGCTGAGCGCCGAGCGGGCGTCGGGCGGGCGCTGCGCCCCGTGCGCGTGTCGCTCCGCTCGTCGGAGGGCTGGCGCCGCGCCGCCACCGCGCCTGCGCCAGTGCGCCGCCCCACGCAAGCGCACTGCGCGCCAGTCGGTGCTGCCATGTGCCTTGTGCCGTGTGCCGTGTTCAGGTTAATTAGCTAAATATAGGGTAACCTCTATACTGGAATCGATATTGACATCCTCGACGAGGACGGGTCACCGCATTCTCGTCGACCAGGTGGCTCCCTGTCTATACTTGCTATTGTTCTTGTGCGCTGTTGAGATCACTTAGATATATGTATTGATTTTATCTGGTTGATAACAAGTAATATTTATTAAATTGTGTAAAAAAAACAATTATATATTATTAATGGTAACATTTGGTTTTATATGTTATGAATTTATGACCAAAAGAAATGAAAATAAATTATGTGTATGGATTGTATCAGGTATTTAAAAACAACAGAATATATGGACCCATTTTAAATAATCCTAATCAATATTATACATGCGAACGTAACTCGTTTTTGATACAGAGAGAGAGAGAGAGAGAAAGACTACTATATAGAGCGATGTTATATCGCAAGAATCGGCTTGAAGAAGTTAAAATAGGAAATGAAATATTTATCCGACTTGAAATTAGTTTTTGGAAATAAACCATATCTTATATATTAATAAATTACATGTTATATTGAACAATATTGATGTTGAAAATTAAAATGTAAAATATAACTATATAGTAATATCGTTATAACATGTAATAATTATACCTTAACCACGAGCGAAGCGGGTCGACTATTACTCGATAACATTTAAAGAAACTCGTTAAGTTTGATTCAATCAACCCAAAAGGGTTTATTAGTTGTACTTTATGTTCAGGGAGTGCGGGGGGAGGCGGTGTGCAATATGCTGATCGTCAGGATCAGGAAGTAATCCTCTGTTAAACTACTAATACAGTTCACGAATGAGAGGAGAATGGAATAGCTTAATAAAAAGACAATCGATATTAGTATTCATTTTATTGACAACACAACATTACCTAGGTTCCAGTGGGGCGGTTACAACAATCGATATAATAATATATGTCAGCTTTCCCAACTATAATATATGATAATGTTACGCTAAAGGTAACGCTCTTAGCTCTTCAACAACAAACCGTCTATTGTTATAATATCATTTTTAATGTCTAAAAATACCTCTACCGGTGACTCCTTCGGAAATTTCGACTAAAAATAAGATGAAACTTACTATCTCATCTGTTACCAGCTCAATTATTGTCCTACGACTGGTTCACATTTACAATATAACATCCAATGATTAAATATAGGTACATAGGTATTCTTATATTTGTGCTCTACATACTCGTATCCATTAATTATTACAAAATAGAATAAGTCTTGCTACAAGTTCAGTTATAATGTACACGCGGTAATACATAAATATATCAACATCGTTATAACTGTAAAAGTATCTTAATGGAAGGTAGAAAGTTCAAAACTGTACGTATATTATAATATAGGTGATCAACGGAAGAGAGGAGCCTCCCAGTGTAGACTAGAACGTATGAAAGCTATAATAGTCTAATAGTCGGCTCATCTGCTACGAGTAGTTCGGCTACAACTCGTAGCTGCTACGAGTACGAGTACACACAAGCGGTGACAATTCACAAAACTCTTACTTACTCTACAGTCTACACTACTCGTGTATAGGTATATAGGTATGCCGTTAGTCAAACTCGTCCTCTTTGCTCGCAAAGTGTGCTTCGGACTGAGCGACTGAGCGGTAAGCGCCTCTATTTATATTATACAATCCCGCCTTGTCTAAGATACATGAATCATTTTTGATTATAATATTATGAAATTTAATATATTGCATCAAATCATCTTAGTTTAATAATAAATTGAACAAAAAATAGTCAATACATTCTATATAAGTATGCAACGTGCATGCGAGTTCGTTAAACTAATTCGAATTTATTTTTTAAATTTTATATGCTTCAAAGCATCCCCAAGCAACAATTACAAGACGTGTCATGAACTCGCGCACGATCTATTTAATACAGGTAACGTTGCGAGCGACTGCACTCTACCCCTACCTCCTAGTGAAATTTCGCTAGTATGAGTAATGAGTATTAGATAATAATATATTATTTTAATTATAAATTTTAATCTACAATTTTAAAATTACTCTCACGAAATGTGAAATATTTAGAATGGTAACAGCAACCGCAACATGTCGCAGCTCATGCTCACACTCTACTGTTATTACAATTGGTTACATATTATAGTTTATAAATAGTTTCATCATATTCTATTCATTTATATCTAATAGCGATAATCCAATACATAGTTTTAGGTCATATATAATGTCATATTATTAGGAAATAGAAATATTGCTATAATCTGTAATAAATAGTTAATAGATATATGTATATGATTTTGACAAGATATATTTAGTGTTTACGTTTATCCGCACAGAAGACAGTCCATTTATAAGCATATCATTATAAACTTATAATATAATTAATAATTTCTTGGTATAACCGACCTGCTGAATAAATTTTATTTCATCTATGTGCCCGATTCAAATATCAATCCCGAGTCTCGATCAAACGCGTGACTGCTTACGTTGGGCGTAATGCGATATATTTTTAACACCTCAATCTCCGGAAATTTAGGCTTAGTCGGAATCAGAGTCGGAGGAAGGTTCGCGGGGCGGCGGCGGCGGCTCCCGCGGGCGCTCGGGCTCCGCGCTGGCGGCGATGGCGTACGCCGCGGCAGGCTGACCGGAGGTGCGCTCGATGCCCACTCTGACGATTAATTTATTAAATGTTACTTTAAATGAAGCTGAAAAAATGAAGAATAAACAGCGCTAGCGGTACAGTTTACTCACATGTACTCGTGCCTCGCCAGGTACCTCACGTACTTCTCCGGGGGGTCGTTGTCGTGCTCCTGCAGGGAGACGGAGCGCACGGTCATGTGGCTCACCTGCGTCGCCGGCATCGTGAACTCCACATACGCGAACTTGGCCAGCTCCTCGGGGATCTGGTCATAGGAGGTGAGCGCCATGCGGCACACCAGGTTGTGGGTTGTGTATGCACCTGCTCGCAACTAATTTACTTAGGATGTTTTCGTGACGATTATCCTTTGTGGATTGGTAGTAAAGGTATTAAGGCGAGTTGTTTTATTGCTGAGCAGATAAAATAATGAGATGAAAAGAAATACCCAATATTAAGAGAGATTTCGTGTTTCAGTGATGAAGATATCGACCGAAAAGTATATAAATAGTAATAGGCACAGAAACGAACATTTATGATTAAAAAAGGTGTATTATTAACAGACACTTTCTACTCCCTACCCTGTCCCTCCTTGGGCAGCCTCGGCATGCGCCACACGATAGCGCGATGCTGGTGCTCGTACTTGGCCTGGCCCGAGGTGACCTCTATAAGAGACTCCTGCAGCGTGTCCACTGCACCCAAGAACCGCTCGATGCCTTTGATTTTACCGGTGCGTCTATCGCAAATAAAAGAAAGCAGTATTTTTTTACTAAACTTCTTGTAATTCTAGGGTTAATGTGTACAACCCACGTGTACATATGTGTGTGTGTATAACCCACGAGTATCGCGGGCGTTACCTGTGAGCACTCTTCACGGATCCATATCGGAAGTGCTTTTCAACACGGAACAGATATATCCAGCACTCAGGGATCGGGAAGCGGATGGCCACGTCCTCGCACGGCACCTGCCCCAGCTTGCGCGACGCAAACCCTGGCACCAGCACGTCCGCGCGCAGCTCCACCTTGACAAATTATATTTCATTATAAACACATCCTATGGTAGTCTGTCACCTAATACTTAAGAACCAACATACTTTATTCCCCGTGACGCACCACACCGCCTTCAGCTGCAGCGGCAGTTCTCTGTTTTTGGGGGGTCGCACGCGGAACCGCATCAGCTCTATGTAGCAAGCGTCGGGAGGCTTGAACCTGTCATTGATAACATTAGACAAGTATTAGACAGTCATACCAAGAGTAACATCACAACTACGACGATCGCGAGTATCTCTGCAGTGTTTCAGTTCCAGAGAATATAATAACGTGCACGTACTTAATTATCTTTGACTCCGCAAATGCCTGGGGCTGCACACACGCATGGAACTCGGCGTCCTCCACGCGGATCCACTCCTCTGTCACAACAGGGATGATATCGTGACGCCCCACCACTTCCTTGCCTTGGCGCCGGAGATCGTTCACGCCGAGCTCCACGTCCGGCATCCCTGCAGGAAGGCTTAATCATTTGCTGAAAAACTTACTAAGACTTAGCTGTACGTATTTTTAATCAGTCAATTAAATTTGGATATTTTTTGAATAAACATGATAATTATATCTGCGATATTATTATGACAATGTAACCACATAAACATAATAACCACTGAGGAAGGCGAGGAAGAAGAGTCGCACGCGCGCTATCTGCTTCAGCACCGAGCCCTCGGCGTCCTGCTCCACGTACAGCTCGTCCACCGCGGTTATCTGTACCTGTACGCACATACATTCTTTAAATCTTCATCTACACATATCTCTATTCTTTTCATCAAACTCACTTAGGCTCGTTAAAAGAAAATGTTAAGTTCTATGCTAAATAACAGGTTAACCCGTACAGTCATGTACTCGTAGATCTGTAAGATGTACGGACACGTAGTACGTGAATCTTCAATCTACGTTCACTCTATTAGACAATAGTAAAATAGTATTTTTATATGAATTGAAGGAATAGTAATAAAATTGATTAATTTATTTTTTTATTTTTTTAATAGAATAAATATCCTCTAAAAAGATTATTATTACCTCCTCCATCTTGTAGGTGAGCGCACGGTCGCGGTGAGCAGACAAGCGGAACAGCGCCTCCTCCACGCAGCATGAGAACTGTTTCACGTCCTCGTAATTGAGGGAGCCGATCTTGAAGAGTTGAGAGACTTGCGGCGCGTGCTCCACCGGCAGCCCCAGCTTGCGCAGGTCACTGCCGAACTCCTTGACGCCGGCGTAGTCGCCCTGGATCGCGTACGCCGCAAACTGAGACAGCTTGTTGGTGATGCGCTCTGCCTTCGTCACTTGCCCGGGCCTTAAATTAATACAAAAGTGTATAATACACTTTGGACATTCACCAATTTAGGGATTTTCCATTTTGCACACCTCAAAATTAAAGATTCTTATTTAATTACGTAGCTATTTCTAAAAAATCTGTAACTTTAATTTAATAAACTAAACCAAACAGAGAAGAAATTCCTTCAAAACATTCCAATAAATATGATTACCGTACACCCGGCCGTTCCTTATAGAACACGTATTGCAGCTTCACCGTGAAGATCTTGCCGAACTGGTCGAACTGCTGCGCGCCCACCTCGGACACGGAGTAGCAGGCCTGCAACGGCAACTCCTGCAGTGGCTCCTTGTCGCTGGCGCTGTTCAGGAGCTGCACAACAGGGTTGTCACCCTGGTACAGGATACGCACGAAAATCTTCTTCCAAAACCTGAAAAATATCAATGCTATTATTATATAACTGCGTGCGGGAGCAAGTTACCACGTGAACTGTCTTAATTTTTAACATATTTTGCTGTATATACAACGAACTTCCATATACAATTTCATCCACTTTTTTCATGTTAAAATATGTCATTTTCTAAGCTTTAGTGTTTCGCTATCAAATTTCATCAAAATGGTGTAACTAATCTGACTTTAGATTAAAAAATTGATACAATAGTAAAAATATTTTATGTTATTCAATAAGTTTGTTACGATAGATTTTCTGACGCCACTACTTTCATACACTAAGTATACATTGTTCTTATTTATGAGAAATAAAGCTCTTTAACGTCAGCAAACAAGTTAGGTATTAAATAGAAATACCTTTGTCCAGTAATTTTTTTCTTATTTGGTTGTCGCAGGTGCATCTCCCATCCAGGGCCAGTATACTTGGTCCGTGGGAAGTCCTCCAGGGGCACGGACACGTCGTCGTCGAACAACGGCGTCGGCGGTGTCTCCCCACCGCTACCGGATCTGTCTCTACTCTCTTCTAAGTAAATCAGAAGTGTGTAGTGTCATCACTTTGTTTTTCGTAAATTTTTAACTTCTTTACTATCTAGCAGTGCTAACACAATAGATAGGAGTAAATATTCGTACCTTGTCCAAAATCAAGCTGGGGCTGCATCGCATCGCTCTCGGTCGCACCTTTGTCGAAGGGGTTTACTCGCGGTGATTCTGGGAGAGCCTGCGGTCGCGGAGGTGGAGCTAACACTGGCACGGCAGATTCTATTTGGCCTGCATCGTTCTCTTTTGGTCTAAAATAAATTTTATATTGATTATATTAAATGTTGAATAGCACAGACAAAAATTAAAACCTCGATGAATTAAATTTGTAATTATAACATTATACAGACCGTATAAATACTGAAAAGGTGTCATCTGCGGAGTCCCGCGAACCTTGATTCTCAAAACGTGGTGTGGCAGCGGGAGGCGGTGGCGCGCCCATACTAAGGAAAGGGTCGAAAGCTTCAGCTTCGAAGCCTGCTGGCCCAACATCAGCAGTGCTATCGTCACCCCAAGCATCTAAAAAGAGTTTTAAAATAAGTTAACTCATTTTGCTAGGATGTATAGTTTTTCTAACTTGATTTAACAGCTGTTGAGATTTTAAAATTAATGAACGACGTATACTTATTTACCTGTATTCATATGTTTGGGGCTAGCTGAATCGAATTTAGCGGAAAAGGCATCAAAAGCGTCTTGAGATTCAGGAAATGCGTCTTGAGTATCAGGAAAAGCATCTTGCACCATATGTTCCGCGGTATCCCATCCTAGATCTGCAGACGATGTGGTTGGAATATTGGTGGCATTGTTTTCTTGGCCAATGAACATATTACTATGATTATCCTCAATTATAATTTTTGATGATGTACCGAATACATCCATTTGTGATTCATGTGAACTTTGGTCAGCTGTTCCAGTCAAACCTTGGTTAGTAGCAAATGTTTCATTAGTATTAAATATTTCATTAGATGTAAATATTGCATTATTAGCAAAAGGGGTGTCAGTGCTGGATACCATCATTATATCTTCCGATTTCGAATCAGTTATATCTGTTTCGGCATTAATTTCCTCAATTGTATCAGTTACTTCAAATGGATTTTTTTCTCCTTCGTTGATTTGTGGCAAATGATAATTTTGATCTGTAATATCAGCAAATGGAGATGCGTTTAAAGAAGATACATTAATTTCACCGGAAAGCTCGGAATAGTCCATAGCAGCGACAGAATCAGTATCAGGATTGAGAATTTGAGTTGAAGGTATTTCGCTTTGATTTTCTGGTTCTGTTGAATCTATCATCGTTGTATCTGATTCATTGAAAAACAGGTTTGATGTTTCCATTTTTTTAGACGTTGTCGCAGCAGAAAAGAGCATATCAGTAGGTTTTATTTCTGTGTCTGTTGTTAACTCAGGAATATCATCACTAAGAAAATCAATTTGCTTTTCTTCTTGTTTAGGTGCAGAATACAAACTTAAAATCGCTTCTTTTGTAGGTTTTATTACAACTGGTGTTGGAGCCTCGAATAAATTAATATCATCAGCCGCAACTTGCGGTTGTGCAGGAGATTGTTGTGGCCTGGGTGGCGGTGCGGGTCTAGGTGGTCTCGCAGGGGGTGGACGTGTTGGTTTATTGCGATTTATATCAATTGTTGCTGATGTTTCCTCCAGTAATTCAGGTTCCGGCGTTGGACTCGGTGAATGCATATCCAATGCAGAGATTGGACTGGGTGTTCGCGTTGGCGGAATACGATCAAGTAGGTGACTGCTTGTAAATTCCATTTGCCCCGTAACAGTTAGGATCAAATTCTGAGTTTCTGGAGGTAGTGGTCGAGTTGATGATTGGATATCTTTATTATCGTCTTCATTTGAATAGCCACAATCAACCATTGTTGAAACAAGTTCCAATTCGGTTGGTTTAACAAGTCGTTCATTGTCCATCGTTAGATTTCCGAATATATCCATAGAATCTGTTTCATCGAACTGCTTTGCACCAATACCCGTGGGTTCTGCTCCTCCAAAAATATCAGCAGGTACCGTATCTCCAACTGGAGGTTCATAAGTATCTCCAAAATCGGAAAAAGGGTTACTTGTAGCAAATGGATTATCGCCAACTGTAAAATTAGATGTTTCTGAGTCTGACATCATAAATGGATTAAGAACTTCTGTGCTTACGTCTCCTGCTGGTTCATTCATACTTAAGAAGGGATTAAAAGCCATTGTGGTTAGTATACCGATTTTAATTTAAAAACTCAGATTCAAGTAGCTTTATCTCTGTTCTTCCAGGATTGAGATCACTTGCAAAAGAAGTGTCAAATGGATCAAAATCTTCCTCTGGGAATCTAGCGGAATCAAATGGTTCGGGCGTTAAAGCTTTTACTTGAAAAATATCGTCCGAAGGTTCTAATAAAAAAGTTTCACCCTGAGTCTCTGGCACTGTAGAATTTTCACAAGAAAACTCCTTTGCTAATAGTTTTAATTCTGTTTTACTGGGTTTAATGTCGGTTGCGAAAGACGTATCAAATGGATCAGATTCCACATCTGACGCAAAATTGTCAGTTAATTTCGGACCAATTGGAGTAAGAACTTTAGCTTCTATTTCATTAGTAGTGTTTTGAAGTAAATCACTAGTTTTTAACGATTTTTTATTTGCAATTGGTTGTGGATATTCTGAATGTCTTCGCTTAACTTGATAACTTACACTTGCCGGCAAATCTTCCTCTGATCGAGTCCGCGTCAATATATCTGCAACTTTATCAGACACTTCTGTGTCTTCACTTAAGTCTTCAGTAATTGAGACTTCACGTGTATAATATGGAGTTAACGGCTTAGTAGGTTTCAGTTTTACGTCCAACTCGGACGTGTCAATACCATCGACAACAAAACCTACACTTTTATTAACCGTAAGGTTTTCTGGTCGGGATGTTCTCCGTTCTAATTTTTTGGGCTCATCGGCTCTAGGATCAAAATCAGGATCACTTGGAACTCGATAAATGAGAGATGGCACAGTACTTCCAATTAATTCTTGTTCTAATAGTTTTAATTCAACTTTTCCCGGTGCAACGATCTTATCTACAATAGTAGTATCAAACGGATCTATTTCCGTATCATTTATATCAACTGGATTCAAAGGCGAATCTCCTAATTGTGTTAAATCAGTAGTGCTTCCACCTAAAAGATCTTTAGGAGTAATATTTGTTTCATTATCTATAATTTCATCAGAAGTTATTGATTCCCTTATACCTGATGGATTGATTAAATGAATTCGAACCGAAGATTTGCGTCTGTTATTGAGTTTTAACTGAACTTCTTCAGATCTAGGATCAAAATCGTCGTCGTCCTCTAATATAATTGCTTCTTGTTTAGCATGAGCAATGTTACTTAATGGAACAACTGCATCAGCAAAACTTGTGTCGAAAGGATCGTCTTGGTCTATATAAGGATCAATAACATCTAGTTGATCTTCAACAATGCCCTCTGCAAAAACTGTTTCATTTTTATCAGCTTCAAATGCTGACCATGATTCCTGTAATACTGGTTCAAGCTTTATTTGCGTTTCTTCTATTTTCGTTATGGTGGCTTTTACTTCTAGAGATTCTGTTGCTAATAGTGTGAATTCATCGATCTCAATATCTTCAGATTTTTCAGGCTTTTCTACTGTTACAGTTGCTGATAAATCTTCTAGACTCGTTGATTTTTGTTTCTGTAAAAGTGTAGTGTGTAATGAAACGCTAAGATCAATAGGAGTAGTTATAGGTACATCGGTGTCAAGATCTAATATACTTTTCTCAATAGGTTCATCAATTTTAGTAGATGACGCAGTTGTTACGTCTTTGTCTTCACTTTCTAGTAGAAGATCACCAGGAATAATTCTTTTTGATCTTTTGGAAGTGATTGTAAGATTATCTATACGACCAGTTAGGACTTCTACTGCAACCCCAATATCCAAACCTTTCTTCCCTTTTGAACTTTTAGTCTCTTGGCCTTTTATTAGAGCATCGACATGAGAAGTATCAAAGATATCATCATCTTGATACTCTTCAGGTGAATCTGGAACATAAGCAAGTTTCACTTCCCCTCGCTCGACCGCATCAACATATGAAGTGTCAAATATATCGTCTTGATCGTCTTCTTCCTCAGACTCGTCGTCAGTGATCCCGTAATCACTTTTATCTCCAAAATCAGCCTCTAGGGCAGCAGCCGCAACTAAATGAGGAAAATCTGCCTCAGTAACTTCAACGACTGGTCTGTGTGGTTCTTCTTTTTCTGCAGGTTTTTCTTCTTTGGGACCCGCTGGTACGCGTTGGAAAAATGACGTGGATTTTATTCGATCTAAGTCACCTTGAGTTTTTTTTAATATAGAATCAACACCAGTCGTCAAATCTTTAAACTTTGACCATTCTTCATTTTCTTTAGCTGATCCTTCACCTTCACTTTGTTGTTGATGTTCTCTTCTGTATTTTTCTAACTCTTCTTCTGTGAAAAGCTCTTCTTCTCCTTTGCGTTTAGATTTTTTGCCTTTTTTCTTCTTTTTAAGGCCTTTGGGTAATTTTAGCATTATATGATTTTATAATTTTTTCTTTGTGTTGCTGGAACAAATAAAAATTATTTGGTATAGTTATTTTATTTACAAACTTTTAAATGTTTAATTTATACGTAAAACTGCCAATAGAAATAAACTTTAATAATATTTAATAATTTAAAAACTAAACTAAAACTATCTAAATTAAACCAGTAAAATTTAATTTTTTTATTAACTATGTACGTTTGTACTATCTGCGACTTATCGACTTATGTCAGAATTAAATAAATATTTGTCGACTATTTTACAAAATAAAAAACATAAATACTACATACTACACATACTTTACAACACAAATAAGCTGAAAATATAATATTTAAGTATATATGTAACCGACAGAATACAAAAATCAAAGAATACTTTAATATTGATCGAGACCAAGTTGGCTGTGTACTTAAGTTATACGAGTACATACATATAGACATGCAGAAATGAAATATATTCTGATAGATATGGCGATGTTATGAAAGGGCATTGGGTTAACGATTTGCTTGGACCATGGTAATTGGTTGATATGGGGTAATGAGAATCTACACAAAGGTATGCCATCTTGGCATCTGCAAGACTCGGGATGGAGACTGAGTGATGGACGTCGACGGACACGTACCGAGACCGCCGTCACCGTCACCGTCACCTACAGCTAATAACCGCTAGCGCTCTACGGGGTAGGGCTCTGTACCTTCATTGCAACACACGGCACACGGGCTCGTCGGGCTGCGCTCGGGGCGCCTGGCTCGGGACTGGCGCTGGGGCGGCGCGCGGCGTCCGGCGCAGAGGCGCAGCGGAGGCGTAGGACGCGCTATCGACCGCAGGCGCGCGCACCCTCCCACTCTGACCACCTCTTACGTAACTACTCTCATCTCGTTCATCCCCATTCCCCATCGATTGCCTCTTATTATAAACCTTCCGCCAACGCACCGTTCTGCATACAGAACTAGATCTTTATTATACCATCTTCGCTCTATTTCGTTGCAATTGCAGCGATCATCAGTCGCAGTTGCAGCGAACTACATTACATTTAAATTCGATTATTATTTATAATATCAGTGAAAAGATACGGTTTAGGCAAGCTTACTACTTATGCTTTTTAAATTATCGAATTTCGACTTTCTAATACGAGTATCTAGCGTGGACTCAATTGAACTTGGTAGTCTGTCATTTGAATACTAGATCACCTGTTATTTTATTTTTATTTTTAAGGATCCCTAACAAGGAATACACCTTACAATGCATAGTATAAAATTAACATACATCTTTTCAATGTGTTTCCTTACTTATAAGGGACCACAACATGCAAGATAAGTATAAAGTAACAAAATTAAAAATTCACAGATTGTAGTAAAATTTGTACAAATTTAACCTTTAAAATAACAAAAATAAAACAGTAAAGAGCAAAACTATGGAGTAATATCAATTTTAACCAACAGATACAATACTTTCTTAAACTTTTTCAGTGAAGCTGCAATATCCAGATTATGTATTTTATATTTGACTGTATTATTATATGCACGCGTTATCCTATTCATTGTTGCATGGTGATAAACATTGGTTTTGGAGAGTGTTACATTGAATAACATATAGTGATTATAGTTCTTGGCAATCTATTGGGAATTTTAATATCTAGCCTTTCAAGAAGACATTCACAATCAATACTTCCGTTAAACAACTTATGCAAAAAAGTAAAATCTACGACTAGCAATGTAAGACGAGTGTTAAGTTGAGGTAGGTTATAATAACCTAGCCGATCAGAATAACTTCTCAGACTTTTTGCTAAATTATCATTATAAGCATCATGATAAATAAAGCGTTTTTTAACTCCTTCCACTTTTTTGGATGTATCTTATAAATGTTTAATAATAATATATAAATGTGAATATAAATTATATGTAGTTGTTTATTGTTGCACATATTGAAACATTGAAGCAAATTGAAATTAAGCTTTATAATCTAAACCTTGTTACTTTATCCAAGTTTGACTAGATATTGTACAAAATAATTTTAATTATTATGTATGTTTTTTGCATTGTCACTGTTTACGGGTCAACAGTGACCCGGACCTTTGGAAGGCGTGCGCGGAGCCGTAGCCAACGCGTAGATGAGATGTGACACAATTAATAACAGTCATTTATTTGAAAGAATGTTGTACATGTCATGTATAATAGCTAGATAATATATACAATATTTGTCTATTTATTACTTTGGTAGTAACATTAGTTTGAGGTAAGTCCGTCCTCACTCCTCACTTCTCAGGTAACCGAACATTTTTGTGACGTACATTTTGTACCTAAAGTGGTAAGTGTTGATTAGTGGCTGGTAGAACATGCTGGAATAGCGTTAAGTCCGCCTTTGTACAATATTTTTGTTTTGTGCAAAAAATAATAAATAAATAAAATAAATAAATTAGTAATAATTATAGAATAAAACGTAAGTCTACATGTTAGTTAAGATTGTTCTCTCAGCTATCGATGGTACAGGGTGCAAGCATCACTTGGTAATTGTAGTTGACCTTGTAAACCTACACTGGGACACAAGTCCCGGACACCAATAGGATAATTATTATCAACCAGCGACCCGCCCCGGTTTCGCACGGGTATAATGCTGATGCGTGCCATCATTTGCAGGCACGCCGCCGCTATGTCCCTGCATTTTAAATATGTAATATCTTCGAAAATATTCATTTAACTTGATCTATGTTAAGTGCAGAATGTTAAGATACTTCATTGGATAAGGATTAATGCTGTATTGTTAAACATCGCTTCGTATATAAGCCATTATTTCTCTTAAAAATTAAAGGATTTAAATGGTTATTGAGAGTTATCCCTAAGAGATAGACATATACCATCGCGGACTTTTTTTATGACCTTTTAAAGGTGTACAATACTGTAGTACATTATTTTGATCTATCTCGTAGGGTTCAGCCAGCGTTTGCAATGTAAGCGCAAAAAATGTGTTTATTTACGACATCACTATAGTATGTTAAACTAAAGTAAAGTAGTATACACGACTTCACTACGTACAGACGGGATGCGACTTTGTTTTATATTATGTAGTGGTATAAAATAGATAATAAAAAAAAATAGAGTCGATTCAAGTAAGTCCAGTTGTTGAGTCAGGCAGAGACATAAACTATAGGTAAAACCATACCGTAACAAATAGGTATTCATTCACCTTCTATGAATAATGCCGATTTACTTTGGTTAAATTAATTTTAATACATGCCGAGATGTATTCCGTAAGTTGAACCTGAATACTATCGAAATCAGAAAAGTTGGAGGCTTAAATAGGAAATGGAGAAAGCCAAACACAACCTAGTACCTACCTTCTAATATACTTAGGTGAAGAAATAAGTTGTAAAATATTAATACCAAATGTATAAGTGGTAAATTACAACTGGTTAATTGTAATAACACGGATATATTCAAAGCTAGATGATGAAATAGTACAATCTGTGCTTGGCCCTAAAATTCGATCCTATCGGAGTCAATATATCCAGAGAATACATAGATGAAGGTTTAACTGTAACCGAAGTGGCGAACTACACCGTAACTGTAACTGTCAACCTAATGTCATAAAGTGAGAAGAAATGATAGCAATACGTATACACATGCAATTTATACGGCGTGAGCCCCAGGAGCAGGTTTAAAGAGCTCTTTCATAATATATTAACTCTCACCTCCGCCACTCGACCTCGCCAACTACAACAGATAATAAACTTACGTGGACCTCAAGGAGGATGACCTTAACCACGACACTATAACACTAACTTCCCTGTACACTGTGCAACAACTCCAGAGAGCGACTCTAATCTATCGAACTAAAATTTATATATTGTCTACACATCGATATACTTGACATTACATAAAATGACCTACCCGCTAGTACTACTTCATTAACAATGTTTAAAGCCAGCTATAATCTGTATCTAAGTACTCGTATAGAACATGGCTCTCAAGTATAATAGAGAAAAAAACAAATTGTTGACGAGTAACAAAACTGTGTCCACGCACCGAAAATATACAGTCGTTGATGTGGTTACTCACAATATTATAGAGTTCTTCTCGATGAAGTGTTAACATCAAGTTGAAATTAATATCAAACATTCAAGTCTAGTATCTCAGAGCTGTACAAAAACCAAACTTCTAAGTGCAAGGAATCAATAAATAGTTTTTCTTTATATTCATTCCTCATATAGCGTTAATCGTTCCATGTGAAATGAACCTAAAGCTAATTTTGACGCTTAGCAGGCTGTTGGTGACGCGCGACGTGAAATTTTAAATGACAGACTATAAATTATTTTTAAGCGACTTCATAATTATTTAAGTATATAAGTGTCAATTAAGTTGAATAATTTTTTACTTTTTATTGCATATTTCAGGATTTGAAGTCAGTTAATTTTTTTTTTGAAAAAAATGTTTTATTGTTTCCTTATAAGCATTTTGTAAGTAATTATAAATATGTCAGTTGATTGTAAGCTGTACATAGACAGGCGTTTGATTATAGTGAAACACGCAACTAATGTCGGAAGTAACCGCGACACAATGGTAGTTATGATGATATTTTGCCACGCCCGCCCTCAAAAATAAAAAATTCGATAGTGTTTGTTCCTTAATTCACATTGTACGGAATCCCTCAGTGCGCGAGGTCCACGCTCGCCGTTGACTGAATTAATTATAAAAGTAATACAATTGTTATAATTTCTCAGTCTTATATATTAAGAATAACAAACACGTTGGTTTCTTTTTCAGTGTGAATAAATGTCCTTTAGAAAGGTTTATTTCATTGAAAACCTTATCCATACAAATAAATATAACTGGAGTGCCTGTTGGTAATATTACATAACCGCTTTTAACTAAGTGCATATGGATGTATACAACTACATTTTTATAATACCAACAACATTTTGTACAATTTTTGTCTGTTTGTTCTGGCTAATCTCTGAAATGGCTGGACCGATTTTGACAAAACTTTCACTGGCAGATAGCTGATGTAACAAGGAATAACTTATGCTATTAAACATCTCGCTGAGACCCATAGGAGCGGAGCTACACACGAACGAAGTCGCGCGGGTCAGCTTGTTAAATAAAAATGCGTAATTGGTTAAACTAAATAAAGTAATTCTTGATGCAAAAAGCCACAATTTCTGAATTTTATTTACTTTACCTTTTATTATTTTTAATTACAAAAAATCTTTTATGGCAAACAGTAAACTAGCTTAAACTAACAAACTAATTTTATGAATATTTTTAACATAATACAAATGTTGCTCAGTAATAAAGAAAAAACTTCCTAAAAATTCTTAAAAGTACTCTGCTCTAAAATTACAAAATGAGCTGTTTTGACTTTGTTGCAACTTGTACCGAACCTTCGTGATGGCCCATGGGTGCAGTAAAGGTATGTGCTCCCCCGAGAGAAAAAAATGTAGCCAAATCGTTAAATTCTCATTGCTCTCTTCTCTTGCTCATGTTTACAAATTGCAGTGGGGTCAATTCTGAAATCCCAAAAAAATCAGCTGTTCCAAAGAAAAATGTCAAGGTCACGTAACAAATGGAACTAAATCTCATAATAAAAACTTCCCCCACCTTCCATTTGTTTCGACTGGGGGGATGCTGGCGATTCTCTTGGACTACATTTTGTTCATGTCGATGTATGGACTATGAGTACATGTGGCTTTATTTATTATTGAACTATAGCTAATGATTTAATTTGATTGGTCGTTAATAGAGATTGGAGAGCAACGCTTCAAGCGGAAACTATGTAGATAGGGTTACTGAGTTTTCAAATAATAATAAAGTTATTTACAACGGATTAAAAATATTAGTAACATACATTTAAATGAAATAAATATTAAAGTAAGTACCAACAAGAGATCAGTTGTTTTAGTTATGTAAGTTAGAATATTTACAAAAGTAAAATGGAATCTAAGAAAAAATGTGAACAGCAACGCCATTTACTCGCCTGGCGGCAGACATACGACACTAATTTGTCAAAATAGGTTATAATACGGCTAAATAACATCGACACACGTTTATCTCTCTCAGAGCGGCCCGGGCTTTTTGTCTCTGTCTCTCCTGCGGCAAGGCAACGCTGGTGTACTCGACACGTTCTGTGTTTTGCACCCAGTGGCGCTTCTACATTTATTAATATAATACATTGGTGCCGCGAGCGCGAGGCTACGTTGCTAATAATTTGTGTCGTTTTAAAGTGAACAACTTTATATCAGTGGTTTAATTTGGTTTTTGAAACGAAATATGGTCTGTGCCTGCGCTCGAAGCGCAATACGGCACGCGTGAGTGCTGTGTGTTGTGAGTGTGAGGAGTGTATCTGTAGTGAGTAGTGGAGTGCAGCGTGCCAGTGCGAGTGCGTGGTGAGGCATGGCGGAGGCGGCTCCCGGGAGCATCGTGAAGGAGGGCTGGCTGCTGAAGCGCGGCGAGCACATCCGCAACTGGCGCGACCGCTACTTCATCCTGTTCGACAATGGGGACCTGGTGGGGTTCAAGGCGCAGCCGGAGCGCCACAACTACCGCGACCCGCTCAACAAGTTCACCGTGCGGGACTGCCAGATCATGTCCGTGGACAAGCCGCGCCCCTACGTGTTCACCATCCGTGGCCTGCAGTGGACCACGGTCATCGAGAGGAACTTCGCCGTCGACAACGAGAAGGACCGGTCAGTATGCAACAAAGTCCACTCGCAATATTTGTTTGTTTGTTTACATATGACATGATACACAATGCCATACATCGTCCAACACTCATACTTGGACTGACTCAGCAAATTGCTATCAGTAACAAACTATTATTTGCCTTGCGTTTGTGCCGAATTGTATTCTGATGATCCATCATTTACTTGTTAAACTGAAATTTTTAGATATGTTTCTCTTTATTTTCACTTTAAAAGATATTACTGATCACTTTTTTTTTTTTTATTTTTCCTAGCACACAATGTAACCATTAATTACTAGGAATGACTGCCTTAGAAATGTTTTGTACATACTATATACATTAAACTTGTTAAGCTTAATAAACTTGGTTGTTTAGGGCTGATTAACCACAAAATAATGTGATTGTTGACAAGTGGAAACCACAATTGTCTATCTATCGTTATACCATAATATAATAGAACCAAATTAGAGGTTAGTTGAAACTCATCAACTTAGTTTTTTCCGTTTATAAGTGAGCAAATGGACTAACACGATGAAAGTTAAATTGCTAAAAACAAAAAGTTATGCAAGTTTGAGTTTATAAAAGTATTATCTTTATACAAATAAATCTCTATACCATATTATCCTTAGCGGCTCTAGTAATTCTAATGAAATATTTTATATGTATCAATGGGAGTTTTTTCATCTGTGATCTTTATGAATAAAATTAGGCCTGATGACACTACCTGTGTTGTTAATACATCGAATTTTTTATTATCTAACAAAGTTTTGATTTGTATTTTCGACATGAAATCCCTATATTATTCCACCAAAACAAGGACCGGTTATTTATGGATTGATAATCTATACTAATATTATAATAAGCTGGAGAGTTTGTTCAGTGGAATGTACTAATCACAGTGTTGGATAGCCTCGATAGCCCCTACTGATCATATCTACTCATATTTTTCTTGTATGTTTGGTACAATCATGTTTTACTTTCAATGCTTATAAAGTATTGTAGCATTTTGTAGAGACCATGTTACGGGTTTCAGTGTCATTATCATCAAAACACTTTTCTTAGTGCATGGTTAAAATATACTAGTGTAACTGAACTGTATTACCCCCTCCCTCTCCCATCCCATTGATGCTGCAGCTCAGTAATATTAACATATCAGTTCTGAAGAGTAAGTTTTATCTAATATCAACTATGAGTTTGCTTCTTATTATTTTTGATACAAATGAACTTATGATGTTGCTGAATTGGGTTAGTACAATGATGAACATCATCACTGAAGTTATGAACGAGTAATAATGAAATGAGAATGTTAATAATTACTTTGTCCACCCACCGTAGGTGTGTGGGTTAAACATTTTTAAATGACATGTTTTATTCTGCTTAAATCACAGATCACAACTACCTATAGATGCTGCATTTGAGGCGAAAAAGTGTTTACATACATATGTGATTTGTCACATACATGAGGCAGAGCGCTTAAACACAAACTTAGTATTGACCGGTTATCAGACCTGTATGAATGCATCCTGATTAGATTTTCATATACTTAAACAATTTTGTTTTAAAAGAAATAAATTATTAGTCCAGTCTATCAGAGCTCAAGTTATAATGGAATTAAAATTAAACTGTTTAAAAGGAGGCTTTTTGTACGCTCTATTTATGTCTTTTTGGAAAAGACTCATTTACTCATTACATTAACTTTATATTTATGTCTTTTTCACTCAAAAATGTTCGATTATTTTTAAGTGTTGTGTTGTGAAATATTAAATACATTTAAAAATTATTAAACAAATTTTATATTTTATATTCGTGTATAACAATGTTGACTAATAATTTAATATAGTAGTCAAATCTTTATCATAAGTATAATTCATAGAATTTATCTGTATTAAATGGAATTTTGCTTGTAATAAAGTAAACAATATCAGCTAAATTAATATTCATGGCTTTTCGAAATTCTTAGGCTTCCAAAATATCTCGAGATAAAAGGATTAATTGAACTTGGCATAGAGAATGGTTTTCTTCTAAAAATAGTTTATTTTGCTTCAGAATTATCCTCACAAGTCTTGTTCAAAATGCTTAGCGTTGAGTATGTTAACCCGATAGACGTTGTCCTGACTTAACTATGAGTATTGGTAAAATGACTGACAGTAATGTCAAACGCCATAAACGTTACATTAGAAGAGATAATATGGTTTTAAAGTTTTCTTAAATTTTATAATTTTTTGCACAACAACAACAAAAAAAACATTTTGCTAATTCCTTTTTTGTTGTGTTTGTTATTGTCAGGAGTAAAATAAATAAATAGGAATCGGTGTGAAACATATAGATTATCTAAGTGAGATAACCTGAACTGAAAAAATGACATCCACTTCTACTAATAGCTATCTGACATATTTACACATAGAAGTATTCTCTTTATTGGGGGAGTTTTAATGTCCCATAACTCCTTGACTATAAAAGTAAAGAAAATTAACTATTACCACCTTCAAAAAGGCCTGAAAATTCATGAGATCTCATAATTTAATTGATCAACTTTCAAATTTTAAAATTATTGCATAAATCAGCTACATAAATAAATGAATAAACTTTTTCAAAACGCAAATTTATTTTGATTTCAAATTTTTTTTTCATCTTATATAGTATTAACAGATAGTAGAGTTAGTAAATTTGTAACATTATGTTTTCTTAAATATCTCTTACTATATATTTGACACTTTTTTACAATTACATTATTATTACATGTATACAGACTATGGATTTACATTGTGTCTGATACTTTTGATCAGTTTCTGTAATGGCACAAATTATAATCAAAATAAATGTTTAATTTAGTGAAAGTTGTAAGTATGAGTATGTGATATTACAGCGAGGAGTGGGTGGCCGCCATCAGCTACGTGGCGAAGCAACTGAGCGGGCGCGGAGGCTTCGCCGGGGGTGCTGCCTCCACCGACGCCTCGCAGATGGGCTCCATGGGCCCACAGCTGTTGGACATCGAGGACAAGGACATGGGTCAGCTGGGAACTAGTTTTCGTGACCCGCGACGTATCGTAAGTTTCATAACTATTTGAGCCTTCTCCCGAAGTAACAGTAATAGAGTGTCGCTGACGTCAGCTGGAGCGCGGAACAGGAAAACTGCACTCGTGACTCATTCTACTTCGGGGAAATACGAGGACAATATTATTGATTAAAATACACTTTTACTACAATAACTTTTAATTTTAACACAGAAACGCATGGTTACAATTTTGAAAAGTATAGAAAAGAAAAATGCCATGTCGACACTTATGACACTTTTTTTTTTACAAATTAGGACGTTTGTCCTTTTATATATTAGGATGTGGGCAAAGTTTGGCGATAGGTCTTGTTAAAGTTCCAGTACAGATTCGAACGTCATACGTTGTTGTATGATTGTTGTGTCCAGTTATATTATTGTCCATAGCAACTATTTACTTGGAGAAAACCGTAAATCTTTAATTAGAATCTGTATCTTCCTCTGAAGTAAGTAATTACCATTTGTTGTCCACCGTGTAGTGTTCTTGAATATGCTTCAGTTCAATTATTTTTTGAAAAGGGTTTTTACTTAAATAATTAATGTTTGCACGTTTTAAACGTTCTTCAACTCTTAAAATGCTTTTATCATCAAGGAAAGGGGTGAGTGAAATTAGGTTACTTTCTTTCTTGCCTTTACTCAGCCGATCTCTTCAGGAAGTGCATCTTCACGTTCTTCATTGGGTATATCAGGTAAGTTAATTTTAAGTTCTTTATTTCTTTTCAGGTGCAGCCAACTTCGAACGTAAAAAGCAACTTATTAGAATTATTTATTAGCAAATTTGATATACCTACATATTACATGCAATGCTGAACATCGGTTCGTAAAAAACAATATGTTGATAAATATACTTTAGTGCGTTTGCCAGAATTAACGCGGATCGCGGAGGACCGTAATGACATTGGTCGCGCCGTGTGTTAGCCACGATAAGATATTGTCTCTCTATGTCGAACACACCATAGAATTATCATGCACTGAGCTTCAACGTTATATTATAGCATGCGTGTACCGCCCCCTAATAGTAATAATTTATTTGAATGGATGGACGATGTGATTCAAAGACTATGCAGTAAGAGTATGTCGGTAAATGTTTGTGGAGATTTTAATGTAGATATTATAGTAGAAACGTCCTTGAGTCGTCGGCATTTGATTATGTCATACAATTTAATACATTTATTTAATGAGCCGACTCATGTAGGTGATAATAATAATAATATATTAAAAACAAAATCATGAACTTGGACAATAAAATAAGAGCTACGTGGGACGTTATTACTAGAAAGACGTTATTACGGAAAATCATAAAAGTTAATGGAAAGGGTAAAATGAAGATTGACAATGTAATGATAAATACTGGAAAAGAAGTGGCCAACATCTTCGAAAAATTTTTTACAGAAATTCCGGTTACAGTAACATGTAGTCTTAATTCTTCTCCCATCGATGCTATTGCATTTTTAATTCATTAAGATTAAAATTAAAGTAATCACTTGGGTTGTAACAATAATTTCAATTTCACGTATGTTTCACCAATAGATATAATTAAGACACTTAATCAAAAATAAACTGGCGATTTATGA
This sequence comes from Limenitis camilla, assembly GCA_905147385.1. Taxonomy (NCBI): domain Eukaryota; kingdom Metazoa; phylum Arthropoda; class Insecta; order Lepidoptera; family Nymphalidae; genus Limenitis; species Limenitis camilla. The sequence continues at coordinate 14,914,537 of LR990238.1, forward strand.
GATATTTCTGTAAGACTACTAACTGAAATTATTCATGAGGTTGCTCCACATCCAGCTCTTATTTTAACAAGTGTGTGGATACAGGATTGTTTCCTAATTTAATGAAACAGTAAATAATACCCCTTTTTAAAAATGGTGATAAAAAGGATCCTAGTAACTACAGGCCTATCTCTATATTACCATCACTAAGTAAGGTTTTGAAAAAAATATATTAAATCAACCTTAGGAGCATTTTGAAAAGTATAATATTTTTCATAGTGAGCAATATGGTTTTACTAAAGGTAGGTCAAAAAAGGTTGCTGGGGTTGCGCTCCTCAAGCATGACGCGTGGGAGAAATCGCAAAATGCAATTGGTGTATTTTCGATTTGTCCAAGGCCTTTGATTGTGTTAACATGAAACATGATTGCTTCTTACCTTACCCAAAGGATGGTGCGAAATTGTTTGGATCCGTCTTAAAAATGGGCGTTCCACAAGGATCAGTATTGGATCCATTTTTATTCTTAATTTATATTAATGATCTGCCATACTACGTGAGGAATCTGTGTAACATTGTACTTTTTTCTGATGATAAATGTCTTATATCGAAAGTCAAGAAAAACATTTGCTCAGCTCACAACTCCAATGGGTGTATGTCGTCGTGAAACATTTAAGTGCATCTATTGCACATATTATATCATTTTGCATATTATTGTCCACATAAAGAGAAATTAATAAATAACGGAATTATTTCTTACTTTTTAGTGCATTTTTATTAGTTTTTGAAGTCGGTTTTTTAAACGTAGTTTTTTTTATTTATTCGGCTAGAGACTATTGTTGATTAAAATACTCTTACTACATTAACTTTTTATTTTTAGCTCAGAATCGCATGTTTACAATTTTGACAAGTATAGAAATTCAATTCGATTTTAGTTTTATGGCATTTAAGCGTGCTACTTGGGTTTTCTTTGCCAATGTCACGTGAAATAGAGAGAGCAGGCATAGAGACAATGTTCGGTGGTAATGAGAATTTTACAAATCAACTTGTTTTTTCTAGCTTTAGAAATAGGTTGATTTTTTACTTTTAGTAACCTAAAACAAAATGAATAACATAATAAAATACACATAGATTAAAAAAATATAAGAGAGTAAAAGAAATAAATCGACATTTAAAAAAACCGACTTCAAACTAAAAATACACTATAAAGTAAGAAATAATTCCGTTACTTATTATTCTCTCTTTATTAAGACAATAATATATAAAAATTGTTATTTTTAAAGTCGGTGCCAGCCAGGTGAACAGACGTGTAGTAAGATAGAATAATAATAGGTATATCTATTTAACTACTACTATTACTATACTATACTATTGCTGTCACCGACTACAAAATAACAATTTTTATATATTATTGTATTAATAAAGAGAGAATAATAAATAACGGAATTATTTCTTAGTTTTTAGTGTCTGTAATAGGTTGTTCTGTAAATCAGGTAGACTATATCATTTCGTTGCTTTTTATTGTCATGTATTGAATAGTAATTTTATTTTAAGTAGCTATGGGTAGGCCTATGAACGTACTGTGCGCCTTAAGCTATATAGACTTCAAGAAACAAAAACGGAAAAAATGTTCAAATGAAAACTACAGGGCCAAACTATGTTAAATTTTTATGGGATCAAATGGCAACTATTCTACATCAAACTAAAGAAGATTCACGTAAATGGGTTCATAAATCTCGGCGTAATCGGTGTACATAAATTTTAAAAAACATACCAATCGAATTGAGTACCTCGTTCTTTTTGAAGGTTCATAAAATTTATAACCACTGGGTCAAACTATGTGAAATTTTTGTGGGACCAAATAATAACGTCAAATCAAATTAAAGAAGAATTACATAAATCGGATCATAAATCTCAGCGCAATTGGTGTACATACATAAAAAAAAGTTCCGCGCGCCTTAAACAATATAGATCTCAAAAAGCGGGAATGGAAAAAATGTTTATAAAATGAAAACTACTAGGTCAAACTATGTTAAATTTTTATGGGAATAAATGGCAACTATTCCACATAAAACTAAAGAAGAATCACGTAAATCGGATCATAAATCTCAGCGTAATCGATATACATACACAAATAAACAATACAAATCTCAAGGTACGAGAACGGTAAAAATGTTCAAAAATGCTCATAAAATCGGATCATAAATCTCAGCGTAATTAATATACATACATTAAAATATATATATATATATACCAATTGAATTGAGAACCTCTTCCTTTTTGAAGTCGGTTAAAAAAATAGTATAAAACAAAGTCTTCCCGCTGTCTGTCTGTCTGTATGTCCCTATGTATGCATAGATTTTTCAAACTAAGCAACAGATTTTGATGCGGTTTTTTTTAACAGATAGAATGATTCAAGAGGGAGGTTTATATGCATAATACATGTAAATTATACCAGAGAAACACTGAGAATTTTAGAGGTTTCTAATGTGATATCGTAAATAAACATATTTTTTGCGCCTACATTGCGAACACTGGCTGAACCCTACGAGATAGATCAAAATAAAGTACTACAGTATCGTACACCTTAAAAGGTCTACAAAAAATTCTGCGATGGTATACGTCTATCTCTTAGGGGTAGCTCTCTATAATCATTTTTAATCCCTTACTTTGCTTATTTACGAAGCGATTTTAAACAATACAGCATTAATCCTTATCCAATTAAATACCTTAAATACATTGTGCATTTAATATAGATCATGTACAGCAAGTAATTTAAAGGAATATTTTCGAAGATGTTACAGATTTAAAATACATAGCGGTGGAAACATGTTTCCATGTTTGTATTGTCTAACGACAAAAGGCTGTGAACGTTGTATATAAAGACATTCTGTAGTATACATATTTAGTATCAGCATTGCACCCGTGCGAAGCGGAAGCGTGTCGCTACTTTTGATATATTTACATAAGAATGTACATGTCGGGGTATAGTTGGGATAGGATAGTAATGAAGGCCGTGCCGGGCTATAGTTAGGGTAGGATAGTAATAACGGGGACATGTTGTTGTCCTTGTCCTTACATTGTATTTTGATGTGTTAACACGACCATAGGTTAGGTTTAGGTTAGGTCATCGGTCGTGATTGCGGTGCTCTAACATACCGTCTGACACAGGTATTGACAGGCCACGGCTGTTTTGGTCGATATCTGTACCAGGTGATGAAGAGGGAACCGTCCCCCGCATGCCATCTCTGAGGGGACGGTGCGTAAGACTCGGCAGACCACACACGCCGGATCTGTTCTGCTTGGGAGGAGCACCGTGTTGCCTTGGTTGCGGTAATTGGAATGGACCTGTCATTGCCGGCTGTGGTGAGAGCTACGGTCGGTAGTGAACAGGCATGGGAGGCAGTTTCGCCCTTTTCCGAGATCGTTCTTACCACAAAGGAGGAGGCGGAGAGAATGAGAGATGCGCCGTAGGCGAATGGGTCGCCGGCGTCGCGCCTTTTTGGCTGCGTTGCCTCCTTAGCCCTTCGACGCTGTGCGAAGTGGGTCTCTGTGTGACAGGCGGGGATTTCTGTCGCCCATAGGTAGGCCTAGTGCAGGTGCACGCCCCTTGGTGTTTCAGGGGCGACATTTTGCGGAGTTAGAAAGGGGCTGCTCATCCTCGTCCCCCGTGTAGGGTCCGGTGGTAGTCAGGCGCCGGCAAGTCGCGGAACGCTTTCGATACCGTGGCGTGCCACGTCAGGCGTAGTGTAGGAACACTCCGGAGGTTTATCGGGTCGGGCTGCCTCCTTCTGAGGCAGTTTTTGGACTGTCTCCTTCAAAGACAGTAACACCATCCCCGCATAACCTTTCCCAAGTCCCCGCTTAGGAAGGTATCTGTTGAACAGATTCCTCCGGGTCAACAAAAAAAAAGGTTAGCCTTATGTTAACCTAACCTAAGACAAACAGTGAGACCGGGCAGTGGAAATGAGTGTCGTAATTACATAAAGGGATCCCTTAAGCCTACACCTTGGTCACAAGTCCAAGGCACTGCCTGGGTTCCTGTTCAAACACTACGGAATCGTGATATTCAATTAATTAATTCATCCAAATCGGCTCTCTCTTCTGACATACATAATGGACTAAACACAAACATTAACAATGGGCGGGGGACTTTAAGAAAAATTACACGTTGTCATCTTCGAAAAACTGGAAGTGTCATTACAGTTTTTCGAAGACAAAACTTCTTTAGCGTTGTGCATTTTTGGAATGGGTAAAAAATGTTAAATTCGCGTCAGGACACGTGACCTGACGGCGCTTGCACCCTGCGGCTTAATTGGTAGCACGTTCCATACAAAGCTGAATTTAAATTTGTGTCCGATGTGCAATAGATGAATATTGTATCTAACCACATAGATGATACTACTTGTATACTGATAAATAAAGCAATTCCCTAACCATTCCAAAATGTTCAAAAATGCACAACGTTCGTGTTCAAGTTTTTACTTCTGCCAGCACTCTTCCAGTGCAACCCGTTTTTTTAATAAATTAGGTTAGGTTAAACACAAACATATAATTATGTCTACAGCATAGTGTATTAATATAACATAAATTTGTTTTAGTTTGAATCCGTGAATATGAATTAATATTAAACATATATATTAATAACTTTTAGGTTTAAGTTATACGTGTTGAAGATTGTAAGGTTTCTGTAGATTGTAAGCGTCTGCTGACCACAACCGATATTACTATTTTATTACATTACATTTTTAAGATTGATTCCCCTTAGATAATATTATTATGTTTACAGGTCAATTAGGCGTCTTTAAATAATAATTAATAAATTTCGTAATTCGTTTACAGACACTGGAGAAGTTTGAGTTCGTGAAAGTGCTGGGCAAGGGTACCTTCGGCAAAGTGGTGCTCAGCCGCGAGAAGGGCACGGGCAAACTCTATGCTATGAAGATTCTCAAGAAACACCTCATCATCCAGAAGAATGAGATTGCTCACACCATCACAGAAAATCATGTGCTCAAGAAGGCCAACCATCCCTTTCTTACGGTGCTGTTTCTCTTTCATTACTGTAGTAGTAGCATTGATTTTGTTTGTTATTTCATTTTGTCACAAAATTATTATTTACTTGTATACCAAGTAATATGCATTATATTCAGATATAATATGAGTTCATCAGTCTATTCAGGGATGAGGTAAATTATATAATATTACTAGCTGACCCAGCAAACGTTGTTTTGTCATAATTATAAATTAAAAAAAATTAGTGTGGGTAACCCCTATAACTTAAGGGTTTTAGAATCTTGAATTAACTATATTGCAATTTAAACCACATGCATGCACACTATCATCATCATTACAGGAGAGAGTTGAGAATTTTTTTGATTTGCAGGCGCTGCGCTACTCGTTCCAGACCGCGGACCGCGTATGCTTCGTGATGGAGTACGCCAACGGCGGCGAGCTGTTCTTCCACCTGTCCCGCGCTCGCTCCTTCAGCGAGGAGCGCACGCGCTTCTACGGCGCGGAGATCGTGTCCGCGCTCGGCTACCTGCATTCCGAGGGCATCATCTACCGCGACCTCAAACTCGAGAACCTGCTGCTAGACAAAGATGGCCACATCAAGATCGCCGACTTCGGCCTCTGCAAAGTGAACATAACCTACGGCCATACCACCAAGACCTTCTGTGGTACGCCCGAGTACCTGGCGCCCGAGGTGCTCGAGGACATGGACTACGGCCCGGCGGTCGACTGGTGGGGCACCGGCGTAGTCATGTACGAGATGGTGTGCGGCCGACTTCCTTTCTACAACCGCGACCACGAGGTTCTGTTCGCTCTGATCGTTGAAGAAGAGGTACGCTTCCCGCGAGCGCTCTCGGCGCCCTGCCGCAACCTTCTGGCTCAGCTACTGTGCAAGGAGCCGACGCGAAGGCTGGGAGCGGGACCTGATGACGCCGCCGAGATCATGCAGCACCCTTTCTTCGCCGCCGTCAACTGGGCCGATCTGGTCGCTAAGAAGATCCCCCCGCCCTTCAAGCCGCTCGTCGACTCGGACACCGACACTCGCTACTTCGACTCGGAGTTCACCGGGGAATCGGTGGAACTGACGCCGCCCGACGACGCCTCGGGCCTCGCGCGCATTCAGGAGGAGCAGTTCCCGCAGTTCTCCTACCAGGACTTGTGCTCCTCCGCGCACTCAGCGCTCAGCCACCTCTCGCACCCCTCGCACCACTCCCAGCACTCGGCCGCCAAGCAATAGCCGACGTCCACACCTTGTCTCTGGGTTAATAACTTTCCAAGATTCGCTGCAATTTTGTAATACATTACAACCTTATAAGGCTATGTAATTGTGTTTAAAAAAACAACAAGGAAATAAATTTGATATTAGTTGTGAGTATCCCACGCCCCACGCCCGACGCCCCAGGGCGCGACACGTCGGCGTCTGCAACACATATTGTTTGACTTGCCAAAAATGCCAATTATGTAAATATATACAACAGTGATGTAAAGTACAAGACTGTAAATTAGCAGAAATAAAAGTCTTGGTAAGTTGGAAACTCACTCGACGCCCTCCGAGGGTTGCCAGGGTAATGAAAGAACTTATAAGTGATCTAATACTATGCATTTATTTACTGCCGTTAAATGTTAATACTAACAAATATATCCATGATTATACTATTGGTTAGTGGAAGACGCGGCACGGACAGGTCTGGCAACCTCTGGAACTGAAATCTCTTGGGATAAAGTGAAACATTGACTAGTATAAGTTTGTTTGGTTGGTTTTGAAGACTGGACACACACTATTAGCCAAATTAAAATATTTTGTATAAAATGAGAACTGTCTGACACTCACCAGTTCGTGTTATATTATATTTTTTGTATTTAAACAGAAATGAAGGTGTTCCGCTGCGCCCCGCGAATATATTTCCTTTTGTATATATTAAACTTAGAATTATATTCATTGTGATTTTTATTTCTCCTGCTACCGCCCACGTTGCATCGCACAATGATGTGGGATAGTTTACAGGGAGTGTCAGCGATCTGTTGTATTCATAGAAGCTATAATAGGCCTTGCTAAAGTTCGGATGATCAGCATTGGTTTGTGATCTACTATTCTAGATCTACATGCTCAAACCGATTTCACAATTTGATTTAAGGTGCCATTCATAGTGTTTCGCATAGATGATAAATCTACAAAACTGTGGGTGTTGGTTGTGAGGCAGTGGTAGTCTTTCACTCCTATTTCACGGCTGGTTCTCGAAGTAAGCAAACTAACTTTTGTATTATACATACATTATCATGCGTTATAGTGATAGAGGCGATCAAAATTATTGGGGTTAGTCATAACTCATAAGAAAAGCAAAAGTTTTATACAAATGAGAACCGAAATTCCTTTTATATGTATAATAGCCGCCCGTAGGCGCAGCCAACTAGAATAGCAGCGCCACTACGCTGCTCACTTCTTGTGTAAGGCGGCATTTTTAGAAACAATAATCGTAGTAGCAGATTCAAAATTACCAAAAAAATGTCGACTATACATACTGTTGCGACGTGCGCAACAAATCATTTAATTAAATACCACTAAACTATGATAGTCAATATTAACTCCACGAAATTACTTATCAAACTGCCAATGAACTAGTGACGCCAAAAAAAATTAGCTAATTTTGGTTTCTAATTTTTTGTGGGAGTCCAGGTAAGGTATAAAAGGTGAAACATGCTGAAACGATTTTGATAAAACTTTAACCTGTAGTTTAATCACCTCAGCGAAGCGAGAACGGTTCAGCTAGGGAAGGTTTAAAAGGTGAGTAAATATGAAATAAATGCGTATAATATAGTAAACACAAAAATTTCGCTTTCCCTTAGAAACTATTCCTACCTGTGAAACATTTGATGTTCGTCCCGTCATTTAGAAATCAATAATTTAAAAGAATACTTTTGTATTGGTTGGTTTGGTCAGTTCGGTTGGTTTCGATGGTTGGGTTAGATCTGCAATAAAATCATTCAGCTTTTGTATCTATCGATTCTGAGGCGGTACGAACTAGTTTAGCGGAGTCAGCTAGTTTGATTATAAATATGAATGCAACACTCCAATTTCTCAGTTCTACTTGTTTTAATTATTAAAATCTGACGTTTACGAATATTCCTGACGCGAGTTTAACATTTTTTATCCATCCCAAAAAAATTTGCACAACGCCGCTAAAGAAGTTTTCACTTCAAAAAGAAATAATAAAAATATGTTTGTGGAACTGCAGTCCTCTGCAGGCTGCTGCTATGTCGATTATAAAGCGCGAATAGAGAAACTTGAAATCTAACCCTAAACTATTTTGGCCTTTATATAAAAGTAAGCGAAAAAAATCAAAATAATCCAGAAAAAATGAGCCTTAATGAACTCAACGCTTTAAATGGTCCTGATATTTGTAACCTTTATGTAAAGCAGTTTTCTTCTGTTTATAATAAGGAGTCGTTTCAGGATAGTGGTATCAGTTCAAGGAATGGACCCACTTGCACCCTGCAAGTGCAGATAGGTGTGCAACTGCCTTGGCATATCCTCTATCCATTATTTTTTAATAAATTACTTAGTAGCGGTGTTTTTCCTTCTATATGGAAAAAATCCCTAATTGTTAGTATCATTAATCGGGAAACCATGAATTGCAATTACCGACCTGTCTCCATTCTTGTCACATTTGTTAGTTTTCCAAAAGGTAGTTTATTTGATTATAATATATTGGCAATTTAATATGTCAAAACCAACACGGATTTTTGCAGGTCTGCTATAACAAACTGAGTAAGTTTAATCGATATATATCTTCAGCAGTTGAGTCACGTAAGCCTGTCGATGTGATTTATACAGATTTCGGCAAGGCTTTCGACAAAATTCCCCACAGTATTTTAACAAAAAAAACAGTATAGAATCATAAGCCCTTTGCTAGAGTGGTTATCGTCATATTTGACAGAAGAATTTGGTAGTCGTTAATAGTTACCAATCACAACCATTCCAAGTCTTGTCAGGAGTTCCACAAAGCTCTCATTTAGGACCTAATCATTTCAACATTTTTATTAATGACATAAGAAACTGTCTCACAAACTTCAACTTCTATTTATTTGCAGACGAACTAAAATTCTTTCGCTGTATTGACATAAATAATGATTTAGATCGACTTGTCTCTTGGTGTGACACAAATGGTATAAATGTCACTATAGACACCTACGTAGTAAGTAGTCCTCCTTCAGCCGTCACCGCATAACAATCTCAATACTGGCAACTGAGTCCGTGATCAAATCAAATCTTTTATTTGTGAATACAGTAAAATAAATGTTAAATGTATATAGTTTAGAAGCTGTATTCTAACAAAGTGGTGTATAAATATTATACAGACATCATGTTAACAAAAAAAAAAATTAAAAAATAATGAATACAAATTAAATGTCACAAATTAAAATAAACTGATTATAATTTGTCAATGCTTATCATAATGGTAATGAGATTCATATGCGGAAAAAAGTCACACCGAGAACCTACAAAGTATAAATATCAATCTTAAACTATCTCCTGAACTTAGTGACTTAAGCGTTTATCTTGATTATAAATTACTTTTTCATTATCATATTGATAAATTCTGTAAAGTTTTACAGATTATACTGGGTGTCCAGTAGAGACCACGACAAAAAAAACTGGGATATAGAGGAAGGTCTACTCTACCACATATAAAAAAATCGGTTTAGTAAAAGTGTCACCGTTTTCGAGAAAAAAATTATTTTGTGTTTTTTTCGAAAAATTGCACCATATGATCATTTTTTTTTCTGATGAATGAAATATCCATATTTGTAATAAGTTTTTTTTGGATGATTTGCTTAGGTAGTTGTTTTATTGTTTAAAATATAATTTTTTATGAAAATAAATACGCATCCTATAAAAATAAATTTTTTTTGAAAAAAAAAATTTTATTTTAATCTCATTTGCTCAACTTTGATCGCCAACCATGAAAAAAAAATGTACTAGATTGCTACTGCACATTCTTACAATAAATGACCTATTTCATTAGGATTTCAGAAAGGTAAAATAATACTACTTTTTTTCAAAAAGAAAAAAGATAGAGCGGTTTTTCTACTGTGGAGTCAGATTTACGTTAAAATGTTAAGTTTAAATAAAAAATGAAATGAAACTATTTGCTGGTCCAAAGTATGCCTAATTGCAAAATAACTTTAAAATTATTAACCATGCTTCATCATTAAGCTAAAAAATAAAAGGATCTGCTACCTGCTTTAACTTTGAATACCGGTTTACAAAAGATGGGAGTACGCCGGTAGTAAGAATGTTTTGCCAAAAAAAACTTATTACAAATATGGATATTTCATTCATCAGAAAAAAAAAATGATCATTTTCATGGTGCAATTTTTCGAAAAAAACACAAAATAATTTTTTTCTCGAAAACGGTGACACTTTTACTAAACCGATTTTTTTATATGTGGTAGAGTAGACCTTCCTCTATATCCCAGTTTTTTTGTCGTGGTCTCTACTGGACACCCGGTATATGTAAACTGTAAAGTTTTACAGATTTTAACCGTTTAGAGACTAAGGTTTTATTCTGCGTAACTCTAGATCATTATAAGTTATCCGCCAACAACTAATTTGGGTAATAACTCATCAGTAAATCGGCTTATGAATTCTTATGACAGCCTAGAAGAGCGATATTGATATATTATGTATTTAACATGTTCAAAAAAAAACTTATCACCTATTAACTTCATATCTAACTAAATACTTAAACAGATATGTATATATATTATACTAGCTGAACCGACAAACGTTGGGGGTGGTCCACCCTTATCACGTAGGGGGATGAAAAATCGGTCGAGCCGTTTCGGAGGATGGTAACTAACATTGTGCCACGAGAATTTTATATATAAGATTTCTATCTTTCTTAGCAGTAGATCTTGAGCTTGTTTTTAGGGTTTCGTACCTTAAAAGGAAAAAAACCCTTATCCGGATCACTTCGTTGTCCGTCTGTCTGTCCGTCTGTCAAGACCCTCAGGATCGCGTGGAGGTATCAAGTTGAAATTATATCAAATACTCAAGTCTGCGGTCCCTTGCGGCTGAAAAAACATCAAACTTCTAAGTCCACGCATTGAAGAGATATGACCGTTAATGTGGTCACTCATATAACAATAAGGTACAAAATACTCTTATCTCTAGTTCCTCAAATATTTAAAAATATCAAACTGCTAAATGATTTTAATGAAAAGATACAGCCGCTTTTATCTCATGTATTAATTATATTGTTATAGTTTTGATTTTAGAGATAAATCAAAATTCCCTGGCTTCGTCTTTTGACCTAGGAACATGATTTTCGGCAAAAAGCAAGGTCAATCAATCAATGTTGTTCAATCACGAAAAAAATGATCTTTTATATATTAAGGTTTTGATGCATTATTTGAATAATTCGTGAAGTTATCAAATTTATATTTATATTAAACATGTAAGTCTGTAGTATGTTGAAGCTGTAAAAAAATCAAACTTCTAAGTGAAGGAAAGGAAAGGCCGCCATTTATACTGAAGTCATAACAAGTAGTTTTTCTATAGAGCATTTTACAGACGCGAACGTCCGAGGGCAGGTATACATTCGAATATGTTTTACAATATGCCCTCGGTACAGATACATAATATATTTTACCGATTAAACTCTGGTTAAAGAGTTTAATTTCGTGAAATCGAAATTTAAAAACTTGAAATAAATTTATTCCAAGAAAGAAGAAATATTTTTAATTGTAAAGATGTATTAAAAAAAAATATTTAGTAAAATATAAATTCCATTTAAAATTAAATTAATGTATGAAATTTTTAATTTTTAGAACGGTCAATAATTTTTTAATTTTAAGCACCTCTTCTAGTTTCTCAAATTTTCAAAGCCCTCTTAACGTTAATCAGGGCCTAATTCTGTATCGAAGACGTGTATATGTATAACATATTCGAATGTTAGTAAAATCGCAAGCATCGGCGCTTTTGTCGTCGCATCGTGTGAAATAAATCTAAAGATATATCCTAGCAACGGCTACGACGACATGACACGTTGCTAAATGACAACTTGTAAAATATTTTAAGCGATTTCAATAATAAAGGAGGAGGATATTTGGCAAAATGTATTTTATTAATATATGTTCACTTTAAAATTATTTGAGTGAATAATTTTTACTTTTTATCGCATTTTTCAGAGTTAGAAGTCGGTTAATTTCTTATTTGTTAAATTGTTTCATCATGTTTTCTTATACTTACATAATTTTTTTGTAAGTACATAATTATAAATATGTCAAAACACGCAATACTAATATCGAGATTAAACGCCTCCTAATACTTTGTACTTTTGATGATATTTTAACCCATCACAAGAATAACATAATTTGATAGTGTTTATTCCTTTATTAAAATTGTAGGACACTACACTTGGCTTAATTTTTATTTAATCTCATTGTTGTCTAAATTTCTGCATACCGTTTTCACTTGTAATTGACATACCATTTAGTTCACCTAGTTTAAGTTTATCCATGTATGTTACGGGGGTAGAAGAAAGTCGAGATACTCGTAACAAAGACGGCGATAGCTTCGCCACCTGCACAGGTGCGATCTTACTGTTTGTGTGTTGAAGCTATCGCCTCAAGTCAATCTATGTTCAGTATATGTTTAGCAAATAAAACAAAACATTGATTTTTATATGGATAATATATTTGTTAATAAAAAGACAATAGGAGCAGCGGCTTAGCGTGGGGCTGCGGTCACTCGTGCGTGTGCTCGTACGCGTGCGCCACCAAATATATCGTAGAATTTAGAAACGTTAACAACAAATAAATAATAGGTAACAGACAACAAACAGGACGCGCGCGAAACGTTGGTTTCAATCAGATATGTATCACGAATCATTCTCTAAATTACAATAGATACCTACGATCGAAATAAACTATGAATACGATAACGAGGCGATCAGAAAGAGCACTTACCTAACCTTCAGGTCGGATTCAGTTATAAATAATAAAATAGTAGGTGTTAGTTACGTCGCGATAAGAAAATATTTGGTCGTTTGTGTGATCATACTTACGAGTAAATAGTTACGAGTCGATGTGACAGAACAACAGACAGAGACAGTGAGAGTATTATTGCTTCATCAACTTGAACTTCTACTTAGTGTATATAATATCAATTATTTATATATTTTTACAAATTCCTAAATATAAACTATGTATAAATTAATATATCGCTATACAACAGTGTCGGCGCATTCGAGCGTTTTCGTTGCCTCGGGGGAGAGCGGGGAGTTCAGACGGCATTATTCAAACATTCTTATTGATTAATAAATAGTAGAATAAAGCATTTCAAAAAAATTACGCGACCTCGTCGTCTCATCGTTCATTACGGTAAATTAGCCAAGAAGCTAAATCACTTATCTATCAGTTAATTAATGTTAGTTATTGCTAAGAATTCCAAAAATAATACTCGACGAGGTCCCGTCCTCCCCACCCTCCATCTAACGCCCCGAGCTAGGGCTCCGGGAAGAGCCTAGGAAGAGATCAGACGGAGAGCAAAACACCAACGATCCTTCGAAGTGTCGAAATGGAAGCTGCGTTATGGACCCAGAGAAGCGTTAACTACTATCGACGCGGTGACGGGGGGCGGGGGGCCCGGTCACTGCGCTCCCGGTCGCTCCCCCCGCCGCCGAGCGCTACACAAACTCGCGCCGCCTCGCCGTCCCCGCCGGGCTACCCGGGGCCTCTCCCGGGGTGGTCGGCGTGGGCACTTGAGGAGCGGCCCCTTTGCTCCGCGCCTGTAACGGTAAAATGTTATATTTCCAAAGTCCTAAGACGTTTCGATACGTAATATGCAGTAGCGTTACAATAAACGAACCTTCGTGCGTCGCTTCCTAGCTACGGCGGCGGAGTCCGTCCTGTCGAGCCTGTCGACGCGGTCGGGTCGCTCCACGCGCTCGATCCGTTCTGATCGCACGGCAGCCTCTATCGGTGGCGCAGGAGCCGCCGTACTCGCAGTCGCCGCCTCTGGGTGGTCTACACCGAGCCGCGCCACTACTATCATCAGCAACTCTTCCATTCTGCCCATCTGAAAATTAAATTATATTTTGTAAGTGTATGCACTGTGCACGCACGCAAGTTAAAGTCGTCTGAGACAACATTTATGCTGCTAAAAAATATTATTCTTGGATCGAACCAAGTATTCAATACAGGATGTTTCGCTGCTCTCGCTGCGCGTAAGAAAGAAAGAAGTAGGCGCGATGTGAGCCGTGATTCATTAAACTATCGATGATCTGAAAAAAATCACTAACTCTCTGCTGCATACGTTGCACTTCGGTCTTCACATCGCGCCGCATTTCCTCTATAGCTCCGTCGTGTAAAGAGCACACGGCTACAGGAAGAGGAGCAGGCGTAGGTGCGGGTGCTGGTGCAGAGGCTGGAACGGATGCAGACGCTGAGGCGGCGGTTGAGGTAGCAGGGCTCGTCGTAGACTTCCGCTCGTCGGTCTCCTCGTCAATGGGTTCCCGCCTTGTTGCAGCACCCAACACGCTACCTGCTCGACCGCGGCTGAATGCGGTCTGTTGATTGTACATAACGTTTTAGTTTTATAAGAAGAGTATTGTAAGAAGTACTCTAAAAATATCTCATAACACAGCATTTTAGAAGAAAATTTTACCTTAAGAGAAATAGCGGGCGTGACAGTAGCTTCTGAGACGCTGGTTCGCGGGTGGGGGTGTGGATCTCGCGCACTCAGAGACCGTGTGAAGGCAGCGCGCGGAGCATCAGCAGCATCCAGCGACCCGCCCGCCAGCAGTCGCCCCCACTTGCCGCGCGCTGCTGCCGTCGCTCCGGTGGCCGGTTTACTCTCCTCCGAGCCCCCATTAGACGCGCTCGTCGCCGTGGAACCTGAACAAGTGCTCCTTGTACCGAAAGAGAAAGAGTCGCGAGCGAGCGAAGGGAGAGCGGGGTCGGTACCGTCGCCGCGCTCGGCGTCCGCGGGCAGGGAGGCGCGGGGGGCCGGGGCCGGGGCGGCGGCTACGCTGCGCTCGCGGCGGAACCTCGAGAAGATCTTGCGCGCTATGTTGGCCTGCGCCTGCTCCAGAGGCTCGCACTTTCGTCGCTCCATTAGCTCTCGCTCTCGACGCACGTCCGCCACCTGCCACGTTGTTACAAGAGCATTAAGTGATGAACAAAGATGACTATTTTGTCGGTCTGTGCTTGACGATTTATTTATTCATTAATCATTAGGAATATATGTATATCATTTTTGTGTTTAGAGTATTTAGTACTTATTAATTTATTAAGAACAGAACTTATAAGCATGCTACATAATATGTATGTATGTATATATATCAACATATAATATGTGTATGTAACATTATTAACATAATCCTATTTGTGTATTATTTATTAAATGCGAAAGTAATTGTGTGACTGTTACGCAATCACGCTTAGACCACTCAACTGATTTTGACGAAGTTTGGTACAGACATAGACGCTTCCCTGTTGTAAAAAACTCATACAATCTCATAAAAAAAATAATACGATAGTCTTTCACTGTGAAAGCTGCGAACTTATGGAATATGCTTCCCCGCGACATTCGTCATTCTGAATCTATTAATATATTCAAAAGTCGTCTTAAAGTATACTATTTATCTTGTCAACAATAATGCAATATTCATCCATTTTATTCATGTAATATATGTATTTTACATATATATATATATATTTATATATGTTATATGGACTATATTTGTGTAACATATATTATGTATTAGTATAAGTATGTAAGTACACACATATGTATGTACAGTTTTTCTATACATGTTATTTTATATGTTAATTATTTTTATATATGTCTTATATATATATATATATATATTTTCGTTTGGTGCACTATCCCATATTTACTTGACAGCTCCTTTCATCGAAGGTTGTCTGTTTAGAGATTGCTATTATAGCAATAAGACCGCCTTTGCATGCTCTTTGTATGTTTTATTGTATTATTGTTTTGTATTTTCTTTTTTCGTTTTTTGTGTGCAATAAAGTGCTTATCTATCTATCTATCTATCTATCTACGAAAATATTCTATAAGATATCATATGTGTATTTGACCGCGAAATTACTCATAAAAACTCATAACGACAAAGGAGTAATACTTTTATGAGAATCTATGAGTTGGTGTACTATTGATAAAATATCATACATTTTCTTTGGCTCACACGTGTATATCATAAAATCTTATAGAATATTTTTTTCCTATGACATTCTATGAGTTTTTTCCAGCAGGGTTGATAGAGTACGTTACATCGCGACAAAAGCGACATAGCGAACTAGCCAACTAACAAAATAGTGACATTGCGACCAACCGTCCCAGCTACCAAGCGACCAAGGAACATAGCAAAATAAAAACAAGCTACCTTCGGATTTAGCAAGCTAGCTACCTAGAAATGTAGTGACCTAGAAAATCAGCAACCTAGACACTTAGCTACCTAGTAAAAAAATTAATAACCTTTCTAAATATCAATCGATGGCGCAAGTTGTATGTGAGCGTGAGATTCCTGGCAAAGCTGTTGGCGAAGGCCTGGTAGAAGTCGAGCACCTCCAGCAGGCGGTCGCGCTTGATGGTGTGCAGGTCGCAGTAGGTGAGCGCTCGCACGTTGGCGGCCGACTGTCCCACAGCGCTGTCCTTCCAGAACGAGTCTCCGAAAACGTCTCCTTTGCCTGTCGACAATTGTATTATAAAGTATTATGGGGTAATTTATCAACTAATTCTTGAAGCCACTTATATTATATAATTTAGTAATCACTTGTTCTTTTGAATTTTTGATCATTAATAAATACCATTTTACTCAATAACAGATTGAATAATGTGAGTACAAGAGACTGAAAGAATAACCCGATATAATAGTACACTGTTCTGCTATTATATCGGGTTATAGTTCTAGTTCTCGTCGGTCACGGTGCTCACCGAGTATCGCCACCACCTCGTCGTCCTGAATAACTTCGAGGCTGCCTGTCACGATGAAGCAAAGCGAGTCGATGGACTCGCCCGTGTGGTACAACAGGTCCCCGGGTGCCGAGTGCGACATGTGGAAGTGCATGGCGAGCGCGCGCAGGCAGCCGTCGGAGGCGAGGCGGAAGGCCGGGTGCTCGTTGAACACCTTCCGGTTAAGGTGTACGCAGATGTCAGCTTTCATGTCCTTCGGGCAGTAGTTCAGCACCTGCTCGACACAAACGAATATGCGTGACACGCTCTGTTCGCCGCCCCTAGCGACATTCTTTCGCTGTACCTTATCGGTGTCGAGCCCCTTTGTCATAGCCCAGGTGGAGACCACGTAATCCATGACTCTCTCGCTGAGCGCTTTGGGAACTTCGTGAAGCTTCATGAATTCCCGCACGTTGTTTAGCATGTCGTGGTACTTGGCGGTTGCCGAAGTCATTTGCTGTATGATCGTGGTCACGTGGCCAAATATCGTCGCGTACAGAAGAGCTGTCAACACCGCGAAGCTGAACGGTCAGTATTAGGATGCACTTCAAATGTCTTTTACAATATAATATACGCATTAATTGTAGTTATAGACATACCAAATAATTAAAACTTTGCCCGCGGGGCTTAGCGTAGGTGAGCGGAGGTGGAGTGCGAGGGCGCATGGCGAGGGAGCGACACTGATCTAAGCGATTACAAATTTGCACTAGATGAACAAAACCGCATTCCGGATCATTATCAAATTAAATAGCTATTGCAGTATTTTATATTAGTACACGATGTTACTGTCAACGATGTAATGGATTAATTGATAATTAATTAACAAAATGATTCTTACTGATCCACCTCCACTGATGTGTGTTGGATATGAATCCTAACATGAGAAATGCTGGACCGATTTTGTTATTTTTAAACTGTTCGCACATAGAACGTTTTTAAATATTATCTGTAGCCTAGCAACAGCTGACGATGCGATACGAAATTACTCAATATTTAATTTATTATTAACAGTATATTTTTTTTCTCACTACCTAAATGTTCATGTCTATCGTATCTTCCTTTTATTGATCAATTGAAAATACGTTAAACGATTGTTATATCAATATTATCTCGCGATTTAATTCAGAACAATTAACGTCGCTGTCCTTCGACGATCACCTCTCGCCTCCTTCTTATCGCGTAGGTAACCTGTTAGTTGTTTGGCATGTTTATAGAAAATATAATGAATGAAACAGACCAGCAGACCCGATGGACAGTGGCCACCGTCCCCCATGGACTTCGAAAAATACGAGGGTTAATAATGCTACGGTTTCAGCGAACTCTGACCAATAATCCAAAGGAGTTCACGGAAACCGCAGCATTATTTGGATGCGTTATAGACACTTGGCGATCGGATTCGTGGTGGTGGCGTGATGGTCGCAAGCCAGTCGGGGTGGAGGGGGAGGGGGGGTGTTGTGTTAGGTAATTCGATATTTACGAGATGCTTTCCCAGCGGCAGAGGGTTATTGTGTATATGCAGAGCAGTGTGATCTAGTGTTGCCGAGAGTTTATATAATCCGTTTTTGCTATAAATAACAACTTACGTGCAGATATATTGCATCGATTCAAGATAAATTTAGCGTAATGAGAAATGACGGTGTGAGTTGCCACGCGGCCTGCAGGATCATCTAAGAAGATAGATTTGTGCGCGGGTCGCAAGTCGCGAGCCACGTGGCACTCTCGCACCGCGACGCTTCGTGGGCCTGCACGATAACTTATGGAGGACGGGATAGGTGAATGGATATTTGGTATTTGTCTAATAAAAAAAAGATAACTGTAAAAAATAGTAAAAAAAAAATTATTTTCGCGAAATTCCAAATAAAAATAATATAAATATCTCCAAGGATCCAGAAACGTCGCAGTCATAAACTGATCGTAAAAATAAATAAAAAGGTAGTTGCAAAATGAATATAGCAACAAGAAAGGGAAAGGATACAGAGGTGAAGCACGGCCCCCGGCGCAGGGCTAGTGGCTCTGCCCGGGGGTCGCACTCGTGCTCCGGCTAATAACAGAAGAATTCCGGCACCTGCTACAATCATCATGCAGATGGTGAAGATCTTCTCGTTATCGGTCTCGGCGGCGACGTTGCCGAAGCCCACGGAGGTCATGCAGGTCATGGTGAAGTAGAGTGCGGTGACGTACATGGTCTTGCGCGATGGCCCGTTGACGAGCTCGGGCCCGTCGGATTCGTTCGACCACACGTAGGAGTACGGACTCTGTGTCACATTAGCAAGTTTCCAGAGCCAAGAGTATTGCAAGCCGGAGTCCGCGTCGGAGCGGCCGATGCTGTACCATACGCAGGCCAACCAGTGGGCCACCAGCATATAGAAGCAGAGCAGGAGGATTAACATGGCGGCGCCGTATTCCAAGTAGCGATCCAGTTTGCGCACCACGCGTCCCAGCCGAAGGAGGCGCACTACCTTCAGCGCGCTGAACAGGCTACCGATGCCCTGTATACCAAAAAATCGCTAAAGTACTGTTTAGGATTTTAATTAAAATTAATTTAGAATGACCTTGGTATCATATCCGAGATGAAATCATCTGGCCTTTAGTTAAAGGCTAATTCTCGGTATGATCGATGCTTTAAGGACGCATTTCAGAAAGACAAGAAGAACTTCCCGACGGTAAAACGGACTTATTTTCGGTCACTTAACTATAAAATATACGATAAACTTTCAAAAATGAGAGAAACTTCAACTTAATTGTATAATTTGATTGAAATTGTCATTATCTTAAATACATAAATGAATAGATAATGACAATTCGTGTTTACAAAATGTTCCTTTAAAGACACTTACATCTTCATCGTGGTCGAACGCATTGAAGACATCATAAGGAAGGCACGACAGGAGATCGATCAGAAACCACGATTTGAAATAGTTTTTACGGATAACTTTAGGGTCACTGACGACCTCGCCACCTGGACCCACGAACGTAGTGTGAAAATTTAGCACTATGTCTATAAAAAACACTACGTCGACTATAGAGTCGATGACAAGAAGGGAAACGTCCTCGCTGGTCTTGTTTTTGAAAGCCACGTTGTAGGGGACCATGATCGCGGTGTAGAATGTGAGGCACAGGATGATCCAGTCCCAGATGGCTTTGAAGGCGCAGTAGTGCAGCAGGATGTGCGGCGGAGTCTTGGGCGCCTCCTGCCGATACTGCGGCAATACGTCCCCCGACAGCGACATCACCTGCCACCGACACAGCACAGATCAACGCTTCTATATGGATATACTAGAGTAGGTTAGAGTAATTGCATAGGTGCTCTACGGTGCGGACTGCGGTGCAAGTAACAAGTGGGATGCCGATAGACGCTTATGAATTGTGCAAAATACAGCGTTCTTGTTGGTTGCTGGCGAATTAATGGAGTGTCAATGGAATATAATGCGCGAGAGTTTCAAAATAATGTGACAAACATAAAGGATAAGTTGTGTTAAGAAAATGATTAGGTAAGTATTATTTACGCGACAAGGTCGTTTAAGGGACCTATCAGATTGACCAACTGAACATTATTATGCAGGTATCAAACAGTAGGTACCTTTAAAGTTTACTTTTAAGCAGATTTCTAAATAACATTGACCAATTAAACTCATTAAGCGAATAGACATCCCCACTGCCACCATTGAAGAATTATCTGGATGAGTAAAAAACAAACTTATGCAATAAACTTAGATTCTCTTCAGAAGAAGAAATAAATAAAGGATTTTAAGAAAAATCTTCCATAATTAATAATTGGTTTCAAACTGCAATTTCAAGTTAATTATTATAAGTAGTAAAAAAAATTATTTAAAATGCACAGAGGTAAAAAACATGTTCACATAACATGCTTTAACCTTTGTGAAATTGAATATAAAAGTAATTGTATAACCCGAGATGTCTGCACTAGCGCTAGGTGTAGAGAAGAGAAGAGCGTGCGTGTTTACATGGTGTGCGGTGGTACTGACATGCGCGAGCTGGCTCTGGCGCGCCGGCTCCTTGAGCGCCGGCAGCGCCGACACCAGCACCGAGCGCGACCGTGTCACGCTGCGTGCCAGCTTGGCGAACTTCGACAGACCTGTCATTACACAGACACGCGCGTTACGTTATACATTACACAGTACTACTACTGCTCTACTATCACACTACGCGCCACTACTTGCCTCCCTTGGGGTCGTCGGCGTCGATGGGCTGCTTGAGCGCCGTGATGTCCCGGAACGTGAGCAGGAACAGCACGACCAGCTCGCGCTCGTTGCGGATGGGCGCCACGTGCACCAGTAGCCATAGCGGTGTGCCTGCCACAGCCCACAGTGCATCATTGAACGATTGTCAAGTATTTCCTAAATATGTCACTTATGCAACGATGTACATATCACCTATGTTTATATATATTGGAAATTACCGGAGACATAAGTCGTAATCATAAAAAACAATGTAAGGGGAAAAGAACAAATGAAAGCATGTTATCGTTAGCGGAAGGCGTCCCTCGGGCCGTTAGCGGCCGGATGGCGGATACCAACGTGCGAGTACAGCACCAGCAGATACTGTGCGACTTTTTAGCAATTTCACCAAATGTATAACTAGAACTTAACGTATATTACGTATAGATAGTTCAATCCATGTCGTCCCGCGTCAACTACTTGGAAAAATACTAGGCGCGCGTCGTCAATCGTCGTTCATTTATTAATTTTTTATTTACAAATAATTTAAATCACGAACAAAAAATAAAACTAACAAAAATATTGAATAATAAATCATCCAAACAAATTTAGTTCAAGGCGCTCGGATTTTTCGAATAAGAAGAGAGGACAATTCGATAAGTATTTGCTATTTAAAGTTGGAGTGTGTTTGTAATATTAAAATAACCGCTTTTTACTAAGTGCATATGGATGTATACATGGTACAGTTGACCGAGTGTCCGTCTGTCGGTCTGACGGTTTGTTCCGGCTAATCTCTGACCGATTTTAACGAGACTCTCACTGGCAGATAGCTGATGTAACAAGGATTAACTAATGTTATTTAACATCTCGCTACGACCCATAGGACCGGAGCAACATGCAAACAAGGTCGCGCGGGTCGGCTAGTGATTAATAAAATGGTCTTATATCTTTATTTTGATTGAACTATCTATAGTTACGTATAATTTCATCGACATTTTGACGTACGTATCACAATTACTATTAATAATGTATGTAGTGTGCACAGAAACGTACGGTTCTTTTTGTAGAGCAATATTTCGAACTGATCTGCGAGATGGTGGTCGAGCGCGCGGTCCACTCGGTCCACCGCCTCCTTCTCCGTCAGCTCGCCGTACATCCAGGTGCAGCTGCCATCCAGCCAGCCAGCCAGGTGCACAACAATAATAAATAGAGTATTTATATAGTAGTAGTAACCGAGTTTCTAGTTGCCATCTCTCAGTTAAACAAAATAAGGATTGATATGAGGATTGTCTCTTCTCACAAGACTTAATACAGGACTAAAACTCCTTACCGGCATGATTTTTGCATGACTTCTGCCCGATTGTAGCCACTCATCTTACAGAAGGTCTCGTTGCAGTAAACGATGGGGTAGTCCACGATCTGCGCGTTGGCCAGCAGGAAACTGCTGTCTGCTGTTGCAACAAAACCAAACTCATAAGAACACACTGTCATCTCGTCGTCTAGTGGCAAACAGTGCACACTACACACCCCTACACACCCCTACACTCCCCTACACGGGGTAACTGCCCCTGTTGTTACTATAATGATCGTCTGCAAAAATAAATCTTTCAGGTTTGATCGAAAATACATATCTAATGATGTAAAAAAATATTGAGGGACAATTATGACTACATTGAAAATCAGTTTTTTTCTACTACCTCCATTGAAAAGTTTCATTAATTAGGCTATTTTTGTTTCAGAAAATTCCGCCAGTGTGAGTGTGGAACTTGCGCACTGAAAGTTCGGACAATTAGAATTAAAGGAGAAACTTAACCTTGCCGTCTAAATGCTGTCGTCCTCATACATAACCTAACACATAGGTCGGTCAGTTTATCAACTGCATGAAAATATTTATATGTAATTTTATGATTTTTAGATTATTTCCTTAAGGGGTTATGGGGTAGTCAGAGACATGAAAAAAATAATTCTCGCTTTGAGGGTTCCGTACAATTTCAATAAAGAGACAAACACTAACAAATTTTGGTTTTCGTGTGTGGGTTATCATAAATTATCAAAAGTAGTGTTATTAATAAAAAATAATTTCACTAAAATAATTTTAAAGTCGGTGAACATATATCAATAAAATATAATAGACAAATATAGAAATAACATTCGAATATGTTATAAACGTTAAGCTACAGGCTATGAAAATTGGAATAAATGGAAAGGTGCCCTACTTTAAGCCTTATTCAGGGAATTCTAAAAATTAAAAAAATTTGTAAATTTTTTAGTGGAATTTATATTTTACCAAATAATCTTTTTTAAATTACAAATTATTTCTTTCTTTCTTGGAATAAATTCATTTAAAGTTTTTATATTTCAATTTTATATAATAAAAATCTTTAACTAGAGTTAAAAAGGTTAAAAATTTTTATATCTCTATCGAGGGGAAGTACCTATATTGTATTACATATGCGAATATTACTTAAATCTCAAACATCGTTTTTTTCATGTCCGCATCTCATGTGGAATGCCCAGTAGAAAAACTACCTGTTATCACTTCAGTATGAATGTTTACTGATCGCTTATATTTAGAAGTTCGATTTTTTAACACGTTCAAGATATTATACTTATATGTATAATATTAACTTCAACTTGATAACTTCATGTATTCTTCAAATAATGCGTACAAACTTAAATATATAAAAGAACATTTTTTTCGTGATTGAACAACGAATTACCATATTTCGGATTTTCCCCCATACCAGTGGTTTGCGACTTGCTTCTTGCCAAAAATCATGTTTCCAGGTTAAATGACAAAACCTGGGAATTTTGATTTATCTAGAAAATCAAAATTACAATATATGAGATAAAAGCGGCTGTATCTTTTCATTAAATTCACTTAGCAGTTTGATATTTTTTGATATCTTCACGTTTCTCTGAGCAAAAGGGTATTGTGTGACAGTCAAAAAAAGTTAATTTTCTAGTAAAGTAGAAAAAAATTATAGCTTTTTAATGTTATCCTTTATTTGTGCTAAAAGATCTTACTCCATGCTATATTTCACGACGCTAGGTCATTGGGAAGTACCTTAAAATTATATGAGTGACCACATTAACGGTCATATCTTTTCAATGCGTGGACTTAGAAGTTTGATGTTTGCCAGCCGCAGGGGACCGCAGACTTGAGTATTTGATATTAATTTCAACTTGATACCTCCACGTGATCCTGAGAAAAAGGGATCTTGACAGACGGACAACGAAGTGATCCTAAAAGTATTTCTGTTTTTCTTTTTAAGGAACGGTTTCATTATTTTTTTGCCATTAAATAATCAAGAATAAGATTCGGACAAAAAAATTAGTTTTATTAATAGAACGAAGGATTTTTTTAAAATTTCGATTTTTTATAAACAATTAACTGTTGATTTTTTCCCGAAAATCCAAAAACAAATTGTTAGTCCGATTGTCTTGGATGATCCAATGACTTATGATGATCACCGCAAGGACCTTCTATTGGAACTGGGTCAACACAAACAGCTATAACTTTTGAAATTATAATTTTTTTTCAAATTTTTATGACTTTAAACCAAAACATCGTGTAATGACGTCATGTTATTAATTTTATATGTCTCTGACTACCCCTAACCCCTTAAGAGGAAGTATCGCTGTCGTACTGCCGCGAGAGAGACGAGCACGCGCGACGGCAACACTCAGCGAAGCGACAACCGCGCGCTCGTCTAGTTTTTGGTTAATTTTACAATTTTTCTTTACTAGTAGTTTTTATAAAACTTTTAAAGCATTTTTAATAAATGCATTTAGATGTAATTCGATTTTATCAACAGATTCTTTAAATTACATTTAGGTATACTTAATTAGTTTTCCCGCAACTTCGTTTGCGATATTGAGGTAGTTACATCCTCTGTAGACATATTTAATAATTTTATGAGCTAGTCATACTAACTTTGCACCCCTCTTTTACCCTCTTATGGGATGATTTTCAAAAAATATTTTACACGCGTTTCATGACTTTCAATGAAGAACCTTCATACTGAATTTCTTTTGGATAAATTCAAAAACGGAAAAGTATCATACTTTGCACCCCCGCTTTACCAACTTAGGGGGTGAATTTTCAAAAATCCTTTCTTAGTGCTCCCCTAGGTTATAAAAGGAACCCCTGTGAAAAAATTCAAGTTTCTAACCCTTATAGTTTAGGCCCTGCGTTGATATGTCAGTCAGCTTCTCCTCTATATAGATGTATATATAACACGTTTCGCTAACTGACGTTAGTACACTAATATCATGCATTTTCCATAAATACTTATTGTCAATAACGCGGTTCACAATTGCTAAGTGCTCCCTACGAGTACCTACGAGTACCTACCTATATGAAACTGTTACATTGTACATTGATGTCATTACTACGAGCACACATCATAGTTGAACAATTATTAATTCTTGAATGACTTTTACTATGTGTGTATATTTGTGTCTACATGAATAATTATTAATTACGTATTTCTTTTTTTATGATAGATAAGGGACAAACGAGCAGACGGTCTGATGAAAAGTGGCCACCGTCGTCCATGGACATCGGCAAAACTCTTGTTTTGTTGATGCGTTGCCGCCTCGAAGATAGAGGGAGAAATGGGAGCGAAGAGAAGAATGCTGCGGTTAAATGAACCCCGAGCAAGAACCCGGTGTTCATTGGAACCGCTGCAGTAATGGGATGGGAGAGGGAGGGGGTAGATCCGGCCCACATGCGGCTCGGCCGGAACGCGTCTATGACACTTGGTGGTCGGATTCGCATGCTGGTGGTCGCAAGCCAGTCGGGGAACAGATCCCCTACCTAGTTTTATTATAATTAATTACGTTTAATGAAAATAAGAGGAAGGAAATTCTGCTTACATGCTACTTGACCGTAAATTATAATTCATTGTCAGTTTCGACATTATTATATATAGCAAAGTTTATATGTATGTATGTAGGAATTCGAAAGTGATGTAAAAAATATAATTACAGTTTTTTAATTTTATCTATATATTTATGTGCAAAATACATACATATATATGTGTGTGTGCGACATAAGGCCTTACTTCATGGCAAATTTCACGATTCTATGTCATCGGGAGGTACCCTATAATGTTGTAAGTGACCACTTTAGCGGTCATATCTTTTTAATGCGTGAACTTAGAAGTTTATTTTTTTATTAAAAATAGTTAAAATATAGATTTCACATTCTCCTGTTTTCTCATTGAAAAGTAGAACAAATTCAAATATGTATTCAGTATTAGATTGTCAATAAAATAGGCTCTCATGGACCGTCGTTAAGTCACAAAAATTGTTTACCAAGCATTTCTTCCTGTATCTTCAAAAAATGTTTTTATTTTTGGAGGTCCATAAATATTTTTAAATAATTGCATGGTTTCTATGCTGTATAATAAATTATTGCTCTTGTCTTCATATACTGGGAGAAGAATGAGAAATACGTTTGTATGGGAAAATAGATGCTATCAATTCCTCTCAAAGTGAGTTCAACATTCGTATTTCCTTTTACGTGTTGAACTCACACTGAAATCCAAAAGTCTTAACAAATTTTATGTTTTTTGGTCAACGACGATATACACTAGGTTTCCTGTGCGAACGTTCAAATTTTGGATTTTTCCTTTTAATTGTTATAAAACCTCGCTTTATGCAAATATTCATGATTCTAGATGAATGGGAAGTGCTATATAATTATTTGGTTGGTAACAATAATGGCCTTTTATTACATTGACTTAGGAGATAAGGAGTCAGTAAATAAAAGTAATTAAAATATCAACTTGATAATATCACGCGGTTATCAGAATAAGGGTCTGATAGACAGGCTGACAACGAAGTGATTCTATAAGGGGATGACTTTTATCCGTTTAAAGTACGGAACCCTAAAAAGTATCTTTCTAGTCCCGTCCGTCATTATTGCAGTTCTAAGTTGTTTACAAGGGAAGGGAATACTATTACATATTATATAAATGGAATATAAATTATTATAAGAATATGCGATATTATTCCTCGGTCCCGTTGTTGACGAAATGATACTGAAATGATAACTCCAGGCCCTCGCCATCTGACCGTCAAAAGGTCATGTAGGTAGATGTGTCCATTCATTATTTATTACATTTAAATATTTTGAGTTTATTATAAAACAACAACAAATAAATTATTATACATTGAAAGTATAATTTATGGCTTGCGACCCCACATGCGAATCCCACCGCCGGTCGCGCCGCACGCAGGGCAGTCTTACCCCCTCCCTCTCCCATCCCATTAATGCTGCGGATCTAGTGGACTCTGGGCTCTTGCTCAGGGTCAAAGAAAGAGGATATCTTTTGTTTTGCCGATGTCCATGGGCGATGGTGGCCACTTACCATCGGGTAGTGCAACCATCTGCTCGTTTCCTCCTGCCTGTCCATCTGTCAAGACCCCTTTTATCAGGATCGTGTGGAGGT
Organism: Limenitis camilla; assembly: GCA_905147385.1. Lineage (NCBI taxonomy): Eukaryota > Metazoa > Arthropoda > Insecta > Lepidoptera > Nymphalidae > Limenitis > Limenitis camilla. Next base: position 14,942,144 of record LR990238.1, read on the forward strand.
ATAAAGTTGAAATTAATATCAAATAATCACGCCTGCCGTCCCTTGCAGCTGTCAAAAAAATCAAACTTCTAAGTCCACGTATTAAAAAGATATGACCGTTAATGTGGTCACCCACATAATTCTAACGTACTTCCCAATGACCAAGAGTCATGAAATTTAGCATGAATTAACGTCTTATAGCGCAAGTTAAGGATTAAATTAAAAAACTGTAATTTTTTTTCTACATCACAAGAAAATTAACTTTTTTGACTGTCACGAAACACCCTTTTTCTTAGAAAAAGATGAAGATTTCAAGTTGAGATTTATACAAAATATTCAAGTCTCTAGTCACTCGAATAGGTAAAAAAAATCAAGATCTAATTTCCCAGGCTTTGTCTTTTGACCTAGGAACATGATGTTTGGCAAGAAGCAAGGTCTTATAGTACTAGTATGGGGAAAAATCCTAAAAATGGTAATTTGTTGTTACATCAGGAAAATATGATCTTTTATACATTTAGGTTTTGACGCATTATTTGATGAATACCTAAAGTTATCAAGCTGAAATTAATGTTAAACATGTAAATCTATATTATCTTAAAATTGTGAAAATATCAAACTTCTAAGTGTAAGCAATCAATAAATATGGCCATTTATTTTCAAGTATTACAAGTAGTTTTTCTATAGGGTATTTACACATATGGGGACATGAAAAAAGTTGATGTTTGCGATTTTAATAATATTCGAAATTGTTGTACAATATACCTCCCCTCGATACAGATACAAAATATATTTTTGCCTATATGAAATTGAATTTTAAAAACTTTAAATAAATTTATTCCAAAAAAGGAAGAAATAATTTGTAATGCAAAAATGTAATTAAAAAGATTATTTGGTAAAATACAAATTCTACGAATTAACTTAATACATTAATTTTTAATTTCTGAGACTGTTCAATAAGGTTTAAAGTGAGGCACCTCTCCCAGTTACTCAAATTTTCAAAGCTTAACATTATCATGGTTTAATTCTGTACCGAAGATGTTTGTAATGAATCTAAAGCTGTATCAACACGAATCCCAAGTAGAATCGACGGTTAGGCTGTTGACGACATGACATGTTGTTAAATGACAACTTGTAAAATATTTAATTGATCCCTAAAAAAGAAGGAGGGACTGATATTTATATTTTATTTATGCGGAGGGAGAGATATTTGACAATACATATTTTATTAATATAATATGTTCAACGACTAAAATTATTTACGTGAAATTATTTTTTATTGGATTTTTTTGTAAAAAATGTTTTATCAGATTTTCTCGTATTCTTTTTGTAGGATAAATATGTCAATTGTAACACGTATTACGAATGTCGGGAGTAAATGCCCAAAATACTACATTTGATATTTTAACCTGCACACGAAAATCAAAATTTGAGTGTTTGTCTCTTTATTGAAATTGTACGGAACGCACTTGGCCGAATTATTATTCATATAGTGAACCTTAACCTTTTGAACCAGTGAAGGGTTTCCGATGCTCTTATCTTGGGTGCTGTTTCAAAAAAAATAAGTTGAGAATTCTGGAAGCCGAAGTTTAAGATTGAATGAGGGGTTGTCATTGAACACAAATTTAGTCTTCAAATATGATAGTGAGTTTAGACTGAATAACACCAATGAGTGTTAAAGAAATAATAATATAGTTATGGAGTGTTTGATTTTGTTTGACCTACTGTAAGCATATTGTATAAAATATACATAATGTTATATCTAATAATATGAAATTATATAAAATTAACGCATCAATCATTACTACCTTCGTATCTTTGAGACAAAAACATTAAGAAAATGGCAGACTTATATTACTTATATGATTCTGATATAGTTTAGCAATTTCAGGTAGGTAGTAGAAAAATAAAGTTAGTACCGGGTACAAAATAGCTTTTCTTAACATCGGGAGGAAAACTTCCGAGAAAACGCATTTTTTGTATTCTCTATGAAATATACTATTCTTTTCTAACAATATCAAAACAAGGGAATCAAAAAAATCAGCATTTCCCATTGTACGAGTATAGCAAGAGGGAGCAAAGAAGTGCTACGATACTGACGCTGCGAAGAGGAGCGACGAATGATGTTCTCCAGGAAGGTGTTCTGCGGGGCCACGAGCCCCCGGCGGCCGCCCGGCATGCCGCGCGCGTCCTAGCCCCCGCGTCACGGGCGCGCCCCGGCCCCTGCGCTGCTGCGGGGCTCCTCGCCGCTGGAAGCCAGGCACACTCGTCAGTCGTCAGGTCACAGGTGATGTCACCACACATCACTGAGCACACACACACACACACGTGTGTCACACACTGTGTAGTGTGTGCTTAGCTACTTGAGGAATGCTTACAAATGCTCGTAGAAGTCTAGCCTATCGATATCTATTCCTATAAGATGTCGGCTCCGCTCCGTCTGAGTTTCATTAATATTCCTACGACAAAATCTTCTAATTTATGTAATACGTAATGTAATTTTGTGCAGATGGGTCACAGACCGCAGTCCAGTGGTCAGTTGATGTCATTTGTATCCTCGACGAATGTAAATTTATTTAATCATTATAAAAAATAATTTGCTACTCGTAATGCAAAAGTAGACAAAAATATAATATGTAAAATATGGAAAAGTTAGTAGTCTTATTACATTTGGACCTACCAATTATATATCCAAAAAATTGTACCAAGGAAATGACACAAAGGTCAACAGATCAATTTAAGGTCACATCGATTAGGTGAGTACTAAGGAGGTACCTTACATTTACGTTCGAGCATAGAGTCAAACCACAACCGGAAACAAAGTATGTTTTCATGGTGTGACGTGCAACGGCCACGGTCCACGATCGATATTGTTTACGCGAGAGCCTAACAGTGACCCCGGCCCGGCCCCGGGCCCCGCCGCTGCACGTGCTGCAGCCTGCAAGATCTAGGTCTCCGTAGAGAGTTCACTATTATGTAAGGAATGCCAACTACTCGTCAACTCACATCATCGTCACTCGTCGAATAACGAGTCTCAGTGATGGGCCGCGGCGCGTTAAACACTAACCACTAATTGGGACGTAATCTGATTTGCAATGAGTGACGAACAGTTCGCCGCGGAGACAGGTCAGCGAGCTGGCTTGCATCGCCGTGGCGCCGCGCGGGCTCTCGTGCTCGCTGCTCGCGGTGCAGCGCGCGCCTCACTGCCGTCGCGTCACTCGGCTCCCCGCGCGCCGTGCACCATGCGCGCATGCGCCTCGCACAGTCTTTACAGCAGGATTCTACTCTCCGATTGGAACAACAACCTTCGACACTTTACATTCCAAATTATCTTATATAAGTAAATCGGCAATATTTTGTACCTACATCGCGTTACGAGTACTTGTGAGTAAGTAAAGTGTTGACAGTACAGATTTGTTTAGAAAGTTTAACTTCGACCATCAGCAACATATAACAATTGTATAGTTAAGGTTACATTTGCTTATCAATTCTTTCTCAAAAAATGTTATTTTTTTATGTAAATGGAAGTAATTGCCTGACATTAAAACGGCCTAGCTACCTCGCTAGGCCGCCTCTCCTTTCCGGCATTGAAGTCATCTGCTATGCACCCTTTTGGTGACAGCCAGGAGAGGAACCAACCGCAGAATAAATAATAGTACTACGTACAGAAGTTGCACTCCTTTGATTTTGAAGAAAGCCGCCGTTTTAATAGCCTTTAGCATTACGTAGGCAACGCCGACGAGTTACGGATGCCTGAACCAACCAAGACGCGGGTCGCTTGGTAAAGATGGGGACTACGCTCATGGCGGACAGCATCGGATGGCTGGACCTGAGTCTCTATCAATAAAAACCGTCCAGGTTGTGGATGTTAGGGCCCAGATGACGGTGGCGCATCTCGCCGAGCTCGCTCCCCGGTTTGTTAGATGGCGTCGCTTCGCCCACCTCCCTCTCTTACACGACTCAACAGGCAAGCAGAAAAAAATCTAGCTAGTATCTTCTCGGCCCGCACTCGTATCACAGGGCTAAAACATTTTTTCAATAACATTACTTTGTACAGTGCATACACACACTTTACATGAAACAAAGCATATATTAGACCTGCAGCTAATAAGTACTGTAAAAACTGAAACCAGGCAGGTATATTTTTTTATTACATAGATTTTGTGTGTAAAAACATTCGGATAAACAAACAAATATGTTTTTAATTAATGATTGTTTTGGCTCCTATGAGAGTTATAAAGTTACATTCATATTAATTAGAATAGATTCGATAATCTACTCTTGCTGAGCGACGGTAACGATGCGAATTTCGAGCTTTAAAAAGTTAATTAATATTTACTAGTTTTTAATCATTCAACTCAGTTGTTAATAATAACATACATCACGTGCATGACCCATTCAACTTGATGGCCCTTTAGTGTGACCACAGTGATGCTGTATTCTCTCAGTGACAGCTATTATATGGAAGTTAGGACAAATATAAAACATTAAACTAACATTTAACCATTATATTTATTGTTTTATAATATTTTTGTTGCTCTGTTTTTGTAGATCTATAATAACATTTTATTCCTCCTATTGTGATGTCTCTCAAATGTAAAGTCAAGCAAGCAATATTCTATTACAACCAGTCAATCTCCTTTGTGTTTTATTCAATATAAGTGACATTGGCGGAGAACTTTGTGCACACATGTTGTTGCAAAACTGAAAGCCATATTTGAAGAAGATAAAATAATTATGTAGTGGTTAGACTGTACACTAATGAAACACCTAGATAGTAACTAAATGGTTTAATAATTAACTAAGTGCTTAAAATGGTATGGTCTATAATATTAAGTAAGTTACAAGCGATCCGCACTGGTCCCGAGGTATCGAAGCTTTACCTAACTTATGGGGAACTACTTGGGACGGTAAGATGGGGATAGGAGTGAGCACACGCCACTTATCTGGTTGAGGAACCGACGTGAACTAACATATTGAATGATTTACTCTAATTAAATTAATTATTTTGCACACGGAAAGGGAAACACTGAGCGGCACCCGGCGCCGACGCAATGCCGGTCACTGCACTGTACAAATTACATTTGAAAGGTATAGGAATAAATAAAGAGCATTGAGTTTAAACATTATATTTAATTATGTTGTACACTAATTCTTTTTTCAATGTTACGCTACGTTATGCTAGAGGGGAGAGAGCGGCGGCGGGGGAGGGGGGCGGCGGCGCAGCAGCACGGGGCGCGAGGAGCGCGAAGTACGCGTCGGCGGACGCTTAGCCACGATCACCCGCGTGTAGCGCAGCTCCCCTACGCCCCTCCCTCCGCGTACGACGCGCCTCACTCCGCCTCGTGCCCCCCGCCTCACCGGGGCCTCCTCTGAGCTCAAACGCGGGTTGCCGCTGGTCACGGTCAGCGGACTCGCGGCTTCCAACACATTTATTGCATCTACAACGATGGAAGAATATCAGCCATATAGTGGTACTGTATACAGAGTAATGTAGCTCTGTGGGTTGGCATCGATAATTTAAACGACTAGATCAGAGAATGATACCTGTCGAGACGAGAGCCGCGGCTGACCCAGCCGAGGGGGCGGCGGCTGCCTCGTCGTCGGCGAACACAATAGGCAGCTGCATGATGTCTGCGACGGCGAGCGAGTCGTCGCGAGGGTCGCGGCGCCGCGGCGGCAGCAGCGCTAGTGGCGACCCGCCCGACACTCGCGATACTACTCGCCCCTCTGGTGGCGAAATGATCAGGGACGCCATATTAAGCTTAGTTACGACTTACGCCGCTTTTACAGATCTATTTTCTATATTATAATGTTGACCTTCAAGTTTCAATGACTACCTACTGCAAAACATAGACAAGAGCAACTGTTGAGTTTGTTACCAGCTCTTCTCAACAGCTAACCGCTTTCCGAGCTTTAGACAAACTTTCTGATAGACAAATTAATGACAAGTCAAAGTACTTTTATGAAAAAACTGTAACTGAAATAAAATATTGTTTACAGGCTTGTCTGAATTTAAAAAACCAAGGCTTATGTGGAATACTTGGTTGGACACCTCTGAAATGTTTTTGTATGAAGTTATTCTCGTAACAATGTTTGCGATGTTTCAATATCATTTAACGTCCAATACCTACAATCAATTACACCATTTATTTCTGGTTTTGTAAACAAAAATTTGGACTTTGTTCTTGTATGTTAGCTAGCATTTAAGCTACGGATACATTGATAGTAATGTACAGTGGAGTGCGGATAATGCAAACAAGTATTTTTGGTACATAGACCTTTATCGATTCTTTTAAAAATATTATATTTCATTGATATTATATGTAGTTTTACTCCACATAACTTCACCTTTAAGAAAATAGATTTTCGCAGATTTTTTAAAAATTTAGTTGATAATTTGAAAATTATATACTTAACTGAAGATTATTATGTACATAATAGTCCTTCTGTAACAACGGTTCTTTACCCTTGACCCCTTACAATACAATTGCCTCTGTTGCTGCGAGAGCATCTCGTAAGAGGTGAGTAACCTAGCGCCTCTTGGTGGTAGGAGATCTATTTCCCGACTGGTTTGCGACCACCAGAATGCGAACTTAAGCGCGTTCCGTTCGCGCCACAGATGGGCCAAACTACCCACAGCTCTCTCCCTCATCAACGCTGGATTACCAATGAACTCTTATCATCTTGCTCGGGGACTTCTCTTCATCCGCCTTCCTCGCTCTATTTTCGGGGTAGCAACGTATTGGCAAACAATATTTTATTTCAGTTACAGTTTTATTTCAGTTACAGTGATGCTGTATTCTCTCAGTGACAGCTATTATATGGAAGTTAGGACAAATATAAAACATTAAACTAACATTTAACCATTATATTTATTGTTTTATAATATTTTTGTTGCTCTGTTTTTGTAGATCTATAATAACATTTTATTCCTCCTATTGTGATGTCTCTCAAATGTAAAGTCAAGCAAGCAATATTCTATTACAACCAGTCAATCTCCTTTGTGTTTTATTCAATATAAGTGACATTGGCGGAGAACTTTGTGCACACATGTTGTTGCAAAACTGAAAGCCATATTTGAAGAAGATAAAATAATTATGTAGTGGTTAGACTGTACACTAATGAAACACCTAGATAGTAACTAAATGGTTTAATAATTAACTAAGTGCTTAAAATGGTATGGTCTATAATATTAAGTAAGTTACAAGCGATCCGCACTGGTCCCGAGGTATCGAAGCTTTACCTAACTTATGGGGAACTACTTGGGACGGTAAGATGGGGATAGGAGTGAGCACACGCCACTTATCTGGTTGAGGAACCGACGTGAACTAACATATTGAATGATTTACTCTAATTAAATTAATTATTTTGCACACGGAAAGGGAAACACTGAGCGGCACCCGGCGCCGACGCAATGCCGGTCACTGCACTGTACAAATTACATTTGAAAGGTATAGGAATAAATAAAGAGCATTGAGTTTAAACATTATATTTAATTATGTTGTACACTAATTCTTTTTTCAATGTTACGCTACGTTATGCTAGAGGGGAGAGAGCGGCGGCGGGGGAGGGGGGCGGCGGCGCAGCAGCACGGGGCGCGAGGAGCGCGAAGTACGCGTCGGCGGACGCTTAGCCACGATCACCCGCGTGTAGCGCAGCTCCCCTACGCCCCTCCCTCCGCGTACGACGCGCCTCACTCCGCCTCGTGCCCCCCGCCTCACCGGGGCCTCCTCTGAGCTCAAACGCGGGTTGCCGCTGGTCACGGTCAGCGGACTCGCGGCTTCCAACACATTTATTGCATCTACAACGATGGAAGAATATCAGCCATATAGTGGTACTGTATACAGAGTAATGTAGCTCTGTGGGTTGGCATCGATAATTTAAACGACTAGATCAGAGAATGATACCTGTCGAGACGAGAGCCGCGGCTGACCCAGCCGAGGGGGCGGCGGCTGCCTCGTCGTCGGCGAACACAATAGGCAGCTGCATGATGTCTGCGACGGCGAGCGAGTCGTCGCGAGGGTCGCGGCGCCGCGGCGGCAGCAGCGCTAGTGGCGACCCGCCCGACACTCGCGATACTACTCGCCCCTCTGGTGGCGAAATGATCAGGGACGCCATATTAAGCTTAGTTACGACTTACGCCGCTTTTACAGATCTATTTTCTATATTATAATGTTGACCTTCAAGTTTCAATGACTACCTACTGCAAAACATAGACAAGAGCAACTGTTGAGTTTGTTACCAGCTCTTCTCAACAGCTAACCGCTTTCCGAGCTTTAGACAAACTTTCTGATAGACAAATTAATGACAAGTCAAAGTACTTTTATGAAAAAACTGTAACTGAAATAAAATATTTTGATTTTGTGTTTGTCTCTGAGTTGAACGTCTCAGTGCGGCATTTACACTATTAAATAAATAATAGACTCACCTATGATTTCGATAGATCGATTTCCTCTGTAAAAAGAAAAATATATGTACTTTTCGCTGTTAAAATAAGAAATAGACAAATATAGGAACCGTTCTCACAGTGGGGCAGGTGCGGGGGGATGCACGGAGGTGGAGTGCACTGCCTCGATGTCTTCAGTAGCCGATGTCACCACAGCGACTGTAAGTTAATAATCAACATATGACGTGGCTAGATTTATAGAGATTTTCATTAAAAATGTGTCTTTTAGAGAGTTGCACAGACTCCGCTCTTACCCTTGTCGAGTCTCCGTTTGGTTCGATCCCTGGGCGCGGGCTCCGGCACCTTCACAGCCTCGAGCACCCAGCGCACACACTCCTCCTGCAAAACGTATTTCTATACTTTTGTTTCAATTTTTATTTAATTATATATTTAAAGTCTAAAAAAATACTGCAACTAATAATCTTATATATATATAAAACAAAGTCTGATTTGTTACGCCATAACAAATTTACTCGTGAATACTATGAAACGTGTAAGGTAGTGCAAAGTAGGTTTGAATATGTATCGTTGTAACTACTTTAAATTGTGTGCTATAAAGTATTTATCTATCTATCTATTTTACATTTTTTTTATAGCAACAAAGGGTTGAAATAGGTGATGAAAGTTGGTATCTAGAATACAAAAAATCACGAAGAGTTTAACTGTCCCCCACCAATCCACATCGACTGCTTAGGAATGAAAGCTTGTATGGAAGGAAAAAAGGAATAATTGCACAAATTAATCCTTTATTAAGAGATTATGGTGCCCGAGTGTAAAGCAGGCAAAGCCTCACAGGAGCATTCTCTATTTCTTCATTCTCTAAAGTCCGATGGGACGGTGGACCGACGCGACTGGAGAGAGTTCAACCGCAGCACGCGACATTTTACATGCCCATCCGATGACGGATCATTTTACTTATCGGACAATCAGGTAATTAGCCTGCACTGTCTTGTCCAATACACGACACACACACACCACTGGATCACGGCGAGTACTACCAAATAATATTATAATTAAATACTACCAAATCTAATAGCGTAGTTTTCAAAATATTCAACAAAATATCTGATTCAGCAAAAACCTCAAAATACTCTACTAGTAGAGACTTGTAGCCATTACAAAGGCAGTGTATAATAACTATATGAAATTTTGGAGTGAAACTAGTTATTTAATGGTAAATCTGCAACATCACCACTATGGCAGCGTCCAGCGCGTGCTGCGGCAGGCGCAGGCGGCGCCGGTGCGAGCGCGGCAACCGCAGCGCGTCGTCCGCGCCCCCCACCATCAGTACGCGCCGCGCCGGGCCCTCCGCCTCAGCGGCACCCTGCGTGCGGCACGCCAGCTCGCAAGCCGCCCCGCGCCAGCTCTGCGCCGCGCCGCCCCCCACCACAGCCAGTAGAGGGACATCCACCTGTATTAACCATAACAATATCCAGTAACAAAGCTACTTACTATGCTTGAATTCAGACTGATGAACAATAAGAGTAAACGAGTAAGAGTTAAGCTCATTTGTTCGTATCACAAGTATGATATTAATTGTTCATATAGATTCATGTTGTTTTTAAAATAATAATAGGTCGGGGAAAAAGTCTTTTCGCATTATAGTTTGTATGAACTTGTAATAAAATCTATTTGTATCTGGCTGGTTTTGGTATCATTCAAAGCTTAAACTTTAAAGAAGATAATTCCAAATTCAAATTAGGAAAATGTGTGATTTTTATTTGTTTTTCGTACTGTGAAGATGAGTGAATCTAATGAAGAAATTCGATACATTTTAAAATTTTACTACAAAAAAGGTAAAAATGCAACGCAGCCACGAAAAAAATTTGCGATGTTTATAGACCTAGTGCAGTGTCTGTGAGAGTAGCACAAATCAAGTTTTCAATCCGGAAATTTTGATGTCAAAGATGCACCTCGCTCTGGTCGCACTATTACGGATAAAATGGATGCCATTTTTGAAAAAGTGGAGCAAGATTGGCATATCATTAGTTACGATGTAACTGAAGAACTGGGAATTGACCACAAAAAAAATATTGGCGCATTTTAAAAAAAACTGGGTACACAAAAAAGCTCGATATTTGTGTACCTCACGAGCTCACTGAAAGAAACCTAATGAACCGTGTACTCATCTGTGATTCTTCATTACGACGTAATGAAACCGAACCATTTTTGAAGAAGCTGATAACTGATGAAATTCCAGTTGATGGTGATGAAAAACACATTCACAGTTAACATCACGAAAGGACTGCCAAAACTACTTGTCACGATTTTATGATCAGAAGCCCCAAAATTTCTATAGCAATGGGATCATGTCCCTACCTACAAGATGGCAAAAAGTTATCGAACAAAATGGTACCTACATATTTTAGTTAAATGTAAATAAACTAAATATTAAAAAAAAATTTTGTGCCAAAATAGTTTTGCAGAGTATCCAACATTTTACAGTTTAAGGAAAATTGATATGAAATTAGGGTATAAATTTACTTCTTCTAAAATATCTTCTGGGGTGTCGCGCGGTCCCTCGGCCGTCAGCAGAGGCGGAGCCAGCAGCAGTGCTCCGCGCAGGCGCAGGCCCCCAGCGGTCGTGCCCGCGCCCCCCACCAACCACGCAGACAGAGCTGCGCCCGCGCCCGCCCCGCACAATATCACTGGCCGCTTTCTACAACAATTTTCTTTAATCTAATATGATGTTTAACATATTGATTATTATAAATCTACTTGCTGTTTAGAGAAGTATGACGTTGTTATTCCGATGATCTGGTTGTATGTCTTCCTTGGTCGTTTCTGTACGGTGCATAGCAACTGTACATATTAGGTATTATATTACCATTATAATATTTAGGTCATTTGTGCACGCGCCTCCTCATTTTACATAATTTCATCAGTTCACGTTTCTACTTCATACAACGTAGGCGCGCAACTCATTATCAAATATCAATAATATCGGTTTTTTTATATTATAATCAATTATTATCAAATAGAACCATTTATATCATTAAATAAGAGTGTCCCCTACATCTCTTTTTGATCCTTCGAACATTTTATACTGTGATTCTAAAAGGACCTGGGGGCTTAGCAAAGTGGCAATCGCTTTGAAGCGACTCTATATCTATAGTTGTAATTGCTTCATCATGTTGACAACTGTCAGAAACGTCACTTTACTACGCATTTGTATGAAAATACCATTGAAAATACTTATTTGTCTCTTTTCAATTCGTTTGCCTAAATTAAGCAATTCTACATTGGCTGTCAATTTTTGTTTTTCGATTGTAGGTCACGTGACTTTTCTTAACCTTACGTCAATCCCATACATTTTTAATTTTTCTATAAGCGTTATTGAATATTGATTTGACATTTTGCTAAACCCTCTGTAACAGTGGACTATAACAGTGTTCAGTGTGAGTGGTTCTACCAGCAGAGGATTACAGTACATTTCGAGCATATCAAAAGTAAGATCTTTCCTTTTTGTTATCACTAAGAAAAATATCAAATAAAATGAAGCATCTTCTAACGACTCAAAACCATAAGTTGGTCATTCATACCAGTACAACGGCATCAAAAAAATCATAAGTTTAATTTTATTAACAAGCCGAAACAAATTAAAAATATAGTTCATAAAAACGCTCAAACCGGATGCAAGCTCTGCAAAAAAGAACACGGAATATTTAATTGCACAGAATTCCTCAAATTGTCACCTCCTCAACGTCGAAGTACTATTGCGAAATGCGCTGCCGCGAGTGCAATGGCTGGCATAATACATTAGTGCATGAAGCGTTTTCAGAATTACCAATTAATAATGAGACTCAAACTAAAAATGTTAGCCACGTATCTCAAAATAATATTAATGAAACATGTTAGAAACTGCCTTGGTGAATGTAAGATCTGCAGATGGAACACTTTTGATAAGTGAAATTACGAGCTTTGATTAACCAGGGGCTCGCAAACCTCTCTCATATCTGAACATGCTGCTCAGATACTCAAATTACCAAGGCAAAGGTGCAAGGTGCAATTGTTTTGTTTGGATCCTACCCCGAAGATGGTAACTAAAAATAAACAATTGTAAAGGCATTCTTAAAATCGTTTGCTCATCAACATACTGCGACTATCAATTTGACACGGAAGTATTTATCATGAAACATTTGTAAACAATTTACCTAATCATACGTTCACTAAGCCTACATGGTCGTTTTTAGATGGTATTCAACTAGCTGATCCTGATTTTAACGTTAAGCGGCCCGTTGACTTATTATTTGGAGCCGGCTATATTATTTCGTCCTTCAATGGTTCAAAATGAAACTTCTTTACTACTATGAAAATTAATATCAGATTTCGGAAATATTTAAATTGTATAAGCTTTCGGAGCTTTGAATGAATGAATTTAACTTGCTGACTGACTCGTAATCTATTTTTGGCGAAACAATATTTAAAAAAATGAAAACATAATCGTAAACATTTCTAAAACGTTTTCCTCCCACACAGTTGTATAATTATCTCTTCAGATCGGATTTTCTCAAAATATGGTACTAACGACTAGCCGCTCCTCACCCCTTTTTTAAATCTAAATTTAAATAGCTTTGACGCTGAGACCAGGACTGACCCTGACTGAGACCCTCATCTCTTATTCTACATTATCTTCTATACAGTCTTCCCATGCATTGGACGGACTAGCTCTACTCAAATGAGCAACAGCTTGGTGTTAAGATCTCATCCTCTGAAAATTTATACTTCAAGCTACTAGCTTTTCAAGAATTTGTTTATTTGTTTGCTTCAACACACTAATCCGTGAGGGGAGAGAATACAATTCCCCTCTGCCGCTGGGAGAGCATCTCGTATGAGCCGAGTAACCCAGCACCCCTTGGTGGTAGGGGATCTGTTCCCCGACTGGCTTGCGACCACCAACATGCGAATCCGACCGCCAAGTGTCTCTGACGCGTTCCGGCAGAGCCGCATGTGGCCCGGATCTACCCCTACCTTTCCCCCCTATCCCATTACTGCTGCGGTTCCAATGAACATCCGGTTCTTGCTCGGGGTCCATGAAAACCGCAGCAGTCTTCTCTTCGCTCCCCCTCCTCACTCTACCTTCGAGGCGGCAACGAATCGACAAAACAAGAGATACCCCTCTAGTATTGTCGATGTCCATGGGCGACGGTAGCCACTTTCCATCAGGTGGACCGTCTGCTCATTGTCAAAAAAAATCTCAGGATCTACTTGGTCCGATTTGAAAACGTTTTTCAGTGTTAGATAAGCCATTTATCGAAGAAAGCTACAGGCTATATATCATCACGGTAAGATCCATAAGAGAGGAGCTACATGCGGACGAATCGTGCGGGTTGACTAGTTATTAGATATCGGGATGCATCTACAAGATACTACTAATACGCTTACAACTGGAACGCAGGATACAACTGATACCATACAGTACGTACCCTGCGTCTGCGATGATGTCCGTAAGTGCAGTGCGGGCGTCGTGAGCGAGCGCGGCGCACCAGCGTTCCGGAGCTGCGGGCACGCGCGGGGCTGCGCACAGCACCCGTGTGTGCAACAGAGCGCCCAGCCTCCGCACCCAGCGCTCGTCCTCCGCTTCGCAGCCGCTCGGCGCCCACGCCAGCCACGGCCCGCTAGCGCTCGCCGCTCGTCTCTCTGAAACACGGAAACATCACATTTATGTCTAACATGAAACTTAAAATTTAATTAAATAATCTACAACTTATGAATAGTCAAACTTACCACCGACCGCCGAGAGCGGATCGATGTACGGCACGAGGGACCGCGGCGCCGGTAGCCGCTCCGCTAGACGAGGCACCGCGCGCCGAAGCTCCGCCACCACCTCAGTGTAGAGAGGCGCCAAGGAGCGCGGTAAGCACGCCAGAAGCGCTGCGTGCAGCCAGGCCGCGCCGCCACCCCAGTGCGTGGCCAGCGCGCGTCGCAGTCGCCGCGCTGTAGCGATGGCGCCCTCGCGTCGCGCCCAGCGCCCTCGCGCTCCCGACAAGCGCTCGAGACGCAGGTCCCTCAATGAGACTAACGCCGTACTGGCCAAGCGAGCATATGCCGCGTTCGGGGCGAGCGCAAGGAGTCGTTCCTCCCAGTCCTCGTCTTCCTCGTCCTCGCCAGTGTTGTCATCGTCCTGACAATCGTCGCTGTCGAGCGGGGGAGGTGGCGGCTGGCGAGGCTCGGTCTCCACGTCTATGAAGTCTTCGGGGTCGATGTCGAGGTCGGCTGTGCGCGCGGCGTGGTGCTGCGTGAGTGGCAGCAGTTCGCGAATGCGGGAGCTGCCAGCGGCGCGTCGTGCTCTCGCATACGAGTGTTCCCCCCATACATCGGACCGAAGCTCCTGACGATATTGATAGTATTAATTAAAGTACTTTTTCGTGTACTTTGACAGTTTGAGTGTTTAATTAATAAATAAATAATAATTTATTTGCCAGAATGTTGTACAAAGGTGTTGTTATTTAAACATTCAAATACACTGAAGTGTGCAAATTGTTGTCAAATTTAATTACAACATTAAGAAAGAATGGGTAAGCCAAATAAATTATCAAGTCAATATAAAACAACAATTAATTCAAATTAATATAATTACAATAAATGTTCATTAATGTTGTACATCAGTTTTTTAAATTCCGTTGGCAGTTTGTTAAATATTTAGACAGCCGTACAATATGAACAACTTCAATTGTTATCAACAACTTCAATTTCAATACCAATCACAGAATGGTGCATGTGGAACTAAGGTCAAATCAACCAAGGAAACCAAGGCCACACTGTGATCCGTTTAACAAACAACTGCAAGCACGCCAATTGGAACAAATTACAGTTAAACTCGGACGGAATACCATGAGCAGACAAAAAACTTAGCTGTGCAGGAAACATATGATTTGTTCGAAAATATAATTAAAAACACAGTAAAAGAAGTTTCTAGTAACAGAGAGAATACAAAAAACAATTGGCTAAGAACAAGTACATCATCATCAACTTGTTAAAGAAAAGGGAAATTCTGATCAAGAAAACAACACTACAGAGCGAAGAAAGAAAATTTCTAATATAAGTAAAGAGATATCGGAAAACATAACACAGAAAAATAGCAAGAATGGAAACGATTCAAAAGCCATATAAAAAACAAGAAATTAGATGGAAACAAAGAATGGATAGTAAAATAAAAAAACCGGGATGGTAAAGAAATATATAAAAAAAAATAGCAGAACTCGCAACCATGTATTATAAGCAATTATATCAATGTTTAAATGATGAAATGGATATGGAAATAGATATATCAGACAAGTCTGACATACCATGTATAATACAAAGGGAAGTTGAATTAGCAATAAGTAGTCAGTGCAAAGATAAATCTCCTGGTCCTGACGGAATAACCAATGAAATCCTAAAAAGCAATTGAGGCAGTAGCACCAATACTTACCAAAATATTTAATGACATTATTACCACAGAAATTATACCTCATCAATGGACGCACTCAAACATTACACTGCTGTACAAAAAAAGCGATCATTACGACATTAGTAACAATCGGCCCATAAGTCTGTTAATATATAGTTATATAGATAAACAACAGTTGTTAGAGCAGGCCGGATTTCGAAAAGGATACTTAGCTCTAGACCATATCCATGTAGTGAGACAGATCATTGAAAAGTATACTGAGTATCAACTTACATATTACGTTGTGTTCATCGACTAAAGCAATGCTTTCGATTCCCTGATACATAAAGAAATTTGGATAACTCTAGGGTAAGTACCACATGTATACAGCTGGAAAAAAAAGGAGATATATTCAATATACAAACTTAAGCACTCAAGTTAAAGGTAGACTTTTCAATACCTGTGTTCAGCCAATACTAACATATGGTTGTTAGATATGGCCATTATCTAAAATTATTCAGAACAAACTAGCAACCAGTCAAAGGGCTATGCAAAGGAGTATGATGGGAGTGAAAAGGGTCGACAGAATAAACACTAATACTTTGAATCGATTGACCAAGCTGTAGGATATAACAATCAAAATAAAAAGACTCAAATGGAAGTGGACTGGTCATCTCATCAGAGGAAAAAACAAATGAGCCAAAGAGTGACTGAATGGTATCCACGACATGGAAAAAGGAAAAGAGGCAGACCTTTAATAAGATGGGATGATGACATAAAACCATTTGCTGGAGTAACATGGAGTAGAGTTGCAAAGGATAGACAAGAATGGAAACGGTTGGAGGAGGCCTTTGCCGAAGCGCAAACAGACACACAAAAACTAACAAAATACCAAATTCTAGATTAATCCTAAGTAGTTTGTAAGAGTAACTTGAGTAGTTTCTTAATTCAGTTGATGTTTTATATATTATATGTTTCAAGTTTGTGTTTCTGAATAAAGGATATAATAAAAATAATAAAACAATATGAACTACTACTACTTCTACTTAAAACTCTTAAACTTAAATAGTTCATTTCAATTAGACCTTTTAGTTTCTAGGATTTGTAATTTTTTTTTGTTATTTTTGGTTATTTTGGGTATTGAGATAATCTTGGACTGTTCTTTGATGGTTTTTCACAGTATGTACAACAAAGTAGTACCTACTGTGTATTTGAACTACTAAAACCAGCATCAGCTCTACTCATAACCATATTATTACCTGATTGGATTGGATTTTCAAAATTTAACATAAAATAGTTTATTTCAGTAAGATTTGAATAGCTTTTGACATATATTGAAAATAGGGCATTCAAGGTTTAAAGCTATGGGCTACTACGAAAAGTCAGCAAGAAACTCAACAAAAATTACAAAATTGTGAATTTTTACATAGTCTGTTCAACATTAACGTAATAATTTACCCAGAGAGTCAAAATCATTTAAATTGCATTTTTATAATTTGAGTAACCATGTACAGAATAGTATGCTTTAATATTAATTATAATTATATTTTAAGCCAAGTTTTGAACCACTGAAATGGTTGGAGAAAGAAAACTTTTATGTTGTTGATTCATATCATTGATTGACGGACGGGCACTAAGCCCCATTAAGAGTTCCAAATTCAGTTTTACTTCAAGAATTAATACTATATTTTGAATATCAATTAAAATTCTACTTTATGTATTTTTTCAATTTTAGTGATCATTACCATCCAATTGAACATATTTACCTTGTTCCTATTATTTAACATAAATAACATATATTGTTAAAAGACTTATTGAGTGGTTAAACAGCTGTTGAAATGCATTAAGTATTTGATATGCAACTCACAAGTTCTCCATTGATGGCCAGTACATGCCTCACCAGCTGCTCGTGCAGTGACAATGCTTCTGCTCCTTCTTTCCCCATCTCAACTTGTCTTACTTTAGCACACACAACATGTCATACGGACAGTAGAGCACTTGTATATCAACATAAACTGTGTTTTGTGACAATATACTCAATCACACTTTATACAACTAACACAGTCTTTTATTTTACAGAATGTTGTCTATCAGTTCATTATCCTCCTGCTTTCACGGTGTGGCTCCGGCTTAGCTTGATTACTGTTTCATATGTTCACATTATATTATATACTGAACTAACATAACAATTTCATACCACTAAGCAATTCCTTATATCAGTTTCATTTATTCTTTATTATTCCCTACTGTAGGCTTGGGTAAAAAATATCGTTATATTAAAATATCGATATTTAAAAAAAAAATAATCGATATATATCGTCGATATTTTAAATATCAAAATTTCGATAATAGATATTTATTTCGAAGTATCAAATTAGTATCATATTCGATATTTTTTAAGAGCTCTGTACATACATAAAGCAGCATTACTGAATCATTCCCTTTTTCAATCTCTTGCTAACCCACGATTTCCACTTTTACTTCTACATACTTTTACTAGTACTACTACTACTACTACAAAAGAAACAGTAAGCTCTCAGTAGGTTCACTATCGTTGCATGTATTCTATCGCGAACTGAGACAAACTCTGATCACATCACCTAAAATATAATCACGGTAAAATATCGATAAATCGAATATAAATATATCAATACATACATTTCAAAAATATCGATACGATATATATCGATATATTTTTTTCATACATCATACCTACTACTGTGTGAACTTCGAAGTATAGACTTGGTATAGACAGTTGACACTAGAGAGTGAAGTAGGGAGTAGGGAATATGATTTGACTTCGATTAATCGAAGAATCGATATTTTGAAATCAAAGGTGTTTTTTTTAATTCAGTACTGATCTACTCTAAGTAACTGAATTGATTTAGTACTCTTAAAAAATTGATTTTTTCTTTTTTTGTGACAGTTATAATTTAATTACCCACCCGTATCAATCTATACTGATCACAGAGTACATTTTTATAAAGGATAATACTGATATATTATGAGTACATTGGTGTACACTAATATTATAAAGAGGAAAGATTTGTATTTTTGTATGTAACGAATAAACATAAAAACTACTGGACCGATTTCAAAAATTCTTTCACCATTAGAAAGCTACATTATCCCTGAGTAACATAGGCTATATTTATTACAAGATAAAATTAGAGATCCCCAGAAATTCTCACTAAAACCAACACAAGGTGCAAAAAAATTAGCCACAAAATATCTTTCATCGCATGCGCTGCGAAAAGTATTGATGATAGAACAAAAAAATGTTTTACAATATTATAGAACAAAAAACTCCGCGAGACCATATGTTCAACTATTGTAGTTAAGTCACTATAACTACTTTTTTACATTTTAAAAGTTGATAAAAATGCCTATCAAAATCAGACCATGTTTTCCATAACTTTGTATTAATTCTTATCCAAATAATTATTTCGTAATGAAGACTGTTTCAATACCTGTTAATTACTTTTTGATTTATTGAAATCGGACATTCGAGTCAAAAGATATTACGAAATAAAAATATCAAGATAAATAAAAAATAATCCCAGACGGGCCGCCGGCGCGGTGTGGGTGCCTCGCAGCGCAGCGAGTAACGCGGCGATAGAGGGAGCGACAGAATGCGGGAGCCAAAATGTTAAAAAAAAAATATCCACCCGTGCGAAGCCGGGACGGGCCCCTATGTGTACATATAAGTGACATGCAAGTATGCCATCGAGCCATAAACTGTGTGGGAACTAATTTAATCGATTGCAATATGATTGCAGTTATAATAATAATTGATTTAATGGTATTGCAGGTATGTGAAGATATTGGTATATTGAGTGGTTTCTTTTATTTTATTTCAAGTTTACCGAATACCGATGCGTAGGCAAAACATATCAGGTTCCGCGTAATGTTTATATTACTATTGTCTTTTACGTATTACTGTGCATTATAGTTCGCTACTCCCAATAATAATTGGTTACTGATTTAAAACCGTCCTTTATTGTGCTAATTAATTAATTATGTAAAAAATTGGTCGCGTAAAGTGATATAAAACAAACAGCACGCTTAATCAAACAAAGAAATAACTCAAAAATAACCAGTTTGGGGATTTTAGTATAAATCAAATTAACATAGCTTAGAGAATAATTTCGCTCGATTTGAGTGTCTATGAGCGAGATAAAAGATCGACGCGCTCTTTTCCACGTATTCGTGTGACAACTGTGATTCAAGTAAAGCAATTCAAAGTCAGAAATAAAACGTAAGAATTCTCTATATTATTCAAAGGTAAGATACAAATTATGTTTTGGTTGTACCCGACTACGGCGAAGCCAAAAGGAAGGGTTACGATTTTCGCAGTCTATGTATGTATGTACGTTTGTATGCTCCACACTAGCGTCTAAACTACTGAACAAATTTTCATGAATGAGGTGACAATAGATTCGTAATAAAGGCGTGAGTGATATAGGCTATAAAAATTTTATGATTATTTTTTATAACGGAAATTAAAATTTATTTATTTATTTATTAGCTTTTGTGGAAACAAACAGTACATATCGCCCACTTGCGACGACAGTGTGACATCTCAAAAACCCAAATTTTACAGGAAACGACTTTTAAACTTTTGAACGAGCATAACTCTTAAATTATTGTTAAGATAGCTTTATTATGTATGAAGTGATTAGAGTATAACTAATAATTAAATTAAATATCAAAAAGAAAAAGAACACTTGGGACTAAATTAACTACTTTATAAACTTTTTAAAAAAAAAGGAAAACTTATCACGTTGTTCCACAAAAAAAGAAAATTTTCAAGGTGATAAGTTTAATAGTCACGTTGAAGATGATGTAAAAAATGACTATTAAGTAAGTTATATAAAAATAAAACATTATTCTTGAAAATAATATTTTTATTTTAGGAATACTAGAATCATTTAACATAGTGGTAACTTTTTAATCGTACCTTATTGCTGCTGCATTTATTTACTTATTCTAAAAAGTAATTCGTATCAAACCTTCGTAAAAACATAACATAATTAGACTGCAAAAACAAATTTATAAGCTATTACAAGAACAAATAACTTGACATCTTAGTAGAAGCTTAGAAACTAATTCCGTTAAGAAATTACTTTAATAATACTTTATAAATCACAGTTAGGTACTTACAATATTACTACACAATAACAAACAGAGAAACATTAGTGAGCTATACATCAGTCATATAAAATCAGTCTTCTTGCTGTTAATCACATCATTTGGCTTAGGTTTCAGTAAAGTCGTATATATATATATGTGTATAAATGATAGAACTTTGAAGTAATTTATCAAATTCATAAAAACTACAAACTTTCGAAAAATACCCTGTAATAGCCAGGAATATGGTTGCTATTTAATAGTGAAAGAAGATCCTCTTTTTTCTTTTGAGACAACCCTGGTTTTCTACTGAAAGCGTTCTTAAGTTGGATTTCATTCAAAGGTTTTTTTTTTATTACGACAGCTCTCTTCATTTCATCCGCGTAAGACGTACGATAGTAAATCGCATGGGGGTCATCTTTTAGCACTCGTATCCCTTTTATTTCAGAAGTTTTAATGACCTTTTGATCTTCATCCTTATGAATTGCAAAATTCATTTGATTGAGAATAGCCTTCCAATCATAAATATCACTGTAACATAATTCATTTACATGTATAGGCTCTGACTTTTTTCTTGCAGCTTTGATCGCCCCAATAAAACCTTCAGGAGTAAAAATGGGTCCACTTCTCAACTGTCTTTTTATTTGACGTTCGATTTGGGAATGGGCTGAGTCTCCCTCATTTTGTGTATGTCCCTTGATGAGAAATTTGTGCGTAATGGATTTTATGTTTGGAAGATTCTGCACAGCATAGAGATACATAGCCATCATAAATTTATTCTTCTGCTGGCCAGCACAGTTGTCCGAGTAAAATACTACGTCCATTGAATTTTGCTCTTCAGAAATCTTCTTTAAGTACTGGAAAACGCAGGTGGCAATCTCATTCACACCCCTATGTGCCTGTGCTTCATCCCACACGTAACTTTCAACGGAGTTTGTTTTGAGATCATAAATTGTCAGATTTAATACGTTTAGCTTTGATTTATAATAGAAAACAGACGTGTTTCCTTTGGGGCACTGAAACACAGCTTGAAGATCGAAAACTGCCACAAAAATGTCCTTGTCTTTTTTATCTTTCTCTTTCTCAATTCGCGACAGCTGTTTTTCTTCTTGATGAGCTAGAAAATCCTCCTTTTTATTTTCTTTTTCTTCATCTGTACATAGTTTGTAAGCTTCGCAAAGTGCGCACGCATCTTTTTTAGGAACAAAGAAAGATATATTAAATTCCTGAGTAAAGATACGATAGAACATGATATAATTTGCGTAGGGAATGTTTTGGGCTTTCCAATGCTCAACGTAATCTCGGTGTATGTCGGAAATAGTTTTACTACCATCAATGTAATGCCTCTTGGAATTGGCTCGGATGTAGTGCGACTCTATTTTTGGTATGGTTTCGATGAAAGTTTTTACTCCATTTTTTATTGTTTCGTCAACATGGGCATGATTTTTGTGACATCCACGGTTGTCTTTGATCAAAGAAATGTTTGTATTTTTATTCTTCTTCTTTTGTGCGGTTTCTATAGGTCTATTGTTAATATCCAAAGTGTTTTTAAAAAAGGTTTTACAAACTCTGATCTTAGCCCCAGACACTGTAAAATAGTAAGCATTATTGTTTTCGCGTTTTGGTGCTATTGTTCCGTCAGAATCAATTCTGACATATCGTTGAGGTGGTTTCACTTCTTCCATGGACTGAATTATAAATAACCACTGTCTTTCAATTTCACCCAAATCCCAGTACTCCTTCAAAAGTTGATGTCTTTGAATTTCTGTTATATTTTCGTGGCATTTAAATTTACACGATTCTTTACAGGGGGGTTTTAGTCTTCGTTCTGGGATATCTTTATGATTTTTTACTGATTTATACGGTTTTCCACTATTTCTTAATTTCTTTGCAATATTATTCTTCCATTTTGTTTCTTGTCTTGGCCTTTTTTTACCTTTTTTAATAGGAGTTTCAACAGAAGTGGGAGAATTTTTAGGTTTTGGTGCGGTGACGATGCAAGGTTCAATTGGTAACGATTGATTTTCGTTTCTCATATCAGGCGCATCAATGGGATTTTCATTAGAAGTAAAAATTACTGAGTTGATGCCTGATATTTCTTCTTGGTTTGTCGTTTGCCGGCTAGTTGTCGCTGTCTGAACATCATCACTTATATCTTTGAGTGAAAAAAATACACGTCGGTGATTTTTTTGAACCTCTTTATAGTCGGGGTCTTTTACGGAGTCATCACTGTCCTCGGAAAAAGATGAAGAACTTGAAGAGTTGCTATACGAAGTAGTTGAAGATGAAGTCAATTCGCTATTATAGAGATGACTTTGTGTATTATCTTGATAATCAATTGTTTCGTCATCGTTAACATTCTTTGAACCCGGGTTGTTACGAGCAACTAAGTTGCTACGGGGAAAATCTTCATCCATTTTCGCTTGTGCTAATCTTAATATTAGTTTAGACCTTGTCCCCATCTGTAAAGGAAACTGAAGTTTTATATTGCTGCTTAGTGTATACAACGTGACAAGTGAAGGTACCATTAAATTTTATCAATATGTATTCTGCAGCAACAGAACATCAACAAATGACCCACAACATACTTCCAGTAAAAGAAAAGCATTTATCATCTACAACGTTACAATTTAAAATAACGCAGTGATAATGTGAATCGCTTACAAGAAAAACGTGATATCAAAAACATATCTCGTTAACTTCGCTTGATGTTTTACAAGAACACTGTGGTAAGTATGACGTGCCTCATTGTCGAATAAAAGAAAATTATTACAAGAGACTCACCTTATCAACTTAATCGTGGTAACCTCGTGATGTCACGTTTTTGATGAAAACCGAGAGCACCTCACACCTCGAAGCGCAGGTGACAACTGAACTGTCACTGTGTCGAAGTCAACTAACTCACCAAACGAGACAGCGCTATATTGTGATACTTTGTCTCTTTCTCTTGTTTTCTTTGTTATTTTTGTAGTAAAAAATATCGCGTTTTTGGAGATAATAGAACGCGAGATCGCGGTTTAGAATATCAATAAAACGAAAAATTGTATAATTCGAGATGTTACACTGTCGTCGCAAATGGGCGATATATAGTAATATAGGTAACAAACATAATTTAACTCTTAAACCAAAGCAGTTTCCAATGATTTAAATTACATATAAACTGTTAAGCTAACAATGAGTAAAGACGTGTTTAATAATAACATACAAAGAAAAAAAAAATAATAAAATTAAAATAAATAATAAACGAAATCATAGAAATTCATTTTGTAAAAATTAATTTACAAAAATAACGAGGTGCATGCAGATTACATTTAAATCATTTGAATAATTATATTACAAACGAAAATGAATACCGTAATATTAATCGCGTCAATTAATCATGCAAAATATTTTTTACAGAATTTTTAAATTCAATAGTATAATAAAATAGAGGGAGATGAAACAAATCTAGTTCACTAAATAAGTTGTTATATTGTATACAACATCTATTAATGAAACTGTTCCGTGCATATTTAGTTTTTGTAGATCTGATGTAAAATGTAGGTGTATATCTGGAACTTAATCGGGGACACTTAAAATTAAGTTGAGGTAGAAGATAAGATGAGTCCACATTACAGCGTACAATTTTGTAAAGCAAAGTTTGATCACGTTCTATACGTCGATTATGACATGAAACAATACCTTTAAGTATATTTTGTTTTTCAGGAAATTTAAATTTACAGTGCTTTATGAACTTTTTCTGTATCCTATTAATTTTATCAGTATAGATCTTGTACCGGGGATTCCAGACAGTAGAGGTCTGGTCGTATAGTCCGCGCGGTCCTGTCGATGCAGTTATTCACTCGTTTACAAATAAAAACCAACATTACGTTACAACATGAGATTATAAAGGTTATCTCGATCGAAAAACAGAAAACTATTAAATAAAAAAATAGATATTATTTCGACTTATATCACTGTATGATTAAAATGAATTCCGTAGTAGTAAAACGTTTAGACTTAACGCAGTTTATTTTTAATTTATTTAAAAATCATTTGCATTTACTTAAATTATTTCAGTTTAGTATCATTAGATTTAGTTAAAACCCAGGGTGGGTTTGTGGCACATTTAATGTTAATGCTGTTTATTAATAAATAATACTCGAACTATAAATATTATATAATAGGTCGGGGAAAAAGTTTTTTCGCATTTTTTAAGAAAATTCAAAACATTTTTTATTATAGTTTATTTACATTTAACTAAAGTATGTAGGTACCATTTTGTTCGATAACTTTTTGCCATCTTGTAGGTAGGGACATGATCCCATTGCTATACAAATTTTGGGGCTTCTGATCAAAAAACCGCGACAAGTAGTTTTGGCAGTCCTCTCGTGATGTTAACCTGACACTGCCTAAAGAATTCTGAAGAGACCGAAACAGGTGGAAATCTGAAGCTGCAAGGTCAGGACTATACAGCGGATGCATTAACACCTCCCAGCCAAACTTTCTTATTTTTTTCTGAGCGGCTAAAAATGTGTGAGGTCTAGCGTTATCATGATGAAAAATCACACCCTTTCTGTTGATTAATTCCGGCCGCTTTCTCTTAACTTCTTGCTTTAATCTTATCAGTTGTTTGCAGTAGAGTTCAGAATCAATGGTCCTGCCTGGTGGTAACAGCTCATAATGAATAACGCCCTTCCAATCCCACCACACACACAGAATCACATTGTTGCGAGTTAACCCGGGTTTCGCCACAGTCTGTGAAGCCTGACCGGCCTTTGACCACGACCTTTTTCGCACGTTCTTGTCGTACGTGATTCACTTTTCATCACCAGTTATCAAAAAGCTTCTTCAAAAATGGTTCGGTTTCATTCATTTCATTAGATTTCTTTCAGTGAGCTCGTGAGGTACCCAAATATCGAGCTTTTTTGTGTACCCAGTTTTTTTCAAATTCACCAAAACTGTTTTGTAGTCAATTCTCAGTTCTTCAGCTACATCGTAACTACTGATATGCCGATCTTGCTCCACTTTTTCAAAAATGGCATCCATTTTATCCGTAATAGGGCGACTAGAGCGATGTGCATCTATGACATCAAAATTTCCGGATTGAAAACGCTTAAACCAAATGTGTGCTACTCTCACAGACACTGCACTAGGTCCATAAACATCGCAAATTTTTTTCGCGGCTTGCGTTGCATTTTTACCTTTTTTGTAGTAAAATTTTAAAATGTATCGAATTTCTTCATTAGATTCACTCATCTTCACAGTACGAAAAACGAATAAAAATCACACATTTTCCTAATTTGAATTTGGAATTATCTTCTTTAAAATGTAAACTTTGAATGATACCAAAACCAGCCAGATACAAATAGTATAGCCAAAGATATTTTATTACAAGTTTTATTACAAGTACATACTATAATGCGAAAAGACTTTTTCCCCAACCTAATATGTTTATTTCTCTTTAACATTTGAAAAATAAAAAAAAATACTAGACTTAAATAGAATTCTTGATATTATTTCTCTATTTAAAATAAATAAAAGAATAAGTATTTTCACCCAAATCTCAAACCCAAGATGAAGAAGTAACTGACTGTGATGCAGCACGGCTTGAATATTGATCCCCGTTTTATTACGACAGAATATAAATAGTAATAAAAATATTAATGTACAAGACATTAGTCTTGGACCCGATTATGACAGTGGCTCATCTCATGACTGACAATAATAATATCACAGAGTTCTTTCATTGAATACAGGGACTAGACAAAACCCTACAAAATCACTTTTAAAGTCACCCAGTAGCCAGTGGCCTAGAGGGGGTATCGGCTGCCCGGAGCGGAAGATAATTTTGCCGTGCTTTTAATTAGGGTATTTCAATTTAATGTATACTATACATATATTTTGCATTATATAGGTTAGATTTTAAATAAAAAAGTTTATTTGTTTTACAATCACATTTATTAATACAAAAATGTACCTACTTAAAATTAGGGTTCACCGCAAAGATCGACATGATTAAGTAATTAGCGGATTGAATATAAAACGAAAATCAATTCTTAATTAGAACTAGGATGATACTTATTTTTATTTATTAAGTAATATTTATATCTTTATTGAAAAATAATATAAGAAGTTACTTGTTAGAGTTAAAAACAAAACTTCCGGCTTTAATTAAAAATTTATACGTCTATTTTTTTTAAGAGCGAAGTCTTTTATTGCACCATCAATGTCTATAGCATCACACACCAACTTTGCTATCTTGTTCAATAGACAAGATAGCAAAGTTTGTTAGTCTTAGAGTGCTAATTGTCGACCTTAAATAATTTTTAATTAATTTCAATTTCGAAAAACTTCTCTCACAGCTGGCATTGCATATGGCAACTGTAAAAAATATCCCACAGTGGCAATTTTCCATCGTCAATGGGTGGCGGTTCTGGCGACAGATTGGTGCAATGGTGGCATGGAGCACCTGGTTTTGTACCCTTGTGTACCCTTCAACGGCCAAGTCACACAACATTAACTATAATAATAAAGAAATCGCAGTAAGGAACCTTAGACTTGGCACGACCTTGTCTAGATTTCATTACTTTTTAGAGATAAACGAGCAGCTCCATCGAGACTTGACTAGTTTTTTACAGAATGTTTTTGGTGGGATTTCACTTCTTTTTGTAGAAACGTGGGCATATTTAATATTTTAGTGTAATGTTTTTTTTTAAATATATGTATAACACAATTATACATATATTTTAAAATAAAAACAAAAAAAAATAAAATTACGTAGGCCGTGGGTAATCAGGCCGGATCTGTTAGCTCGTGGTAGGAGTAGGTACTCCCCTGTAGCCGTATTGCAGCGTAGCCGTGGGACGTGAGAGGGGGCGCGCAGCAACCACAACAGTAAATTACTGGCACAGCACAACACAGCACAGCGCAAAGCGTTAGGTCTGGTAGTAGATACCACGTACCTGAAATCCAGAATTATACCCAGTGTTAAATGTGGCCCATAAGCAAAAGGTTCCGGCATCCACCAACGGCTTCGCAAGCGAAAACAAAGAAGGTGCCTACGAAGTAGTATTGCCGTGGTGGGAAAAGCAGAACGGAGTTAACAATAAGAGGAACTAAAATAAACCCACGCTTTTAGAATTAAATTAATTACTACAAAGAAGAAAAAAAATAAAATTAACTAATATTATACGCATTATCAAAATTAAAAATATCAGAAGGTAGTAGCAAAATAATAAAATGTTCAACGGAACTATAAAATGGAAAGTTTTAGGTTAAAGCAATTTGCAAAGCTGAAAATGAATTACAATGATTATGTTACAATATGATTTCTATTATAAAACACAATAAACAAGATAAATTTATGTGCCATTAAAAACTTACCCTATAGCGGGAACAATAATATCCAGAATATTCAATTAATAATAAAAATATTTACAAGATTTAAAATCAAATCAGCCAAGATCCAGACTAAAGTAATTAACTTTATTGCTTGGATCGCTTTTAAATAATTGCCCTGTCTTAATAACAGTGACGCGAGCCGTAAAGGCGATCGGTTCGCTACTGCCCGTCGTCGCCGGTCGCGCGGCTTCAGCGCGAGCGCTTACTCCCTCGCCCGTCTCTCGCCTCACCCTCCGGACTTCTATGTAACTACGTTACATTTACTATAAACTTAAATAATTCAAGTAAGTCTGCATTAATTTATTTATTTTTGTTGCCTGTAGCAGCAACGAAAGTCCGCAGTCGAAGTTGTTCCAGCTTGAAATCCTGCTCGTCAATTTCAACAGATGCGTAGTCTAGATTACATTTAGTGCTGTCTGGATCTAATAATTTAGACGGCGTTAGATAAGCAAAATTATCGGTCAATTTCTGTAGCTGATGAAAACGGTCATGAATATCTACATTCTATCTAACGAAGAAAACAGCTTTCATCTCAACTCATTTTCACAAAACAAGTTAGCAACTCTAGTTCCACCTTCAAAAATATGCTTTCTTGTTATGCGCCTCTGAGGTTCTACGGAAATTCCGAGCTCTTCACACATATTTTTTGCATAACTTACAGCGCCATCTGCCCATTCCTCTCGTTTCTCTGTCAGTATCATATGCAAAGAATTTACTTTCTGAGCGCACAGTATAATGTCTAGTCCCTTTGTTTGCAAATATTTTTGTGCATCATTCACTTCATGTAGCACCGGTTGCCGAAGGCACAAAAGGAAAATGACTGCATCAAAACTAGTAAAGCTCCTGCATCTTTCCTAGTGTTTAAGCTTTCACCTGCCTCTGTCAGTTTTTCCAAAGTGACGAGAATATCTTTGTAATGATTCCATGTCATATTTACGGCATCGCCTCTTGCACTCCACCGTGTGTCTTGAACCCTTTTCAAGCTTTTGCATGTAGCTGCTATCAGAACTTCCCAACGGTGTGTCGATGTGGCAAAAAATGAATAGCAACGTTCTAAAGTGCCGAAAAAAGTTACTGAACTCGCCTCAACTGAGGCAGAGTGTAAGCAAACTAGGTTTAACGA
The DNA here is from genome assembly GCA_905147385.1 of Limenitis camilla. Lineage (NCBI taxonomy): Eukaryota > Metazoa > Arthropoda > Insecta > Lepidoptera > Nymphalidae > Limenitis > Limenitis camilla. The sequence continues at coordinate 14,971,577 of LR990238.1, forward strand.
ATGAATTGAGCAAGGTATTCAGCTTTAGGGTCTTGAATGCTTTGCTGAACTCCTGAATGCTTTCCAGCCATAACTTAATAAACAAATTGGCCTCTATAGTTGCTTATGTCTAGGCCATCAGCTTGAAGCTTGTTCAAAATCATGTTTGAAATTCCTTCAGCAGTTTTGTCTTTAGTTTCAAGAATAGAAATCTATAAAAGATTCCACTACTTTTACTTCCTGATTTTTATTATTACGTATCTTAATGTCTGACTTATTTGATCTCTATGAGAAAGGTCTGGAGTGCTGTCGAATGAAAGCCTTTTTTATTATTTGTCCGATGATATGTTGGCGAACATTATTTCCTAAAATGGCAATAAATTCGTTTTGTATTTGTGGTGACATATAAGTGATTGTTTTCGCACACATTTTAGGTCTTACAAGATGTTCACGAAGTACAGGATCGTATTTTGCAATTAAATGAACCAATTCCAAAAAATTTCCTGTATTGGTACTGGTGTAGTTTTCTATATGTCCACGTAAAGCCAAATTTTGTTTGGCAAGGAATTTTATAATATCAAACATTCTGATAAGAATTTCCTGCCATTTATTTGTTTCAGTTATCGCGAGGCGAATTTGTAAGGGAACTGTCTGACTTTTGTGAAAATATAAATATTAACGAAGAATATTTATTTTCTCACAATTGTAAAGAAAATAATACATTTATAGAACAAGTAATAAATGAAATTAAAAGTATTAAAAATTTGACCGATCCACGAATTATTGTTGAGATATCGAAAAAATTTATGACAAAGACGACCAAAGAGTGATATTGTATGATTTTCATCTCCTCCTCCACTAGAGGCCACACGGGTATCAAGAGGATGTTAAATAACAGTAAAAAATATTACATTTCGCCAGGTATTAAACGAGACAAAACAGCATTTGTGAAACGATGTGACAAATGCCAGAAACAAAAGCATTCTATTTCCATTAGGGAGCCCATGACTATAACGTCTACAGCTCAAACTCCTTTCGAGAAAATTTTCGTAGATATCGTAGGCCCTTTAGATAGAGATAGTTATAATTATTCATATATATTAACACTCCAATGTGAGATGTCTAAATACATATCCGTTAGTTTCTAAGAGTTCTGTAAAAGTAGCAAAGGCGTTCGTGAACAATTTCATTCTTCGGCATAGAATACCGAAGGAGATAGCCACCGATCGAGGTACCAAGTTTATTTCAGCAGTGATGAAAGAGGTATGTTGTTTACTAAAAATTAATAAATTAAATTCCACAGCTTATCACCACGAGAGTATTGCCGTACTCGAAAATTCCCACAAAAGTTTAGGAGCATTTTTACGTATACAGACTGACAATCACCGAGGTTATTGGAGTACTTGGTTACCTTTTTGGTGTTTTTCATACAATACTTCCGTTCACCGTGAAACTAAGTATGCCCCATTTGAATTAGTTTATGGTAAAAAATGTAACTTGCCCAGTAATTTAACTAAAACCGTAGAACCCATATATAATTATGAAAATTATCCATTTGAATTAAAATATCGTCTACAAACCTCCCAAAAAAAATCAAGAGAAAATTTAATCATTAGTAAAATTGTTAGGAAATCTAAATATTATACAAAAATGTACCCCTATAAAATTAACGACTTGATATTAGAAGAAACTGGCAAGAAACTTACTGCGATTTATTCAGGTCCATATTTAGTAATTAGAGATTGTTCACCGAATGTTGAAACATTAAGAAATGGTAATAATGATATTGTGCTTTCCTCGCCTTGTCCGGGCTAACGGTGAGAGAGCTATTGCTGAATTCTATGCGAAAACCAGGTTTTTTCGGCTGGCAACATTGATTTTAACTCCGGACGGCGGCAGCATCGACGGGATAGAGAGCAGCGACGATGAAGGCATAAATCATCCTCGTACGACTCTGGCAGTTCTAGCACCGATACCTCGTTAGAACGAGCAAACTGGATGCGCGGTAATACTATATAATAAAACTAATAAAACTCTTATAATAATAATTTTTCAATTGACAAATTTAAAAAAATACCCCCATAATCTGAATTTTTATTCGAACCTGAACAATTCAATAAATTAATTGAAAAAGAGGGTGGTTCGAAAATATTTAAGGTTCAACCAATTAAGAAAAATACGTTTATGTCGACTAAAACAAAATTTCTTTTTGGGCTTCTGGCTTTTTTAAAGGGCAGAAGCCCTTTAAAAAATCAATTTGTACAACCATTTCGTTCAAGTAATAGAGAACCGGAACCTCAAATTTTCAAAATATATCGTTTAGCAGAAAAAGAAAATCGGAATTTAAAAGACGTAGTGAACGTCAGCGTGACGTCAAAAAGCGACGGTATGATTGACTCGAACCAATTTCGAGCAGGTTCAATTTTCGCATACCTTTTATAAAAAAACCCCCATTACAATTACCGAGGATAATTTATTATCAAACCCCGGATACCCCCCAAATGTTCTTGGAAATTCAGAACATGCTAAATTTTTATTTCCCGAATGTTTTGACACTAAAGGCGGATCAGTCTTACAGACCGATTTTCAATCTAAAGTCTCTCAACGATTATATTTCTACAAAAAATGTTTACGTCGTATCACATTTCGAAATACCAAATTTCCTTCAACCGGGGGACTGGATGACAAAAATAGATATGTCACAGGCATATTTTCACATAAACGTGAGCCGAGCTCATCGTTGTTTCTTAAGACTGATTTTCAGACGGGTCTTGTATCAAATGACCTGTCTACCCTTTGGGATAGCGTGCGCACCTCGCAGCTTTGCCATTATAACAAACTTTCTGGCACAAAGACTACGTATAGTGGATTATCTCGACGATTTTATAATCGCCAATCAAAACAGAGTTGTACTTCACCAACAAACCCTAATGGTGGTAGAATTCCTTCAAATTCTAGGTTGGATATTAAATTTAGAGAAATCAGTATTAACACCCACTCAAATTATAGATTTTCTAGGAATACAGTGGAATACCCTCGAGAACAGAAAATATCTTCCTTAGCAGAAGGTGCTCGTACTTCGAAGAGAGCTTCAGCAGCTACTAGCGAAGGGAGCTTGTTCTCAAAAAGAGGCACTATCCATACTAGGTCGTTTAAATTTTGCGAACTACCTAGTCCCTCAAGGACGATTACACTGTCGAAACTTTCAACGTCACTTGCGGTTATTACGAAAAGGAAAGCCGAGACAGAAATACGTACTACCGGAACAAATTATATCAGACCTACGTTGGTGGGAGCAATCGGTAAGCGAACACTCTTTAATACATTTACCACAGATCACACATCATCTAGTGACAGAATCATCCAACCGGGGCTGGGGTGCGCTACTGAACGACACGTTATTATCAGGCGACTGGAAGGCGAATCAAAGTAGCTGGCTCAGCAATTTGAAGGAGTTGGTCGCTATACAGAAGGCGATAGAAGCCCGGAAGGAAGAGCTACAGGGAGCCAGTCTCCTGATACAGTCAGACAACTCCACTGCCTTGGCATACCTGAGAAACGAAGGCGGAATGAAGTCGGAGCGCTTAATGAATCAAACACGCAAGGTATGCCAACTAATGAAAAAGTTAAAGATTGTTGTCACTTTTCAGCACCTTCCAGGTCGTTTTAATGGGATTGCCGATTGTCTATCTTGGGAAAACCCATTCCAGAGTGGCACCTTCTACAGGGAGCCACGGCGGAGATATTTCAAGTATTCGGAATTCCCCAAGTAGACCTGTTTGCATCGTCTCGAGCTCATGTGGTGGCCCAATATATGTCGATGGATCCTTGGGACAAGGAGGCGATGTTTCACAATGCCTTCAGCAGGCTATGGCATTACCATCGAGCATGGGTTTTCCCTCCTCCATCCCTAATACCTCGAGTTTGATTCATCTGAACAGGTGCACGGGCCAATACATAATGATTGTCCCTGAATGGAAAAAGTCTCTGGAGGGCAGACCTCCAAAACAGAGCTCTCAGCGAGCCTGTACAGTTGAAGAACCTAAAGGAGACTCTAGTGGACATAACGACGGGTCCCACCTTACTCAAGGTGAACGATCTAATACTCGAAGCTTGGTTGATTGGAGCTGGGACTCGCTACTTGTGAATTGGACGTCAGCCGAAAAGGCTGTATTAATGAATGGATGGCGTAAGTCAACTTGGCTATCTTGGTAGGCCTGCCTGTAAGATAGCCAAGTTGACTCCCGCCTGGACGGAGCCCCGTGCCGCATTGGTGGAGGTTATTGGGCCTGACCTGTCACTATCAGCTCTAATCCAGGCCATGGCAACCGAAGAGCGGGCGTGGAGGGCCGTTACGGCATTTGCTGAAGCCGTGATGTCAGCGAAAGAAGCGTCGGAGAGGGAAAGGGAGGCCGATGCAAGCTCCCACCCGATGCGACGAGGCAGAGGCGGTCGACGGCGTCGAGCCTACGTGACGACACTATAGGCAACCACGTCGCTGATGAACAGGCCTAGGGGTAGCGGACGGGGGTTTCTGCTCCCCATACAGAAAGGCCTAGTGTGGGTGCGCGCCCCCATGTGTTCCGGGGGCGACACTGTGCGGAGATTGTAGGGGAACTTTTATGTATCTCCAGATGAGGGTCCGGTAGCGGACGACTGCTGACGAGGTCGCGGAGCGCTCATATTATCCCGTGGCCTCATCCCGATAGCAGAGGTGAGGAACACCCCGGTTAGGTGTTAGGTTAGGTTAGGTTAGGTTAGGTTAGGTTGGGGTGCTAGCTGCGGAAACCTCCTCGAGAGCCCACCATTTTGTGGGCCGGTGCACCCTGGGCAACTACGGATAGTAATTTTCCACTATTACTATCCGGAGGCCAATATCCGCAGAAGAGGGGCGCGTAGGCGCAGTGGGCGGTGGCTGCGTTGCAGCGTCTAGTTCTGTGTGTCCCGCTGCGCCTCCGTTCGTGGGGTAGCCACTCAGTGGCGCAACCGTACTCCATGATCGGGGGGGCAGTTGGACATATCTGATGCGTGGGCGTGAAAGCGTCATGGTGGGGCGCGTAAGCGCGAGAGTCTCTTGCGCTGGATGTTTCGCCGTCGACTCCTGTCTCGGTGTAGTAGCGTATCCGGGATGGGGGTAGCGGTCGGGCGGCCGGCGCAGAGGTTTGCGCCAAGGTTGGGCGCGGAGGTCGCGGAGCGCCGGCGTGACGGGCGCGGGCCTTAAACTCCAACGTTCATACCCTGGGCGTCGCAGACGGCGGTTAAGTCCAGGGGGGTCCGGTGGCCGGAGGTACGGGTCGCTCCGGGTACTTCTCTGTTAGCAGAAATGACTTGTGAGCGACCTGATCTCGAGGGATATGGGCCGCTTCTAACTCCTCCGGGGGCTGGGTGTTTCAGTAGACATGTCCTGGCATCCCCCCTCGGTTAGGTGCTTGGTAAAGCGAGCCCATGGGCGGGTTTGAACTGCGGGTACTTGTACCCGCAGACGGGTGGTTGTGCCGAGGCGTCCGCAGTAGTATGCTAACGCGTTCCTGCGGCGCCTAACATACGGCATGGACGGTGGTGGGTTTTAGTGCGGTAGTCCAGCGCTTATCGCTGGGAGTCCCACATAACCCCTTCAAGGGGTATGCGTAAATGCATTTCCCACATTAAAAAAAAAAAAAAAAAAAAAAAAAAAAAAAAAAAGGTTAGGTTAGGTTAGGTTAGGTTAGGTTAGGTTGGGGGTTCAGTAACACATACGTCCTCGCCGTTTCCCCTGGGCCCCGTCCTGACCACCGTAACGGAGTGGCAGGCGGGTGGCTAAAGTGTGTTACCACTAGTGTGTGCAGAGACGCAGAGGCATTCCTTCCCCAGCTCCCTCCCCTCTGGGTTGCAGGTAGAGCGGGGCGCACTAGGAGAAAATATGAAGAGTTCAAAAGTAAAAATGAGTCTCCGAATAGGTCCAGACTTTTGTCCTAGCAGTGCATCCGAATCTAAGGATGAAGTGGTGGAGGCGGCTGCAGCCGTGGTGGCGGCACCCGTTATGCCCACGGGTGGCCCCACAATCGACAAAGGCGAGTCCCAAGGATCGTTGAAAGCCAAAACGACTGACACAAGCAAGGAAAAGGATCAACGCGTACGCAGGGATCTGCGGGCTCGAGCACAAAAGTTTCCTGAATCGGAAATGTCCTCACTGTCGGACAGCAGCCGCCGCGCTGGCACAACAGATGCGGACAGGTCCGACTCGACGCGACTAAGGAAAAGAGGTGTAGGGGACGTCGACCCGAGTTCCCCAGAAACGGACTCAGATTCTATGGAAGTGGCATTTGTGGTGCCGACTAAAGGTGCGGCCCACAAATCGAAGAGAGGTCGGGGAAGACTTCAGGCGAGTCAAAGCGCAGCTCTAGAAAGAGTATCAAAGGAGTCTTTCCTGGCACGAACGCCGGAGGAACAGCGCACAGTGGAAGAGGACGTGGACATCCAAATAAAAGAGGTTGTGAAAGCGAGAGATATGCATCGGGCTAACAAAGAATGCAATGTATCTGCGCAGCCCTCGGATGTCCTCGAGAAAATGGTTATCGGATCCCTTGAAGCGATTGACAACGTGGCCCGAAGGTCTAAAAACCTTAAGGGAACAATGGTAAAAAACCTCAAGGTGGCATCCGACACTATTAGAGAAGCCTTCACGGAAATCCAAAACCGGACAGTTCCCGATGAAGTGGCTCTTCTAAAATGCGCGAATGCCTCTCTCGAGAGGCAAGTAGAGGAGATGAGGCGCGAGATAATGGAGTTGCGCCGGAAATTGTCAGCGACTCCCTCTGATAGAGCAACGACAAGCATAGTCGAGGAGATAACCCAAAAGGCGCTGAGCGCGATTGGCGGGATGGTGGATGCTCGCCTAGCGAGCATTGAAGCCAGGCTCCAGCCAGCACCCTATCTGAGGCCGCAGTCAAAAATCGTAAAGAGAAAGGAAACATCCGAAACTGCGGCTGCAACCGCGGATATGGAAAAGGTAGCAACACCAGACGACCCGGCGACTGGAACACCGGCTCCACAGAAAAACAGAAAGGAGGAAAAACGGAAGAGGAGAAAAAGAGTATCGTTGGCTGCTAAAGAAGCGGTGGTATCCAATGCAGTGACAACAGAGCCTCAGTTGACTGAGCGTCAGACCACACTGACGCCTACATGGAGCACAGTTGTTAAGAGCAACCTAAAGAAGACAGGGAAAAACACATCTCACCCCAAAAAGCTACGTGTAAAACTGCCAAAAACCGCAGCAATAGCACTGACTCTGCAGCCTGAGGTGACAGACAAAGTGTCATACGAGTCGATACTGCGCGAAGCCAGAACAAAGATAAACCTCGCAGACCTCGGGATCGACTCGGTTCGCTTTAAAACCTCGGCTACAGGGGCCAGAATGCTGGAAATAGGCGGTGCAGATGGAGCAAGCAAGGCAGACATCCTAGCCTCAAAACTAGGAGAGGTTCTGAGCCCTGACGTAGTAAAGGTGCATCGCCCGGTGATGCGCACCGAAATCCGCGTCAGTGGCCTAGATGACTCAGTGACTAAGGAAGAGGTGGTAACCGCAATTGCCAAAACAGGCTCATGCGACGCAGGGGACATAAGAGCTGGCAGAATTAGCTCCACGGGCGCTACGTACGTGTTCCCCAGTCGGTGATGGCCGCAAATGGGTGGTGAAGCAACTAAAACCCGATCTGGCAAGGGAGGCGGCTATTGTAGCAACATGGGCAAGTGGAGATCCAACCTCAGAAAATGCTAATGAAGAGGCTGAAAAACTCGAAAAAGCGCTGACCAATATTTGTGACGCCTCAATGCCGAGAGCAAAGCCTCTTGCCCCGCAATCCTGGGTATATTGGTGGCGGGCAGAACTGCGTGATTTACGCCAAGGGTGTCTTCGCGCCCGGCGATGCCTGGCTCGCGCCCGCAGAAGGAGAGTGCGTGACGAAACGGAAGAGGATGTGCTCTATGAGCGGTACCGAGCAGCTCGTCACGCTCTCCAAATTGCCATAAGCGAAGCCAAGGAAGCGTCGTGGGTGGAATGGCTGGCTTCCCTAAATAGGGATCCGTGGGGAAGACCATATAAAGCCGTCAGAGCGCAGCTTAGGCCGAGAACGCCCCCAGTCACAACAAGCCTCCAGCCTCAGTTCCTGCGACAAGTGGTCAAAGCTCTGTTCCCCCGAAGGAACAGGTGGGAACCACCGCAAATGGTTGGTGTTGCTCACGAGGCTTACGAGGCAGGTATCCCACCGGTGACAGAGGACGAGATGCGATCTGCAGTCCATAAACTCAGGACCAAAAAAACCGCTCCAGGTTTGGATGGGATACCGGGCCGTGTGCTTGGCATTGCACTAGAAGAAGTGGGAGAATGGGCGAGATGGCTCTTCACCCTATGCCTCGAACAGAGAGTATTCCCCAATACTTGGAAGGCGGGAAAACTGGTTCTGCTCGGGAAAGAGGGCCGCCCGGCAGATTCACCATCGGCGTACCGCCCCATAGTCCTGTTAAACGAGACGAGCAAGCTCTTTGAGCGAATTATCACTGCCCGTCTCACAAGGACCATCACACCAAATCTGCATAGCACGCAATTTGGGTTCCGCCGGGGCCGATCAACAATAGACGCTATCAATAGAGTCAAGGTGCTTGCGGACGAGGCGGTTTTAAACGGCGGGGTGTTGCTAGCAGTCTCATTAGACATTTCCAATGCACTCAACACCCTGCCGTGGGAAACTATTCTAGCGGCACTGAAATTCCATAGCGTGCCCCTATACCTGCAAGACATTGTCGCAGAGTACTTCGCGGACCGGGAAGTCATCTTTCCCACCAAAAATGGCAGCTGGGAGCGATGGAAGATGTCGTGCGGTGTTCCACAGGGGTCTGTCCTCGGACCCCTCCTGTGGAACATTGGATACGACTGGGTGCTGCGAGGAGCCAATCCCCCGGGCGTCAGCGTGACTTGTTACGCTGACGATACCCTTGTGACGGCCTACGGCACGAATTATCAGGAGGCGGCAGAGCGAGCCACAGTCGGAGTGTCCGGAGTAGTCCAAAGAATCAAGGCGCTTGGACTTGAAGTTGCGCTTCAGAAATCGGAGGCTATAGTGTTCCATGGGCCTCGCAAAGGTCCCCCAAGAGATAGCACAATAGATGTGGGTGGCGCGTCCATCGCTGTCGGGCCTTGGATGAAATACCTGGGCCTCGTTCTTGACAGCAGATGGACGTTCCATGAACATTTCCGGCGCTTAGCCCCAAGACTGGTGGCTGCAGCCGGAAGCCTCGGGAGAATCCTCCCTAACATCGGTGGGCCTGGCGGAACATGTCGTCGGCTTTACGCTGGCGTGGTGAAGTCTATGGCGCTGTACGGTGCCCCCATATGGGCGGGCACTCTCAGACCCCAAACCTCGGTCCTGTTCCGGCGCCCGCAGCGCACCATGGCCCTTAGAATGGCCCGGGCGTACCGGACTGTATCCTTCGAGGGGGCTTGCGTCCTGGCTGGAGTACCGCCATGGGACCTGGAAGCCGAAGCCCTTGCGGCGGTGTACCGACGACGCGCACGTGCGCGCGAAGAGGACCAAGCAGAGCCGCCACAGAGGATTATTGATTTGTGGCGGTCCGACGCAGCGGCGGAAGTTCTAGAGGTGTGGATGGACAGATGCTGCAATCCGGGAGCTACACGCGAGCTGGTGAGTGCAGTCCAACCTGTGATCGGGGAGTGGGTTAATCGTAAATTTGGCCACCTCACCTACCGCCTGACACAGCTGCTGACTGGACATGGATGCTTCGGCAGATATCTGTGTCAGGTGGCGCGCAGAGAGCCGACGCCAGTGTGCCACCACTGTGAAATTGGTGTGGAGGACTCAGCGCAGCACACTAGACAAGTCTGTCCCGCCTGGATGGAGCCCCGTGCCGCATTGGTGGAGGTTATTGGGCCTGACCTGTCACTATCAGCTCTAATCCAGGCCATGGCAACCGAAGAGCGGGCGTGGAGGGCCGTTACGGCATTTGCTGAAGCCGTGATGTCAGCGAAAGAAGCGTCGGAGAGGGAAAGGGAGGCCGATGCAAGCTCCCACCCGATGCGACGAGGCAGAGGCGGTCGACGGCGTCGAGCCTACGTGACGACACTATAGGCAACCACGTCGCTGATGAACAGGCCTAGGGGTAGCGGACGGGGGTTTCTGCTCCCCATACAGAAAGGCCTAGTGTGGGTGCGCGCCTCCATGTGTTCCGGGGGCGACACTGTGCGGAGATTGTAGGGGAACTTTTATGTATCTCCAGATGAGGGTCTGGTAGCGGACGACTGCTGATGAGGTCGCGGAGCGCTCATATTATCCCGTGGCCTCGTCCCGATAGCAGAGGTGAGGAACACCCCGGTTAGGTTTAGCGGGTCGGGCTGTCTCCTTCTGAGGCAGTTATTTGGAATGTCTTCTTCTGAGACATTCAGACCAACCCCGCATAATCCGACCTGTCCCCGCAGGTCGGGTATCTGTTGAGCAGATTCCCCCGGGACAAAAAAAAAAAAAAAAAAAAAAAAAAAAAAAAAAAAAAAAAAAAAAAAAAAAAGGTTAGGTTAGGTTAGGTTAGGTTAGGTTAGGTTAGGTTAGGTTAGGTTAGGTTAGGTTAGGTTAGGTTAGGTTAGGTTAGGTTGGGGGTTCAGGTAGCACATACGTCCACGTCGTTTCCCCCGGGCCCCGTCCTGACCACCGTAACGGAGTGGCAGGCGGGTGGCTGAAGTGTGCTTCCCTAGTGTGTGTGTGCTTATACGCAGAGGCCTCCCTTCCCCAGCTCCCTCCCCTCTGGGTTGTAGGTAGAGCGGGGCACACTAGGTGTTCGTAATTGTGCAAACAATTGCTATGTCAGGTTCGCAGGATGTGGCAGCATCGGCTGCGGTGGTTGCACCCGCAAAGATTGCGGGGGGCGCTACAATAGACTCTGGCTTGATAAAGGACTGTAGAATTTCCATTGAGAGGTTGCTGGACGCTGAAGTGTTGTCGGACTGCAGTGTCAGAACTGTAGCTTCGGGAGCGAGCGACCGGTTTTGGCGCAAGAGACCGGCGGCTGAGATGGTCGACAGCTCGTCGGATACGGAAACTGACCGGATGACCACGGCAAAGGATAAAGGGCTCATTGTCAATAAAAAGACAAAAACTGGGCGACACCTCGCTATGGCGAAGGACGCCGCTAAGGATGGAGACGCAGAGGCCAGGATTGAGCAATTCAAACTGGCCCTGCAAAAACGCCAAAATAGGAAGGAATGCAAGAACTCGGATACGGATTCCACGGCGACTCCGACGCCGGCTTTCGATCTGCCGGCAGACCCCTTTTCTCTCGGGTCGGAGGAGCTGCGGAATAGCGCCGCCCAGATCTCCACCACTATCTGTGAGGTCGCGCGGCGTTCGAAAAACCTTAAGGGCGGCTTTATGAGGAGGCTGTATGAGTGCTCGGCCGCCCTTACGAAAGTTGTGGAGGCGCTTGCTTCCAAAAGTGAAACAGAGGAGGCCCGCCGGGTCCGTGAAGACAATGGGCGACTTCGGCGTGAGGTGGAACACCTCAAAGCTGAGCTCCAGGCGCACCGGCGGGAATATGCAGAGCTACGATCGGAGTTGGCCAACATACCCAAGGTCACTCCGGTTCAGACTCCCGGACTTGATAACTCGGCAATCGACGCGCTGAGGTCATCTCTCATGATGATGTTAGACGCGCGGTTGTCGGGGATCGAGGAGCGTCTACCTCCTGCCAAGGTGCTCCGCCCACCGCTAGCCGCAGACAAACGAGGTCCACTCCCCGCCGCGTCTGAGTCTGCGGCCAGACTGATGCCTCCCCCTGCAACCGCTGGACCGCTGGGAGGTGTCAAAAAGCAGGGAGGCAAAAATCCCCCACCAGCGAAGGCAACTCCTGCACCTGTCGCTGGTCCATCGGGGATGAAGAAGAAGGGACCACGAACGGTCACTCTACCGACGAGCGCTAGAACAACTGCGCTCGTTCCATCTACGAGTGCCGTCCCTCCTGCGCTCGTCGCGCCACCGGATCAGACACAACCGCCACCACCGCTAACTGAGGAGGGCAGCTGGACCGAGGTGGTTAAGAAAGGGAAGGGCAAGGGCAAAAAGACCCCGGCCCCCAAAGCGGCACCTGCTCCTATGGCCAAGTCTCGCAAGAAGGCTAAGCCGCCGACGCCGAAGCTCTCAGCCCCCAGCACGTCTGCAGTGGTGATCACACTGCAGCCGGAGGCGGCCGAGAAGGGGGTAACCTACGCTCAGATAATGGAGCGGGCGGAACAGGCGGTCTCCCTGGAGGAGATGGGCATCGGAGCGGGCATACGCATTCGGCAAGCAAAGACCGGCGCTCGGTTGCTGGAGTTGCCGAAAGGGCAGACACCCGAGCAGGCGGAGTTGCTTGCCGGAAAGCTGCGCGTGGTGTTGGACGGGGTCGCAAGGGTCGTCAGGCCCACTAAGATGGTGGACCTGCGGGTGACGGACCTGGATGACTCCGTCACCAAGGCCAAGCTCACGGCCGCCGTGGTGAAGGCGGGCGGCTGTGCAGCGGAATCCGTCCGGGTCGGTGACATTACGTCTGGTCCGTGGGGTATGCTGGCGGCTCGAGTATCGTGCCCGGTGTCAGCGGCCAAAAAGCTGTCTGACGCCGGAAGGGTCCTGGTCGGGTGGAGCTCGGCAAGAGTCAGGATCCTGGAGGAGCGGCCCTTGCGCTGCTATAAATGCATGGGTCTGGGACACACAAAGTCCCTTTGCTCTTCCGGGATTGAACGTGGTGGCCTGTGTTATAGGTGTGGTGGCGAAGGTCACAGGTCACCCACGTGCACGGCCGAGTTTCGCTGCGCGGTTTGCGCCGATCTCGGACGGCCGTCCGGGCACAAGATGGGAGGAAGAGGCTGCAAGCCCTTCGCTCCCAAGGAGAAAGCGGCCAAATCTCAGGCCGCAGCGGGGGTTGGGCGCCAGTCAGAAAGGCGCGAGGAGGTTGATATGTCGTCTTAATGGACCGGATACGACATATCAACTTTCTCCAGGGGAACGTAAACCACTCCGCCGGCGCGCAGGATCTACTGCTGCAGTCAATGGCGGAGTGGTCGGTGGATATGGTAGTGGCGGCAGAGCCGTACTACGTTCCCTCCAACCCACGCTGGGCGGGTGACCTGGACGGATCCGTAGCGGTCGTGGTAGGGACCAACAACGGCCCCCCCCCTCGTTCCTATCGAAAAGGGTTCGGGGTACGTCGTGGTGGGATGGGGAGAGTTCGTGGTTGTGGGGACGTACTTCTCCCCTAATCGCGTCCTGGCGGAGTTCGAAACGTACCTCGAATCCGTCAGGGCCGCGGTCTGCAGACAGGCGCCGAGACAAACAATACTTCTCGGCGACCTGAATGCCAAGTCCCAGGCGTGGGGCAATCCCGCCACGGACGCCAGGGGGAGGGCCGTACAAGTGTGGGCCCTGCTCTCCAATTTATCCCTCCTCAACAGGGGGACCGCGCACACCTGCGTCCGGCATAACGGGGGATCAGTGGTTGATGTGTCATTCGCCACCCCCGCTGTCGCGCGCAGGGTGCTAAATTGGAGAGTGGTGGAAGGTGTGGAGACCTTGTCGGACCATCTCTACATAAGGTTCGAGGTCTCCACCCTCTCCGGGCCAACGGAACCTCGGAGGGGGCTAAGCAAGCTCCCACGATGGGCGCTCGGCCGGCTGGACAAAGAGCTGGCCGAGGAAGCTGCCATCGTGCAGCGTTGGGGTTCCGCGGGAAGGTGGGAGGGCGCCGGCGTCGAGGAGCTGGCGGGTCGCATGCACACGGCGTTGCAGGAGGTGTGCAATGCGGCCATGCCCCGTGTGGGGCGGAGGCCGTCGCGTCGCCAGGTCTACTGGTGGTCGCCCGAAATTGCGGATCTTCGGGCGGCATGTATCAGGGCGCGGCGGGCCTACACTCGGTGCCGGAGGCGGAACGGCCTCGACCCGACGTTGGAAGAGGAGCTGCGGGGCGCTTACAAAGAAGCGCGGAAGACCCTGCAGCTCGCTATCAGTCGGGCGAAGGCGGTGGCCCGCGAGGAATTGCTTGCGGGCCTAGATCGTGACCCGTGGGGGCGTCCGTACCGCGGTGTGCGCGACAAGATCTGTGCACACGGCGCCCCCGTCACGGAGACGATGCCGCCTGGGCCGCTCCGCCGGCTTGTGGGGGAGCTCTTCCCACCCCCTGCGGCAGATTTTGTCCCCCCCTGGATGGCGCCTCCGTCTGACGAGGAGGAGGCGACGGCTGTTCCCCCTATAACAGAGGGGGAAATGGAAGTCGCCGTAGACCGTCTCCGGGGGAGGAGAACGGCACCGGGGCCCGATGGTGTTCCTGGGCGAGTGTTGCTGATCGCCCTGAAACACCTCGGGCCGATGCTCCGGGAACTGTTCAACGCGTGTCTCAGGACTGGGCAGTTCCCGAAGCAATGGAAGGAAGGCAAATTGTGTCTGTTGCCGAAGAAGGGCCGTCCACCGGGGTCGCCTTCGGCATACAGGCCAATTGTGCTGCTGAGTGAGACGGGGAAGTTGCTGGAGAAAATTCTCGCAGCACGTCTCGCTCAGCACCTGGAGACGGAGGGTCCCGATCTAGCTCCCTGCCAGTTCGGGTTCAGGGCGGGCCGTTCCACCTTGGACGCCCTGTCCGAGCTGAAGAGGGTGGCCACAGAGGCGGTGGAGGAGGGGGACGTTGTCCTGGCCGTCTCCCTCGATGTGGCCAACGCTTTCAACAGCCTCCCACACACCACCTTGAGGGAGGCACTCCGCTATCATGGAGTGCCGTTCTACCTCAGGAGGCTGTTGGAAGCATACTTGGACGATCGGGACGTCCTCTGGGAGGGGGCCGACGGGCGAATGGCTCGGCATCGGGTGGGCTGCGGGGTTCCGCAGGGCTCGGTTCTGGGTCCCGCCCTGTGGAACGTCGGCTTCGACTGGCTGCTTCGAACGCCCCTCCTCGCCGGCATGAGGGTGCTCTGTTACGCTGACGACACCCTGGTGACGGCGAGGGGGAAGGACTTCCGCGAGGCAGCCCGCCTAGCCGAAGTCGGAGCCACGCTCGTGGTGGACCGAATCGGAATGTTGGGTCTGAGGGTCTCCATCAGCAAAACGGAGGCCCTCTTGTTCCACGGTCCACGGAGAGGCCCCCCACGGGGAGCGTCCATCTCTGTCCAAGGTTCGGTGGTGGAAGTGAGGGCCCAGATGAAATACCTGGGCCTCACCCTGGACGGCAGATGGAGCTTCGGGCCGCACTTCGAGGCGCTCGCTCCAAGGCTCGTGAAGGCCGCCGCGGCGTTGGGAACGCTACTACCCAACGTCGGGGGACCGGGCTCGCCATGCCGGCGCCTCTATGCCGGCATTGTGCGAAGCATGGCACTGTACGGTGCTCCAATATGGGTGGACGCTCTCACCGAGCGCAACATGGCCCAGCTGCGGAGAGCGCAGAGGGTCATCTCGGTGAGAGCTATACGGGGGTACCGTACAGTGTCGTGGACGGCGGCGACACTTCTCGCGGGCGATCCGCCTTGGGCTCTTCAGGCGGAGGTTCACGCGGAAGTGTACCGGTTCCGAGCGAGTCTACGGACGACCGGTGTGCGGCCCAGAGAGGAGGAGGTTGGACGAATCAGGGCTCTAGCCCAACGAGCCCTGATTCAAAGGTGGAAGGAGGATTTGAGGTCCCCCAGTGCAGGCCTGGCGACGGTGGAGGCGATCCGCCCTCACATCGTGCGCTGGGTCGAAAGGCAGCACGGCGTACTGTCCTATCGGTTGACGCAAATGCTTACCGGGCACGGTTGCTTCGGTAAGTATTTGTGCCAAATTGCCAGACGGGAGGTGACGCCGGCCTGTCACGAGTGTGGTGCGGCGGAAGATACGTCGCATCATACTCTGGCAGAATGCCCTGGATGGGGACCTCAACGCCACAGCCTGGCGGCGGTCCTAGGTGGAGACCTCTCTCTCCCGAGCGTGATTCATTCCATGCTCGAGAGTGAGAGATGCTGGTCGGCCATGGTCGACTTCTGCGAGGCTGTAATCTCGCAGAAGGAGGCCGCGGAGCGGGAACGCGAGGGTGACGCCTCTGCAGACCCGCGCCGCCGAGCTCGATCTGGGAGGCGTAGGCGACAATTCGCCCACCTCCTCCCACCACCCTGAATGGAGCCGTCAGGCAAGGGGGTAACCACTCTCGGTGTACCCTGAGAGCCCCCTGGCGTGCAGGCCCGCTATAAGAGCGGGCCGACCCGCTGAGGCGTCACAGTCGTGTGCGTAAGCGTTCCTGTGGCGCCTCCCTACAGCGGAGGTATGGTACCGTTGGTTTTAGTGGGTATGCCTTGAACCGCCGCTCGCCCAATGGCGGACGGCATCAAGGAGAGCCCCACATAACCTCCCGCTCGTCGGCGGTGGGTATGCATAAGGCGCATTTCCAACGCAAAAAAAAAAAAAAAGGTTAGGTTAGGTTAGGTTTTTTTTTTTTTTTTTTTATTAATATTCGTTTAGCCACACAAGGTTTCTTATTATTACAATAAAAGTTTTTTATATATAATGAATGGTACAAATTTTCGAATGAGGAGCCCAGACGGAAGCGGCCCCCGCGATTAGATACGATGGACAGCCTCCCCGTGACTCTGATATGATGATGATATTAATGAAATAGTGTGAGGGAGGAAGACACCCAATGCTATTTGATGCATATGAGCGCCGTCCCTCCCCCAAACCACAAATGATGAAATGATGATAAGATTTTTATTCAGGCGGCTCCCGACACCTGAATGTACAATAATCAATCTAAATAAAATTTATACAATACTAATAAGAAAAGAAAAATGACAAAAATATAAATCAAAGTATAAGTTAAGACTGTAATTATATCTTAATGATGAACTTAATTAGAACATACATTCGAAAAAATAAAAAGATTAAACATAATTTAACAAGAGCTCTCCTTGTACGAGGCTGACAAAGTATAATATTTGTGATTTGCTGTGAATGTGAGTGAACGTGAAGTGGTATAAATGACTTATGTAATTCTGTTATTATGTGTTATGCAGTAAATAATCAACATGTTAAAGTCCGAAGTGGTAACAAGTCCAAGAGAGTAGACCCGCCCGGGTTCCGTTTCCGAGATCGGGCTACCCTGCCAAAGCAAAGAAACTCCTATCCTAATAAAACATTCACAGACTTAACCAGAAGAGTAATCTGGAATAGACAAATCAAATCATTAAATCCTAATAGGCAATATGTACAACTAGAGATGCCAATGCTTAAATTAAGTTAAAATATTGTAAATAAATAACATATAATAGATAAGATATCTGTATAAATTAAACGAAAGTTACACACAGCGAAAATGCTACATGGAGCTATGGAGCTCCTTATAATATAGGAATATAAATCTGATTGACAATTAGATATAGTAGGAGTGTTATATTAAAAACTCCTAAAAGATAAACTCAATAGTATAGATTTAAATAATAGTTAAATAAACTAAAAGAAAAATATATGAAAGTTTTGATAAATAAATTCAGCGATATCAATTTAAATAATAGTTAAATATAATAAAAGTAATATTAGAGACTTCTGATAAATAGACATAGTAATATCAATTTAAGTAATAGTTTTTATGTGCAATGAATGAAATAAAGTTTTTCCCGCATAAAGAGCCCAGGGGGAGACGGGACCCGCTAACGTGATACGATGTACGGCCTCCCCCGGATTCTAGCTCCCAACACCTGAATATACAATTATAAATTTAGATTGAATTGATGCAATACTAAGTGGAACAGAAAGATGACTAAAATATAAATCAAAGCATACACTGCAACATAAATTCAACAAGAGCACTCTTTGTACGAGGCTGACAAAATATAATACTTGTAATTTGCTGTGAATGTGAGTGAACGTAAAGTGATATATATGACTTATGTAATTGTGTTATCATGTGTTATGCAGTAAACAGTCGACATGTTAAAGGCCGAATGGTAACAAGTCCAAGAGAGTTAACCCGCCCGGGTTCCGTTTCCGGGATCGGACTACCCTGCCAAAGCAAAGAAACTTCCATCCTAATAAAACATTCACAGACTTAACCAGAAGAGTAATCTTGAATAGACAAATCAAATCATTAAATCCTAATAGACAATATGTACAACTAGAGATGCTAATACTGAATTATTAAGTTAAAATATTGTAAATAAATAAGATGTAATAGATAACATATCTGTATAAATTAAACGGAAGTTATATACAGTTAAAATACTACATGGAGCTTATGGAGCTCCTTGTAATATAGCCGTATAAATCTGAATGACAATTAAATATAATAGGAGTGTAATATAAAAACCCCTAAAAGACAAACTCAGTAGTATAGATTTAAATAATAACTAAATATACTAAAGAATATATGAAAATTTTTATAAATAAATTTAGCTATAATAGTTAAATATAATAAAAGTAATGTTTGAGAATTCTGATAAATAAATAAAGCAATATCAATTTAAATAATAGTTAAATATAATTAAAGTAATGTTTGAGAATTCTGATGAGTAAATAAAGCAATATCAATTTAAATAGTAGTTAAATATAATTAAAGTAATGTTTGAGATTTCTGATAAATAAATAAAGCAATATCAATTTAAATAATAGTTAAATATAATTAAAGTAATGTTTGAGAATTCTGATAAATAAATAAAGCAATATCAATTAAATAATAGTTAAATATAATTAAAGTATATAAATAGCAATATAAAAGAATAAAATAGTGAGATAACACACTATTATAATGTTTAACAATGTTAGCAGAGGTATAGAGCCCCTGATAAAATAAAAAGGCAAAACACAATGAAATTAATTATGAAAAGAAAGTATAGAGCCCCTGATAAAATAAAAAGGCAAAACACAATGGGATAAATTATGAGTATAAGGTATAAAACTCCTAATTAAATAGAGTATTAAGACACAATGGAATAGATTATTGACAAATGAATATGACAGTTGCTAAAAATGATGATGATAAAAGGTGCTAGATATAAATATGAGTATATAATGGGCAATATAATACATGAGATAGTAATTAACATGTATTATATCAACAATCACAATGCTGCTTGACTAGTATTTGCCTGACGAATACTAGATAATGATAGAGAATATGTGACATGTAAATCAATAAGCAAGATAATGTATAAGATAATACAATATAGATTGCTTAAGATAAAAATATAAGGAGTACTAGATATACATAAACAAAATAATATAGGATTAGTATAAATTAAATTAAATAAATCAGAGTACCTATTATTCTTAATTGACAAGTAGGCACGTGAGAGTTCTTAAATAATAATACTACTAAAAGTGGCATTATAATATAATATTAAGTAAAACAATAATTAGTATAAATGATATAAAGAGATTTAACTATCACATGAGTTACTATGAAATAATAAAGTAATCAGTATAAACGTGTATGATAAGAATATTACGTAATATTAACAGCGGACTAATGCAAGTACTCAATGACGTTGCCAGAAACAAGTCCGGCCGTCATGCCTCGTGACGCGATGAGTTAATAATAGGTAGTACCTAGTTATAAATATAAATAGGTAAAAACATAAATATAAAGCTTATTTGGTATAATATAAATAATAAAATATTAACTAGCTTAAGTAATAAAAATAGTTAATATAAAGTATGAATAAATAAGATAATGTATGTAATAACAATTGATACAATCCAACCCAAACATATATTCAAACTATAGAACTCCTGACAAAA
Source organism: Limenitis camilla (assembly GCA_905147385.1). NCBI lineage: Eukaryota > Metazoa > Arthropoda > Insecta > Lepidoptera > Nymphalidae > Limenitis > Limenitis camilla. The sequence continues at coordinate 14,991,313 of LR990238.1, forward strand.
TAAAATAGTACAGCGAAATAGGATAATGCATAAGTGTGTGAACAATTAAATGGTACTGTACCCCTGATAAAGTAAGTAAGCAAAAGCGCATTAGACTGATATTGTGTATATAAGCGAATAATTTAAAAATTTTCTGAAAGAGTAATTTAGTAAAGACCCAGTAGAATAATGGTTAATTATATAAGAAAATTGACTTATAAATATATAGCGAAATTATATTTGGGATATAAATGAATATAGATTAAATTAAATAAATGTTGCGCCCTTTAACTAGTACTTGCGTACTAAAAGATAGTATAGAAAATATGACATATAAATCAATAAAACAATTTAAAATAAATAAGATAAGATAAAGTGATATATTGAGCAGTTGTAATAAGTAGTAACGATAAAAGTACTGGATATATGTCACGTAAAATGATAGTCAGTATAAATAATGTATTGAGTAATTTAGCTAGCGCATGAGTTACTATAAAATAATAACATTAATCGATATAAACGTATATGAGCAAATTATTGCGTAACATTTATAACAACAAATGCAAGTACATATTGACCTTGCCAGGAATAGGCGCAGGCGGTGTGTCACATGACGCAATACCGTGATGCCACACCGACAAGATGTAATGCGTGGGACAAGGATAGCGCTATGCAAAGAGTAAAAGGAGTGAATAGGTCGAAGTCGCGAAACTTAGGGTTCGGTGGACAACAGCATCGAACCCTAGACTTTACTATATATGATAACTAGTTTAAATTAATTAATAAAATACAATATTAAGCAGTTTGACAAATATATAATAATATTAATAAAAAAAAAATAAAATAGTTTATAAAAAGTAGTTGTTATAAATATAAATAAGCAAAAACATGTATAATGTTTAATATAGAATAAATAATAAGGTATTAAGTAGCTTAAGTAATAAAATAGTTAATATAAAAATATGAATAAGTAAGATAGTGTATTAAATAGTATTGATATGATATAAATAAAATAAGATATTGAGCAGTTTGAATAATAAAAATATTAAAGTAATCAATATAAACGTGTATGATAAAAAAAAAAAAAAAAAAAAAAAAAAAAAAAAAAAAAAAATATTACGTAATATTAACAGCGGACTAATGCAAGTACTTAATGACCTTGCCAGAAACAAGTCCGGCTGTCATGCCTCGTGACGCGATGAATTAATAATAGGTAGTACCTAGTTATAAATATAAATAGACAAAAACATAAATATAAAGCTTATTTGGTATAAAATAAATAATAAAATATTAACTAGCTTAAGTAGTAAAAATAGTTAATATAAAGTATGAATAAATAAGATAATGTATGTAATAACAATTGATACAATCCAACCCAAATACATATTCAAATTATAGAACCCCTGACGAAATAAAATAGTACAGCAAAATAGGATAATGCTTAAGTGTGTGAACAATTAAATAGTACGGTGCCCCTGATAAAGTAAGTAAGCAAAAGCGCATTAGACTGATATTGTGTATATAAGCGAATCATTTAAAAATTTTCTGAAAGAGTAATTTGGTAAAGACCCAGTAGAATAATGGTTAATTATATAAGAAAATTGACTTATAAATATATAGCGAAATTATATTTGGGATATAAATGAATATAGATTAAATTAAATAAATGTTGCGCCCTTTAACTAGTACTTGCGTACTAAAAGATAGTATAGAAAATATGACCTATAAATCAATAAAACAATTTAAAATAAATAAGATAAGATAGTGATATATTGAGCAGTTGTAATAAGTAGTAACGATAAAAGTACTGGATATAAATGTGAATATAAGTTATCAAAACATTAAGCAGTTTGACAAATATATAATAATATTAACATTAAAAAAAAATAAAATAGTAAAAGTAATTGTTATAAATATAAATAAGCAAAAACATGTATAATGTTTAATATAGAATAAATAATAAATAATAAGGTATTAAGTAGCTTAAGTAATAAAATAGTTAATATAAGATTATGAATAAGTAAGATAGTGTATTAAATAGTATTGATATGATATAAATAAAATAAGATATTGAGCAGTTTGAATAATAAAAATATTAAAGTAATCAATATAAACGTGTATGATAAAAAAAAAAAACTTACGTAATATTAACAGCGGACTAATGCAAGTACTTAATGACCTTGCCAGAAACAAGTCCGGCTGTCATGCCTCGTGACGCGATGAGTTATAATAGGTAGTACCTAGTTATAAATATAAATAGACAAAAACATAAATATAAAGCTTATTTGGTATAAAATAAATAATAAAATATTAACTAGCTTAAGTAGTAAAAATAGTTAATATAAAGTATGAATAAATAAGATAATGTATGTAATAACAATTGATACAATCCAACCCAAGTACATATTCAAATTATAGAACCCCTGACGGAATAAAATAGTACAGCAAAATAGGATAATGCTTAAGTGTGTGAACAATTAAATGGTACGGTACCCCTGATAAAGTAAGTAAGCAAAAGCGCATTAGACTGATATTGTGTATATAAGCGAATCATTTAAAAATTTTCTGAAAGAGTAATTTAGTAAAGACCCAGTAGAATAATGGTTAATTATATAAGAAAATTGACTTATAAATATATAGCGAAATTATATTTGAAATATAAATGAATATAGATTAAATTAAATAAATGTTGCGCCCTTTAACTAGTACTTGCGTACTAAAAGATAGTATAGAAAATATGACCTATAAATCAATAAAACAATTTGAAATAAATAAGGTAAGATAAAGTGATATATTGAGCAGTTGTAATAAGTAGTAACGATAAAAGTACTGGATATAAATGTGAATATAAGTTATCAAAATAATATATGGAATAATAAATAAATAAGTAAGATCGTAACAATATAATGTCACGTAAAATGATAGTTAGTATAAATAATGTATTGAGTAATTTAGCTAGCGCATGAGTTACTATGAAATAATAACATTAATCGATATAAACGTATATGAGCAAATTATTGCGTAACATTTATAACAACAAATGCAAGTACATATTGACCTTGCCAGGAATAGGCGCAGGCGGTGTGTCACATGACGCAATACCGTGATGCCACACCGACAAGATGTAATGCGTGGGACAAGGATAGCGCTATGCAAAGAGTAAAAGGAGTGAATAGGTCGAAGTCGCGAAACTTAGGGTTCGGTGGACAACAGCATCGAACCCTAGACTTTACTATATATGATAACTAGTTTAAATTAATTAATAAAATAAAATATTAAGCAGTTTGACAAATATATAATAATATTAATATTAAGAAAAATAAAATAGTTTATAAAAAGTAGTTGTTATAAATATAAATAAGCAAAAACATGTATAATGTTTAATATAGAATAAATAATAAGGTATTAAGTAGCTTAAGTAATAAAATAGTTAATATAAAAATATGAATAAGTAAGATAGTGTATTAAATAGTATTGATATGATATAAATAAAATAAGAAATTGAGCAGTTTGAATAATAAAAATATTAAATAATAAAAATAGTTAATAAAATAAAATGTATCTGCGCAAAGTACTTTATAAAATAATAATAGTATAAACAAATAGAGCAAGTCATATTTAGAATTAATCAAGTAGAAAACCAACAACAACCAACAACATATGAATTATTCGAGGAAGAAAAGATAATAAATAACTTTTACCATAGTGCGGAACCTCACCGCAATAACGGAAGGGTAAGCGCCTCATCGAAGCGACGGCACCGCACGCAGCGATGCACGGACCGGCAACACCGCGAGCGCCCCGAGCGCTGGCGCGTACGTATATATAAAAAAATAGAACGACAACAATATTAAAATGTCTGTATGTAAATAATTATTTTGTATGAGAAATTAAAGAAATATATTAGTTAAGTAATGGGTTATGGGTGTTGAGTTGTTTAAATTGTATGTGTGGAGTATTAATGAAATTAGTAGTAAAATGTTATATTATTAACTTACGAAATTTCTTAAAATTTAATTAAAGTTGTAAAAACATAATTAAAATAAATTTATAAATCAGTTAAAGTATGACGCCTCGAATGCTGAGAGGACGTAGAGATGAATAATATAGTTAAATAAAATAACAGAAAATTAAAATATAATAAAATACAACGACCAAAGCAAGTACAACCCGAAGACATGAGTAGTATATACTTTTAATGACGGCGTCGGCGTGAGCGACTAGAGGCGCTCGTCCGCCGACCGGTTTTTTGTTTACGTTTGGATTATATATATAAAATATTTTGTAAGATTTTGTCTGTATACTTATTATTTTAAAATATGAAAATTATATTAAATATTAAAAATTTTATATTAAGAATACTTGCGATGTTCGCTATAAAAATAGAATAATAATATTATTGGTTTGATAGAAATATTACCCCTCTACGCCCCCACAGGGGAGCTGAAGTCGATGCGGTTGGCGATGCGTTTTTGCATGGCCTGCCGCACCGAACAACTATTCGAGGTTGCCAGATGGTTCGTGCTAGATTTTTTCGCATTATTCGGGAATTTAACGTTAACGAGGTGGCAATTGTAACATTTTGCAGAGGCGCCCTCGCCCTTCGCCGGGCAGTCGGCCGCCCCATGGCCAGATCCAGCGCAGAATGCACAGGTGGTTTCTTCTGCCTTGCAGTTTTTGCGGGTGTGCCCAAACTGCAGGCAAGAGCCGCATTGTATGAAAGGACTGAAGTCCGCTACGTGCACGCGCTGGTAGTCCACCCCGAGGCGGCCGGCTCTCATGGCGAAGTGCCATACCTGAGGGTGCACAATAAATATGGCGTTGTACAGAGATGGGTTTCTATTTTTCTGTTTAAATTTAAATTTTAAGTCTTCCGGGGCGCAGATAAGATCTTGGATTCCCTCGTTCTGTTTAACTATAAGATGCTCCAAGTCTTCGGTCGGCACATCTCCCGGCACGCCCTTCAAGATCATCATTGGCCTAAGGTTATTGGCCACTTGGACGTCCACCTGAGATACGGGCGACCCGTGCAGTTTGATGTATGTGTCGTCTCTGTGGGTGTGGCTGTCAAACTCCACACGGAGTCTGCCGTTCGAAAGCGGCTGTACCCGAGAGGGTGTGTAGTTCGAGTTTTTGAAGTCAGCAGACTTTCTAAAAGCCTGCAGGGCCTCCTCTTGCGTAGAAACTGGCGTCTTTGGTGTGACTATAATAGCCGGTTTAGCCAGACTTGTTCTTGTAGGAGCTGGTTTTGCGGAGGGGCTGGTGGCAGGTCGGCCCGCCATATCAGCGTAAGATGGTTCCGAGGGAGAAGTGCGCGCCTGTCCGATGCTGTCTCCCCTCGTAGCAAGTCTTCGGAATTCTTCCCTAACACATGCCACGAGGTCCCTTTTGAGGGCCTTGGTGGACTCCTCCGAGATGGTCACGATGTTGGAGGAGGAGGCAGCTGCGGGGGTAGAAACGGTCACAGTCCCTGTCTCAGCAGCCGAAGAAGACAAAGGCAGAGAGGTGGCCGCGGAAGCTGGAGTGGTTGTATCATCATTAGCAGGGGCCACTGCCCCTGGCACCACAAAAGTGAATGGCTTCACCTGTGCTAATCTTCTAAAAGTGAAGGCGCACTTCCTTATCTCCTCAGCCGAGTCAACAATGATTTTCTTATTCGCGGCTGTCACGCTTTTCCCAGCATAAACAGCTTGGGTAATTGTGCTGACCAAGTCGTTAATCGCGAAGACCAAAGAGTAACCATCCACTACATCCTTTGCAAAGGATGTGATCACTGGCTCAGTCATTTTGTTTATTTACAATAAAAATAAAAATAAATAAATGTCACAAGCAAACCCGCATGAAATCACCAAAGTTAAAAGTATACGTTTTAAATGTAAAGAAATTTTACTTAAAAGGTCCTAAGCGCCACTATGAATGTTAATACCTGTATGTACGCAATATTAATAAACACAAAAACTATAAGGGCTAAAATTCTGATTATTGATGCGTTTGAGAGAGTATTAAATGGGCTATTGATATTAATTAAAGTCTGTAAAGTTAGCACTTCAGGTAGTTTGTAATAATATAGTAAAGTTTGAGTCACTGAAAATCGATAATGGCACTTATTAAATAGCGAATAACTCTGGAAATAAACGTCGCATTAAAATTTAGAAACCACTTTCACAATCTGAAGGATCCAAAGTATCTAGTGCACTAAGTCTTTGCTTCCTGGGTTTGCCTGGAAATTTCGCAAAAATGGTATGTTGTCCAGGTTTTTGCGTAATAACTTCGGATTTCGTACAGTGAAAATTCCAAATGTGGTGTCGTTAGAAAGCCTATGAGATAGCGCTTCTAGTGGTATAATAAAAACAGTGGGTCGTGGCGACTGATCTCACGCCGCACGCTGTTTTAGTTGTGGATTCACTGTTTCTACCCAGTTTTTCAGCGATCTCTCACCAATCTGAAGGAAATCTTTCAAAATTTTTATGTCCTAGGAAAGGTCTTACTTATCACTATAACACTATGTACTTTATTTACACTTAACACTAAAAAATCTATTTTTTAAACACCAAAAACTAAAAAAATTGTCTAATATTTACACTTTTCGTCTATAACTTTTAAAGTACTTGGCCGATTTTAATAATTCTTTCACTAATATGTAGGGTGTTTAAGCGCGCATCCATTGATATAAAAATCAAGACGCTGCGACCGCGGAAACCTATTTTTCCGGATTTTAGACCGTTTTAAGTCGATTTTTCGAGTGCGGAGCGACGTAGGGAGCGTCCGTTCGCTACCGCGGGTGGTCTGAGACTCCGGTTAGGTTAGGTTAGGTTAGGTTAGGTTAGGTTAGGTTAGGTTAGGTTAGGTTAGGTTAGGTTAGGTTAGGTTAGGTTAGGTTAGGTTAGGTTAGGTTAGGTTAGGTTAGGTTAGGTTGGGGGTTCAGGTAGCACATACGTCCACGTCGTTTCCCCCGGGCCCCGTCCTGACCACCGTAACGGAGTGGCAGGCGGGTGGCTGAAGTGTGCTTCCCTAGTGTGTGTGTGCTTATACGCAGAGGCCTCCCTTCCCCAGCTCCCTCCCCTCTGGGTTGTAGGTAGAGCGGGGCACACTAGGTGTTGGTAATTGTGATTCTGCAAAGAGTTACAATGTCTGGTTCGAAGGATGTGGCAGCATCGGCTGCGGTGGTTGCACCCGCAAAGATTGCGGGGGGCGCTACAAACGACCTTGGCTTGCTTGCGGACTGTCGAGTTTCTATTGAAAGGTTGCCGGACGCAGATGAGTTTTCGGACTGCAGTATCAGAACTGCAGCCTCGGGAGCGAGCGACCGGTTTTGGCGTAAGAGGCCGGCGGCTGATATGGTCATCAGCTCGTCGGATGAAGAGACTGACCAGATGAATAAGACGACAAATAAGGAGCTCATTGTGAGCAAGAAATCTAAAACGGGGCGACATCTCGCCAAGGCGAAGGCCGCCCCTAAGGACGGAGACGCAGAGGCCAGGATTGAGCGATTCAAGCTGGCCCTGCAAAATCGCAAAAATAAGAAGGAGAGCAGGAATTCTGACACGGATTCCACAGCAACTCCGACGCCGGCTTTCGATCTGCCGGCAGACCCGTTTTCTCTCGGGTCGGAGGAGTTGCGGCTGAGCGCCGCCCAGATCTCTACTACTATATGTGAGGTCGCGCGGCGTTCGAAAAATCTTAAGGGCGGCTTCATGAGGAGGCTTTACGATTGCTCGGCCGCCCTTACTAAAGTTGTGGAGGCACTCGCCTCCAAAACCGAAACGGAGGAGGCCCGCCGGGTCCGTGAAGACAACGGGCGACTTCGGCGTGAGGTGGACCACCTCAAAGCCGAACTGAAAGCCCACCGGCGGGAATATGCTGAATTACGCACGGAGTTGGCCAACACACCCAAGGCCGTTCCCCCCACTCAGGTTCAGGACAACTCGGCAATCGACGCACTTAGAGCGTCTCTTATTATGATGTTCGACGCGCGGTTGTCGGGGATCGAGGAGCGTCTACCTCCTGCCAAGGTGCTCCGCCCACCACTAGCCGCAGACAAACGAGGTCCACTCCCTGCCGCGTCTGAGTCTGCGGCTAGACTGATGCCTCCCCCTGCGGCCGCTAGACCGCTGGGAGGAAACAAAAAGCAAGGAGGCAAAAATCCCCCACCAGCGAAGGCAACTCCTGCACCTGTCGCTGGTCCATCGGGGATGAACAAGAAGGGACCGCTAAAGGCCACTCCACCGACGAGCGCTGCACTCATTCCAACCACGAGTGCAGTCCCTCCAGTGCCCGTCGTAGCACTTGAGCAGGCACGACCGCCACCACCGCTAACTGAGGAGGGCAGCTGGACCGAGGTGGTGAAGAAAGGGAAGGGCAAGGGCAAGAAGACCCCGGCGCCCAAAGCGGCTCCCGCTCCCGCGGCAAAGCCGCGTAGGAAGGTCAAGCCGCCGAAGCTCTCAGCCCCCAGCACGTCTGCAGTTGTGATCACACTGCAGCCGGAGGCGGCCGAGAAGGGGGTGACCTACGCTCAGATAATGGAGCGGGCGGAACAGGCGGTCTCCCTGGAGGAGATGGGCATCGGAGCGGGCATACGCATTCGGCAAGCAAAGACCGGCGCTCGGTTGCTGGAGTTGCCGAAAGGGCAGACACCCGAGCAGGCGGAGTTGCTTGCCGGAAAGCTGCGCGTGGTGTTGGACGGGGTCGCAAGGGTCGTCAGGCCCACTAAGATGGTGGACCTGCGGGTGACGGACCTGGATGACTCCGTCACCAAGGCCAAGCTCACGGCCGCCGTGGTGAAGGCGGGCGGCTGTGCAGCGGAATCCGTCCGGGTCGGTGACATTACGTCTGGTCCGTGGGGTATGCTGGCGGCTAGAGTATCGTGCCCGGTGTCAGCGGCCAAAAAGCTGTCTGACGCCGGAAGGGTCCTGGTCGGGTGGAGCTCGGCAAGAGTCAGGATCCTGGAGGAGCGGCCCTTGCGCTGCTATAAATGCATGGGTCTGGGACACACAAAGTCCCTTTGCTCTTCCGGGATTGAACGTGGTGGCCTGTGTTATAGGTGTGGTGGCGAAGGTCACAGGTCACCCACGTGCACGGCCGAGTTTCGCTGCGCGGTTTGCGCCGATCTCGGACGGCCGTCCGGGCACAAGATGGGAGGAAGAGGCTGCAAGCCCTTCGCTCCCAAGGAGAAAGCGGCCAAATCTCAGGCCGCAGCGGGGGTTGGGCGCCAGTCAAAAAGGCGCGAGGAGGTTGATATGTCGTCTTAATGGACCGGATACGACATATCAACTTTCTCCAGGGGAACGTAAACCACTCCGCCGGCGCGCAGGATCTACTGCTGCAGTCAATGGCGGAGTGGACGGTGGATATGGTAGTGGCGGCAGAGCCGTACTACGTTCCCTCCAACCCACGCTGGGCGGGTGACCTGGACGGATCCGTAGCGGTCGTGGTAGGGACCAACAACGGCCCCCCCCTCGTTCCTATCGAAAAGGGTTCGGGGTACGTCGTGGTGGGATGGGGAGAGTTCGTGGTTGTGGGGACGTACTTCTCCCCTAATCGCGTCCTGGCGGAGTTCGAAACGTACCTCGAATCCGTCAGGGCCGCGGTCTGCAGACAGGCGCCGAGACAAACAATACTTCTCGGCGACCTGAATGCCAAGTCCCAGGCGTGGGGCAATCCCGCCACGGACGCCAGAGGGAGGGCCGTACAAGTGTGGGCCCTGCTCTCCAATTTATCCCTCCTCAACAGGGGGACCGCGCACACCTGCGTCCGGCATAACGGGGGATCGGTGGTTGATGTGTCGTTCGCCACCCCCGCTGTCGCGCGCAGGGTGCTAAATTGGAGAGTGGTGGAAGGGGTGGAGACCTTGTCGGACCATCTCTACATAAGGTTCGAGGTCTCCACCCTCTCCGGGCCAACGGAACCTCGGAGGGGGCTAAGCAAGCTCCCACGATGGGCGCTCGGCCGGCTGGACAAAGAGCTGGCCGAGGAAGCTGCCATCGTGCAGCGCTGGGGTTCCGCGGGAAGGTGGGAGGGCGCCGGTGTCGAAGAGCTGGCGGGTCGCATGCACACGGCGTTGCAGGAGGTGTGCAATGCGGCCATGCCCCGTGTGGGGCGGAGGCCGTCGCGTCGCCAGGTCTACTGGTGGTCGCCCGAAATTGCGGATCTTCGGGCGGCATGTATCAGGGCGCGGCGGGCCTACACTCGGTGCCGGAGGCGGAACGGCCTCGACCCGACGTTGGAAGAGGAGCTGCGGGGCGCTTATAAAGAAGCGCGGAAGACCCTGCAGCTCGCTATCAGTCGGGCGAAGGCGGTGGCCCGCGAGGAATTGCTTGCGGGCCTAGATCGTGACCCGTGGGGGCGTCCGTACCGCGGTGTGCGCGACAAGATCTGTGCACACGGCGCCCCCGTCACGGAGACGATGCCGCCTGGGCCGCTCCGCCGGCTCGTGGGGGAGCTTTTCCCATCCCCCGCGGCAGATTTTGTCCCCCCCTGGATGACGCCTCCGTCAGACGAAGAGGAGGCGACGGCTGTTCCCCCTATAACAGAGGGGGAAATGGAAGTGGCCGTCGACCGTCTCCGGGGGAGGAGAACGGCACCGGGGCCCGATGGTGTGCCAGGGCGATTGTTGCTGATCGCCCTGAAACACCTCGGGCCGATGCTCCGGGAACTGTTCAACGCGTGTCTCAGGACTGGGCAGTTCCCGAAGCAATGGAAGGAAGGCAAATTGTGTCTGTTGCCGAAGAAGGGCCGTCCACCGGGGTCACCTTCGGCGTACAGGCCAATTGTGCTGCTGAGTGAGACGGGGAAGTTGCTGGAGAAAATTCTCGCAGCACGTCTCGCTCAGCACCTGGAGACGGAGGGTCCCGATCTAGCTCCCTGCCAGTTCGGGTTCAGGGCGGGCCGTTCCACCTTGGACGCCCTGTCCGAGCTGAAGAGGGTGGCCACAGAGGCGGTGGAGGAGGGGGACGTTGTCCTGGCCGTCTCCCTCGATGTGGCCAACGCTTTCAACAGCCTCCCACACACCACCTTGAGGGAGGCACTCCGCTATCATGGAGTGCCGTTCTACCTCAGGAGGCTGTTGGAAGCATACTTGGACGATCGGGACGTCCTCTGGGAGGGGGCCGACGGGCGAATGGCTCGGCATCGGGTGGGCTGCGGGGTTCCGCAGGGCTCGGTTCTGGGTCCCGCCCTGTGGAACGTCGGCTTCGACTGGCTGCTTCGAACGCCCCTCCTCGCCGGCATGAGGGTGCTCTGTTACGCTGACGACACCCTGGTGACGGCGAGGGGGAAGGTCTTCCGCGAGGCAGCCCGCCTAGCCGAAGTCGGAGCCACGCTCGTGGTGGACCGAATCGGAATGTTGGGTCTGAGGGTCTCCATCAGCAAAACGGAGGCCCTCTTGTTCCACGGTCCACGGAGAGGCCCCCCACGGGGAGCGTCCATCTCCGTCCAAGGTTCGGTGGTGGAAGTGAGGGCCCAGATGAAATACCTGGGCCTCACCCTGGACGGCAGATGGAACTTCGGGCCGCACTTCGAGGCGCTCGCTCCCAGGCTCGTGAAGGCCGCCGCGGCGTTGGGAACGCTACTACCCAACGTCGGGGGACCGGGCTCGCCGTGCCGGCGCCTCTATGCCGGCATCGTGCGAAGCATGGCACTGTACGGTGCTCCCATATGGGTGGACGCTCTCACCGAGTGCAACATGGCCCAGCTGCGGAGAGCGCAGAGGGTCATCTCGGTGAGAGCTATACGGGGGTACCGTACAGTGTCATGGACGGCGGCGACACTTCTCGCGAGCGATCCGCCTTGGGCTCTTCAGGCGGAGGTTCACGCGGAAGTGTACCGGTTCCGAGCGAGCCTACGGACGACCGGTGTGCGGCCCAGAGAGGAGGAGGTTGGACGAATCAGGGCTCTAGCCCAACGAGCCCTGATTCAAAGGTGGAAGGAGGATTTGAGGTCCCCCAGTGCAGGCCTGGCGACGGTCGAGGCGATCCGCCCTCACATCGTGCGCTGGGTCGAAAGGCAGCACGGCGTCCTGTCCTATCGGCTGACGCAAATGCTTACCGGGCACGGTTGCTTCGGTAAGTATTTGTGCCAAATTGCCAGACGGGAGGTGACGCCGGCCTGTCACGAGTGTGGTGCGGCGGAAGACACGTCGCATCATACTCTGGCAGAATGCCCTGGATGGGGACCTCAACGCCACAGCCTGGCGGCGGTCCTAGGTGGAGACCTCTCTCTCCCGAGCGTGATTCATTCCATGCTCGAGAGTGAGAGATGCTGGTCGGCCATGGTCGACTTCTGCGAGGCTGTAATCTCGCAGAAGGAGGCCGCGGAGCGGGAACGCGAGGGTGACGCCTCTGCAGACCCGCGCCGCCGAGCTCGATCTGGGAGGCGTAGGCGACAATTCGCCCACCTCCTCCCACCACCCTGAATGGAGCCGTCAGGCAAGGGGGTAACCACTCTCGGTGTACCCTGAGAGCCCCCTGGCGTGCAGGCCCGCTATAAGAGCGGGCCGACCCGCTGAGGCGTCACAGTCGTGTGCGTAAGCGTTCCCGTGGCGCCTCCCTACAGCGGAGGTATGGTACCGTTGGTTTTAGTGGGTATGCCTTGAACCGCCGCTCGCCCAATGGCGGACGGCATCAAGGAGAGCCCCACATAACCTCCCGCTCGTCGGCGGGGGGTATGCATAAGGCGCATTTCCAACGAAAAAAAAAAAAAAAAAAAAAAAAGGTTAGGTTAGGTTAGGTTAGGTTAGGTTGGGGGTTCAGTAGCACATACGTCCTCGTCGTTTCCCCTGGGCCCCGTCCTGACCACCGTAACGGAGTGGCAGGCGGGTGGCTGAAGTGTGCTAGTGCGGTTACCTCAGTGTGTGCAATACGCAAAGGTCTTCCTTCCCCAGCTCCCTCCCCTTTGGGTTGTAGGTAGAGCGGGGCACACTAGGAGTTTTCAAGGCGTATCCTGAGATAGCGAATCCCATGTCGGGTTCTAGGAAAGAAGCAGCATTGGCTGCAGCGGCTGACCCCGTAAATATTGCGGGTGGTAAGTCGGATAAGTCTGATGCAAAGGGCGTCAGAATAGGGACAAGACGGCGCCTCCCCGAGGTGCCTCTTAAATCCTCGGACTCAGAGTCCGAAACCGACGACAAGGTAGCCTCAAAGTGCGACTCCGTAGAAGCCTTTGAGCGCACGCTTCGGGCTAGGCCCTTCCGCAGGCCAACTCCAGCGGCGGCAAAGGGCCCTAGCGACTCGGATGTTGCGTCCGAAGTGGACAAAAGCGATCCAACCTTGAGGAACGCGGACGAGCTGCGAGCGGATGCTGGACGGAGCGCATCCAAGATCATCGAGCTTGCTAAGAAGTCCGGGAACCTCAAGGGGACCTACGTCAAGATCCTTAAGGAGTCCGCCAGTAATCTAAAGGAGATCGTAGATGCGCTGGCGGACAGGACAGAGGCGGAGGAGGTTCGTCGACTTCGGGTCGAGAACGCTCGCCTACGCAGGCAGCTCGAGTACGCCAAAGCCGAGTCCCTGGCGTACAGGAGGGACCTTGAGGAGATGGGGGCTAAGAGATCCCCTAAACAAGCCGCACCCTCGTCGTCCGACGCGATGGCAAACGCGGCAGAGGAGCTAAAAACGGCGATCACCTCGATGCTGGAAACTCGTCTGTCCAGGATCGAGGAACGGCTGGTTACGACGGCGAACACACAACCGCCACCCGTGGTTGATGGAAGGAGGCAGGCGGTGCTGGCTCCGTCAACTGCGCTCACTCTCGCAGCATCCCAGCCCGACACTGCTTCAGCAGCCCCTCTTCAAAAGAGGGGGAAAAAGAAGAGTCCTTCTCAAGTGGCGGCCACAGCACTAGAGGCTCCTCAAACTACGCAGGAACCGACACAGGCTGTTCTGGCGAGTGCGCCTTCTGCAGAGCAAGAAGGCGATAGCTGGGCAACGGTTGCTCGGCGTGGTCGCAGGAGGGCGAAAAACCCCCCGCCTCAGAAGGTGGCGCCGGTCAAGGCGCCTAAAGCGAAGAAGGTCTCCGCTAAGCCCAAGAAGAGGCTCGTGGCTCCTCGCACGTCGGCTGTCGTCGTGCGGCTCCTGCCCGAGGTGGCAGAGAAGGGAGTCACCTATGCCAAAATCTTGGAGAAAGCGGAGATGAGTATAGACCTCGCGGAGCTGGGTATAGGCGCCGGTATGAGGATCCGCCAGGCCAAGACCGGGGCTCGGGTGCTGGAGTTGCCGAAGGGGCAGACACCCGAGCAGGCGGAGACCTTGGCGGAGAGAATGCGCATCGTGCTGGACGGCTTGGCGCAGGTAGCACGGCCAACCAAGGCCGTGAATCTCCGGGTGGACGGGCTCGACGACTCGGCCACCAAAGAGAAGGTGGTTGCCGCGGTCGTGCGAGCGAGCGGCTGTGCTGCGGAGGCGGTGCGCGTCGGTGAGTTGTGGACCGGCCGCGCAGGTATGAAGGGGGTTCGAATCTCCTGCCCCGTTGACGCTGCAAAGGTGCTGTCCAGGGCGGGGAGGATCCTGGTCGGCTGGAGTTCCGCCCGGCTGCAGGTACTGGATGACCTACCCATGCGCTGCTATAAGTGCATGGGCCTAGGTCATACTAAAGCCCTCTGCCCTTCGCCGAAGAACCGAGCAGACTTGTGCTACCGGTGCGGCCAAGAGGGGCACAAGGCGGCTCTCTGCACAGGCGCAATGCGCTGCGCAATCTGCGCGGATGCAGGCAAGCCGTCGGGCCATAGAATGGGGGGCAAGAACTGCAAGCCCCCCCGTAAAGGTAAGAGAGCAGCCGCTCCGGAGGGGAGCCACTCCTAGTACCCTGGGAGCCCCTCTGAGAATGTCGGCCCGCGTGGATTGGGCTGACCGCCGAGGCGTCACGGTTGTTTGCGAAAGCGTTCCCGTGGCGTCTCACGTAGGCGGAGGAGGGTACCGCTGGTTTTAGTGGGTATGCCTTGAACGCCGCTAGCCCAATGGCGGGCGGCATCAAGGAGAGCCCCACATAACCTCCCGCTTGCTAGCGGGGGGTATGCATAAGGTCGCATTTACAGCGTTAAAAAAAAAAAAAAAAAAAGGTTAGGTTAGGTTAGGTTAGGTTAGGTTAGGTTAGGTTAGGTTGGGCGCTCCTCTCCAACCTGTCCCTCCTCAACAGGGGGACTGCTCACACCTGCGTCAGACAACAGGGGGGGTCCGTGGTGGACCTTTCGTTCGCCACCCCCGATGTCGCGCGCAGAGTACAGGGCTGGAGAGTAGAGGAGGAGGTGGAGACCCTATCGGACCATCAGTACATCCGGTTTGAGGTCTCTACCCGCTCAGGGCCAGCGGAACACCAGAGGGTCCCCAGCAAGCTCCCACGCTGGGCCCTAGGCCAGTTCAACAAGGAACTGGCCGAAGAAGCGGCCATAGTCCAGCGCTGGTGTTACGCGGGGCGAACGGAGGGCGCCAGTGTTGAGGAGCTGGCGAGCCGCATGTGCACGGCGCTCGAAGAGGTGTGCGACGCAGCCATGCCGAGGGTTAGGCGGAGGCCGCCGCGCCGCCAGGTCTACTGGTGGTCGCCCGAAATAGCAGGACTTCGGGCGACGTGCATCAGGGCGCGGCGGGCCTACACCCGGTGTCGAAGGCGCAACCACTCCGACCCGGTGCTAGAGGAGGAGCTGCGGGATTCCTACAAGCAGGCGAAGAAGGTTCTGCAGCTCACCATCAGCCAGGCAAAGGAGCTGGCTCGAGAGGAGCTCCTGGTGGGACTGGACAGAGACCCGTGGGGGCGCCCATACAGAGCGGTGCGGAACAAGATCCGCTCCCACGGCGCCCCAGTCACGGAGTCAATGGCACCAGGACCCCTCCTGCGGCTCGTGGGGGAGCTCTTCCCGCACCCTGCGTCTCATGAGCCGCCACGGATGGCCCTTTCTTTGGAACCAAGGGAGGAGGTGGGTTTCCCCCCCGTCACCGAGGGGGAACTGGAGGTGGCCCTCGACAAGTTGAGGGCCAAGAAGACGGCGCCGGGGCCCGACGGTGTCCCTGGGCGAGCTCTGTGCGTCGCCCTAAAACACCTCGGGCCAACGCTTCGGGAACTGTTCGACGAGTGTTTGAGGACTGGACAGTTCCCAAAGCAGTGGAAGGACGGTAGGCTCTGTTTATTGCCAAAGGAGGGGCGTTCGCCTGATTCCCCCTCGGCATACAGGCCTATCGTGCTGTTGAACGAGACGGGGAAGTTGCTGGAGAGGATTCTCGCTGCCCGTCTCGTTCGACACCTCGAGGACGAAGGTCCCGATCTGGCGCCGTACCAGTTCGGGTTCAGGGCGGGCCGTTCCACTCTGGACGCCCTGACCGAACTGAAGAGGACAGCTAAGGAGGCGGTGGACGAGGGAGACGTGGTGATGGCCGTCTCCCTAGACGTGGCCAACGCCTTCAACAGCCTCCCTTTTGAGACGTTGAAAGCGGCACTCCGCTATCATGGGGTGCCGGCCTATCTCGGGAGGCTGCTGGAGGCGTACCTCGAGGAAAGGGACGTCCTCTGGGAGGGGGGCGATAGGCGGATGGTCCGACACCGGGTGGGCTGCGGTGTTCCGCAGGGATCGGTTCTGGGTCCGGTCCTGTGGAACATCGGGTTCGACTGGCTCCTGAGGGAGCCACTCCCCGCTGGCACAAGGGTGATCTGTTACGCCGACGACACCCTTGTGACGGCAAGGGGCCGGGACTTCCGGCAGGCGGCGCGCCTAGCCGAGGTCGGATCGTCGCTCGTCGTGGAGCGGATCGGGATGTTGGGCTTGAGGGTCTCCATAGACAAAACGGAGGCCCTGCTATTCCACGGTCCCCGGAGGGGTCCCCCTCCAGGTGCGTCCATCGTCGTCCAGGATACGGCGGTGGCGGTGAAGGCCCAGATGAAGTATCTGGGCCTCATTCTGGACGGACGATGGAGCTTCGGGCCGCACTTTGCTGCGCTCGCCCCTAGGCTCGTCAAGGCGGCCGCCGCGCTGGGTTCGCTCATGCCCAACATCGGTGGCCCGGCCTCGCCATGCCGGCGACTATACGCCGGCATT
The DNA here is from genome assembly GCA_905147385.1 of Limenitis camilla. Lineage (NCBI taxonomy): Eukaryota > Metazoa > Arthropoda > Insecta > Lepidoptera > Nymphalidae > Limenitis > Limenitis camilla. The sequence continues at coordinate 15,008,306 of LR990238.1, forward strand.
GTGCGGAGCATGGCACTGTACGGTGCGCCAGTGTGGGTGGACGCTCTCACGGAGCGCAACGTGGCCCTGCTGCGGAAGGCACAGAGGGTCATCTCGGTGAGAGCGATACGGGGGTATCGTACAGTGTCGTGGACGGCGGCCACACTTCTGGCATGCGATCCGCCTTGGCATCTCCAGGCGGAGGTGCATGCCGAAGTGTATCGTTTCCGGGCGGGCCTTCGGGCGAACGGCGAGGCGCTTGACGCGGCAGAGGTGAGCAGGATCAGGGCTCTAGCCCAACGAGCCCTGATTCGGAGGTGGGAGGAGGAGCTGGGGTCCCCAACTGCCGGCCTGGCGACGGTGGATGCGGTGAGGCCGCACCTCGATCGCTGGGTCGAAAGGCAGCACGGTGTGCTGACCTACCGGCTGACGCAGGTGCTTACCGGACACGGATGCTTCGGTAAGTACCTGCACCGGGTCGCCCGGAGGGAGGCGACGCCGGCCTGCCATGGGTGTGGTGCGGCGATGGACACGTCGCATCACACTCTGGCAGAGTGTCCTGCGTGGGGACCCCAACGCTTGGATCTAGCGATGGTCCTAGGCGGAGACCTCTCTCTGCCGGGTGTGGTAAAAGCCATGCTCGATAGTGAGAGGTGCTGGTCGGCTATGGTCTCCTTTTGCGAGAATGTTATCTCGCTAAAGGAGGCCGCGGAGCGGGAACGCGAGGGTGACGCCTCTGCGGACCCGTGCCGCCGAGCTCGAACGGGGAGGAGGCGGCGGCGCTACGCCCACCTCCTCCCTCCGCTGTAGATGGAGTCGCTAGACGGAGGGGAGCAACTCCCAGTACCCTGGGAGCCCCTCTGAGCGTGCAGGCCCGCGTGGATCGGGCCGACCGCCGAGGCGTCACGGTTGATTGCGAAAGCGTTCCCGGGGCGCCTCACTAAGGCGGAGGAGGGTACCGCTGGTTTTAGTGGGTATTCCCCTGCAGCTGTAGTTGCGGCAGCGCAGGGCTGAGCCCCACATAACCTCCCGTAGTCAACGGGAGGTATGCGTAAATGCATTTCCAGCGTCAAAAAAAAAAAAAAAAAAGGTTAGGTTAGGTTAGGTTAGGTTAGGTTAGGTTAGGTTAGGTTAGGTTAGGTTAGGTTAGGTTAGGTTAGGTTAGGTTAGGTTTTTTTTTTTTTTTTTATTAATTACACTATTTTCAACTGTTGCTTTGTATTATGCAACAACTTTTAAACGATTATGTGAACTATGTACATGTTTAACGATATTTATGACCTATTTCTCTTAACCGATTGGGTTTTTACTATTTTACAGTCCTATTCTACATTTTACAACCTATTTCTTAAATCTATTATCTTATTTCTACTATGTACATAATTTTTTTTTTTTTTTTTTTTTTTTTTTTTTTTTTTTTTATATATACTTATTTCTTAAATTTAATCTTTGTATTATTATTTTTATTTACAGTTTGCATTGCCTCCTTTGCGAATGTCAGAAAATCGTTTCGTTCCTTAGTACCATTTATTAATGTTCTAAAATTCTCCTCTGTTAATGTTATTTTATGTTTAATTTCTATATCATTTCTTTTACTTCCGAATTTCGGACATTCGCAAAGGACATGTATTACACTTTGGACCGATGAGTTATCGCAATCGCAATAAGGATTGTCCTTCAGTTTAAATCTGTGTAAATATTGGCCAACTCCACCGTGTCCGGTCAATATTTGAGACAACATATTTTCTAAATTGATCGATTTTATGGTTTTTCTTGCCTCTCTTACGTCAGGGAAAAACAACCTTGTCAATTGGCCCTGCTCAGCACTACTATATTTATTCTGCCACTTTTCAATACTCTCCTGTCTTAGAATGTATTTAGCTGACGAGACGGGTATTGCATCATACACCGGTGCTGTTTTCTTTGATAAGGCTGCCCTTTTTGCTAAAGTGTCCGCCCGCTCGTTACCAGCCATACCCTCGTGCGCCTTTATCCAATAGAAATTCACTTTTCCTCCTTTCTCTTCGATATGTTTAACTGATTTTCTGATTTCATTTATTAATGGATGGAGATGGTTGGGATCTTCTAGACATTGTAGGGCTGATTTTGAATCTGAGATTATATTTGAATTTTTAAAAGCTATATGTTTTTGTTGTGTATATTTAAGGGCACGAGATATGGCTACCAACTCCGCCTGAAACACTGAGCAGCAATCGTCCAATCTAAATGTGCTATTTCCTATCTCCCTATCTTCTTTCCAAATGGAAAAAGCTCCTCCTACTCTGCCTTCTATTCTGCTGCCGTCCGTATATATACACGGCCAGCCATTATCTATCTCTTCTACTTCCTCCTGAGACGTGAGATTACCGTGAGTAAAAGGTCTTCTTTCAGATGGGTGTGGCAATTCGAATGGACTAATTGGTTTTTCTATTGGTCTTCCGGGATATATAGAGATTGATTTTCCTTTTCTTTTAATTTTATATGTATCTGCGGCTTCTTTAACTCTTATTTCCAGAGGAAGAATGCTTGCTATCAAAGTAGCAGCATTTAACGAGACCGTTTTATGCGATTTGCTAATCCTAAGCGCAAACATCCTAGTCAATTTATTTAATTTATTTATAGCGTATTTCCTATCTAAAATTGGTTCCCACGCGCATGCAGCATATAATACAATCGGTTCGATAACCGCTGTATAAATCGTTCGAACTATGTCCGGGTTTAATCCCCAGGTAACTTTAGCGGCGCGTGCTACTGATTGGTAAATTTTAATTGATTTTACGTTGATATTGTCTAAATGAGTAATGAAATTGAGATTAGAGTCTATTGTAAGTCCTAACAGAGTTAATGATGGGGATATTTGTAATATTGTGTTGTTAAAAATGAACTTCGGATGATCATATTTTAGTTTTTTAGTGACTAGAATGACTTGCGTCTTATGTTCAGCAAACCGCATTTTATTTTGAGTCCCCCATTCTGAAATGTATTTTAATGCCTCATTTACTCTATCGTTAAGCACTTCGGTATTGTGTGCTGAGGCTACTACAAGTATATCGTCTGCAAATGCTTGCACTCTTGCTGTTAACCCTTTCGTACATTTGAGTAAAGGGTCTAATTGGAGATTCCACAATAATGGTCCTCCAGTAGAACCCTGGATACACCCTTTGTTTGTTTCTCTGGTCGTTTTACTCCCTAAATATTCCAGTTTTATTTGCCTTTCACTTAAATAGCTATTAATGATTCTTATGACACTGGGATCGCACCTCTTTTCAATGAGCTGCTCTAGCATCTTGGGCCACCATGTATTGTCGAACGCACCCTCGATGTCCAACGATACCATTGCTACTAATTTATGATTGGTTAACTCAGATCTTACGAACGTTAGCGCATCGAAGAGTGCATCCTCGGTGCTCCTTTGGGGCATAAATCCGTATTGCCTATCGCTGAGTTGATTAGTGGACCCCAGATGCCAGAGCAGTCTATTGCAAACTATCTTTTCTAGAATTTTTCCATTCACCGGTAATAATCCGATTGGCCGATATGACTTTGGTACTGAGTAGTCTTCCTTACCCGGTTTTCTTAATATTTTAACATTGGCTGTTTTCCAACTTTTCGGGAAATAGCCAGAGGAATAGCATATATTTAAAATAGCGCTAAACACTTCTGGTTTTGCCCTATACGCACTCCAACAGATATCGGCTGTGAAGCCGTCATCTCCTGGCGCTTTAGATGGACTCATACCTTTAATTACTTGTTCTATTTCATTCGTTTCTATAGGAATTATCTGTACCTGATTTTTGTCTATCCCTGTTAGCTCTTTCTGTACGTTTTCTCTAATCTTTCGGTGATATTCTATGTCTGTGTTCGGGTCGTCCTTTGGGTAGAATGTGTCTGCTAAAAATTCTGCCGATTGTTGTTCATTTAATTCAATACCGTTCTTCTTTAATAGCGACTCCTCAGTGTTCTTCCCTGCGGATTTCATAATTCTGTACACCTTGTCCCAAACTGATTCTATACCTTGAGATGTACAAAACTCTTTCCAACTTGATGTTCTGCTTAATAAAATTTCTGCTTTATATTCTTCTAGATTTTTAAGATATTCCTCTATAATATACTTCTTTCTTCTGTAATTAGCTTTTTTAATCTTATTTCTGACCCTGATGACATTCTTCTTGAGTTTAGTTAAATTTTCGTTCCACCATTTAAGCTTTTTAGTTATAAACGGACTTAGTTTAGGCATAGATTCTTCGCACGCTTGAGTTATACACTCTGTATACTTCTGGACTATCACGTTTATCTCTTCCGGTGTTTTTGCTTGTTTTATATTATATTCGTTTAATTCTGAATCGTTAAATTTACTTATTACAATTTCTTCAAACTTCGTCCAGTCTACTTTTTTTACGTTATATATTCTAGTGGCTGATCGTTTAATATTTTTGACATTCGTTACTCCTGTTCTAAGTTTAAACGTGATAGCCCTGTGGTCAGATGTCGTGACCATTCCAGTATCTACCTCCCATTCTTCTATTTTGTCCAGGATTTCTTGCGAGCAAACTGTCACGTCCACTATACTTGTACACGGTTTGTTACACCTAAAAGTGTAAAACGTAGGAGTCGTTCCTTCGTTTAACACTTCCAGACCTCTTTGTGCTAAGAATGATGCATAGTCTGATCCCCGATCGTCTTCGTCGTCACAACCCCACCACGCACTCTTTGCATTGCAATCACCTCCTACTATTATTAAGTTTGTATTTAGTTTAGAAATAATATTATCTAATTGTTGTATATATTCATTTATGTCTTCCGTTTCTTCCCAATATATCGATATTAAACCAATTCTCATTTTATCTAATATTATTACCGTTCCCACAATATTTTCTGTAACAAAGCTTGGACTGTCTATTATCTGTATATTTGGATTTATGATTACTATTGCTGATTTTACTACTTTATTTCTGTTTGCAGTTTTCTGAATGGTGCGGTATGGAGTAGCGACTGATCCCGACGCTCCAACGTATGGTTCTTGAAGAAGAAGTGCCATATACTTCCTTTCACTAGCTACCCGCAACACTTCCTGTGTTGCTGCAAGTCCTCTGCCCAGGTTGCACTGAGCGAAACCGATATAATTATCATTTACCTTTTTATTACTCTTAACTATTATTTGATCCGTCGAGGTGCCCTTTAGGAATACGAAACCAAGTTCCGCGCGAACTTGTCCCATCTCCTCCATTCCGGGCATACCGATGAGAATGACGGATGACCTTTATTATCCTGACAGTTCACACAGCTCGGTCCCTCACTCTTGTTATTGCATTCTCGCGAATCGTGATCCTGTGCACAGTACCCGCATTTAGTTTCCGCTGTGCAGTCTTTGGCCCTATGTCCGAAGCCCATACAATTGAAACATTGCAAGATGGGCGATTGATCTATTGCGTCTACGATTTGGTAACCAACTCTAATTCTACGATTCACTAAATTCTTCCAGACCTTTGGACTCACATCCAGTATTATGTTATTCACCGAATTGTTCCTTCCTTTCGCTCTCCTTAATACCTTTACTTTCACTTCTTCCCTTTCAACTTCTCTTTCCATAGTTCCGATTAAGTTCATGTTTTGACGCAATATCGCTTCTTCCAATTTCTTATCAGTCAAGTCATGGGCGACTCCAATCAATTTGAGCAGCGGATTTCTAGGCGGAGGTTCACTCACAGACAGCTTGTCATTTGTCTTCTTAATCGCCTCATGTAGCACAGTCCTTTCTTTCCTTGATTCACACGTGAATACTACTCTCTGATTCTTCAACTTTCTAACACTACTTATACCCACTCCCAAATCCACAACATCTACCTTCTCTTTAATCTCTTTCACAATGTCATCGTTACAATGCTTTGGATCAGCTGACTCAACCACTATCGAATATCTAGGCCTAGCAACTGCGTCGGTGTAATTCTTTCTTTCCCTATTTTCGCGTATAGTCACTTTTTCCGCGTACGAGATTCCTTCCACAACCTTATTCCTGCTAATAGTCTCTTCCTGTAATTTGTCTATTTTCTTTTGCACTACTAGCACCTCCCTATGTGTGTTTCTTATTTCTTCACTTTGAATTTTTAATACATTTATTATCTCTTGCAGATCTGCTGGCGCTACGACCATAGAGGGATGAAGAGCACTTGTAGAAGAGGTCACAACCGTTGCAGTCGGTCCTACGTGAGCCTCAGTTCCCGAACAAAGTTCGGGTTCCGGGACCTTTGTCTGTTCTGACTGCTCCGACGCTACAGCGGCCTCTTTTTGAGGGATGTTTGTGCAAGCCTGTGTGCCTATATGCACAACAGGGGCATTCAGTAAAGCACTGTAGATGGTTATACATTTTCCCATTTCCCTGCTGCAATCCTCTATTAGATCCTTCTGAATTTTTGCCAGGTTGGTTCCAGTACGGACCGCCGCTATTATTGCGGCGGCCAGTGTATTTACTGATGCGAAAAATGATGAAGTGTCCACTACAGAAGAAGCCGTAGCAGGAAGAGGCAGTTTCTCCATAATTCGAGGCATTTTAACACACAACAATTAGACTTAAATTGGACTGGTTCAAATTGACTAAAGAATTTTTTAAATATTTTTGGCGTTGACCTTATAACGACAACTAAATAATTTAAGCGAAAAAACAATAAAAATATATTATAAATATTCCCAAGGTCAATAAAATCTACTTAAGTAATCGATGATGGGCGGGGGGGAGGGCGATTTTTTCGCTCGTTATTAAAGATATCCTAATTTGAGTGGTGTCGTTGAATAGGTGATTAAAAACGCTATTCAACGATATATAAACGAGGAAAATCGGACGACAAAATCTAACTATTATTTATAAAAAACGTGTTTTTTGAACGAAATTTTGCCAAAATTTAACAGTTTTACTGAAATTTTCGAAAATTTTAACTTTACAACAGGGGTTGAAATTGATATATAATATAGGTGGATAGTTTATGTATAATATAAGACAAAAACAAATCGAGAAAATAGCGTTTGTGAAGAAAAATAGACTATTTATAACATAAAATGTTAAGATTTTACGAAATTTTCATATAATTTTCTGAATAAAAAATTTTCAATATACTGAATTTAAATAAATTTTGTTCTGTAATATGGGGGAGGACTATTTGAAGCTATATTAAAAATTTTACAACGATAACTTGAAGGAATCTACTCTAATTTTTAAGATTTCGTATATGGTTAGGTTAGGTTAGGTTAGGTTAGGTTATGTTAGGTTTTTTTTTTTTTTTTTTTTTTTTTTTTTTTTTTTTTTTTTTTTTTTTTTTTTTTTATTATACTAAATTGTTACACGTTATTATAATTCTTAGTCGGGTTATATAATGCAAATTGTCGCTGTAGAGAACCCAATTCCGGCGGCTGCAATTTGGTACGTTTGTCGGAAGTGAGTTCTCTGGCAGTGAGTCACGAGTAGCCGCACGCCGTAGCGTTTAGAGCAGGCTTTTACCTACTACACAAAAGTATAGCCGCACGCCGGAGCGATTAGAGCAGGCTTTAACATACGAACACAAATAAAGAAATTTTAATAATAAGACATTTTTAACTATTAACAGCAAAGCTTACATACTAAAATATAAAACTTAAACTAATTTTTTATTTACAGAACGGAATTTACAATGATATAATGAAGACGGAGGAATACTATTTACAGATCAAACTAGGGTAACCAGTGAAAGATAAAAAACGAACTTAAAACTTAAACAAATAAAAATATTGTAGAATTTACACATCTTAAACAACTGTAACTAATTACTACTGCTATTATTGAACGCTTTTAGGTTGCTGAATATGAAGCTAACAAATTCTACGAAGGAGCTGAGGGCGGAGTCCCGCGCCATTAGCTCCCGGATGTTGTAAGGTGAGATGCTGAAGTTCTCACAGAGTATTTCGTGATCGAGTCGGCGAGACGCGAACCTGGGGCAGTCACATAGGATGTGGTTCATGGACTGGACAGAAGTATCGTCACAGGGGCAGGTGTTGTGGGTGATAATGTGAAAGCGGTGGAGGTATTGTCTGACGTAAGCGTGCCCCGTCAGCGCCTGAGTGAGAGTGAATGTGATTGGAGTGCGCTTCCAGAGCTCGCCTATGTCAGTCAGGTTGGGGAGGAGGTTTTTGGTGTACTGCCCCTGAGGCTCGCTCCTATATCTGTTCTGCCATGTGCAGAAAGTTTCCGATTTTATTTTGGCTTTGACGAAGGAGATGGGGAATCGGAGGTAATGAGGAGAGGAGTGTAGGCGAGCCGCCTCCTTCGCGGCCAGATCGACGGCCTCGTTCCCCTCGATTCCAACGTGTGCGCGAACCCAAGCAAATGCTATATTATTGCTGCAATTGTGGAGTGATGCATGTATTTGAGAGACCAGTGGGTGTGTGCTGCTGCGATGCTGAATTGCGTGTAGAGAGGAAAGAGAGTCAGTGTGGATGGCCGTGTGTGAGTATTTGTGGAGGGAAGCCCATTGTGTGGCCTGTAAGATGGCGAACAGCTCAGCCTGGAAGACGGTGCAGCTGTCGTGCAGCTTAAATTTCCTACGAGCGACCACCGTCCCTTCTCGATAGCAAATGAAAGCCGCCCCGACCGCCGCTTCCTCCAGCTTGCTGCCGTCAGTATAGATATGGGCAGTGTCGTGTGGTAGGGTGGAGTGAAAAAGTTGAACGTCGTTTTGATTGTCTAAAATCTGGGGTGATATAGTGACCCGTTGGGCCGGATGGAGCAAAGTGCGGGGAGGGGTGGGTATCTCAAGAGGGACATCCCCCGGAAGATAGTCAGTAGAGTGAGTCAGTCTTGTAGTTTCCAGCAAGTGGACTTCGCTAACCTTGAGGTCAAGGGGAGTGAACTGGGCGAGAGCCAGAGCAGCGGAGGTGGAAACGGTTCGGAAGGCTTTGAGTGCACGGATAGCGAAGCCACGTTGCAAACTGAGGAGACGACGTTTAACACACTTTTTCCTAGCCGCATGGCCCCAGACCCCAGCGGCATAGGTGATCGTGGGTTCAATGACGTGAGTATATATCGTCCTGATATTTTCGGGATGGGCTCCCCAAGTATTACGGCAGTAGAGTACAAGTTTGTTGAAGATGCGTGAGGATTTGGCGATGACGTGTTGTGCATGTTTAGTGAAGGTGAGGCGTTCGTCCATGATGACACCTAGAAATTTGATGTCACTCTGGAAGTGTAGTGCGTGAGAGTCCATAGTGATGCGGGCCGTTTTTGCCTTTTTAGTAAAAGCAATGGCCTGGGTCTTGGATGGGCTGAAGGTCAACTTGACCCCCTTGCCCCACATCACAATAGACGAGAGTGTTTGTGTAGTGATGGATTGCAGGGTGTCTATATCCTTCGCAGAGGCAACGAGTAAAACGTCATCTGCGAAGGCTTGAAGATGGCATCCGTCCGGTAGTTCAATGTCAAGGAGTTCGTCAAGTATAATGTTCCACAGTATGGGTCCGCAGGTAGATCCCTGAATGCAGCCTTTGGTCATGTGTTTCGACACTCTGGTACCTGCGTGGTCGAGGGTCACAGTCCGGTCTTGAGTATAGTTTTGGATGAGTCCGTAAATATTTTTAGGGCAGTTGATGAGTCTGAGTCTATGGAAGAGGGCGGGCCACCATGCGTTATCGAACGCGGCCTTTATGTCCAGAGAGACCGCCACAGTGTGAAGATGATCAGAGCGGGCCCGTTTAACGGCGCCAATAGCGGCACTGATAGCGGCCGTGGTATTGGTTTGCTGCCGGAATCCGTACTGGTTACGGTTCAGTTTATTGGCTTTATCCGCCCAGTGAGTGACTCGGCGGATAAAAAGCTTTTCCAACAGCTTTCCGAACACCGGCAACAAACCAATAGGCCGATACGAACCAAGTTCACTGTGGTCGGTCTTGTTTGGTTTGGGGATGATTTTAACATACGCCCTCTTCCACTGTCTGGGGAAGTACTGTAGAGTCAGGCAGCGATTCATCAAGTCAGTCACAAGTTGGGGATATAATATTGTAAATTGGAGGCAAATGTCAGATGTAAAATGGTCAAGTCCTGGCGCTCGTTTGGGGTTCATTGTCCTGAGGAGTTCGAGAACTTCCTCACGGTGGAAGGGAAGGTCGTCTTCAGTCGAGGGGAGGTCGCTTGCGTGAGATCTTAAGTCAGTGTGTCTAGGTTCAGTGTCAGGAGAGTCGTCGGGATAAAAGTTGTGGAGTAGTGCTGTCGCGGTCTCTGTCGTGTCTTTGGTGAACCTGTCGCCCACTTTAAGGGTGGTAGGAGGGCGACGTGGAGCCGAATCTTTCAGGAGCCTGTTCGTTAAAGACCAAACATTTTCGCCTGTCTGTAACTGGCAGAACTCCCGAAAGTTCGCCGTAGATGCAGCTTTTAACGACTCCGCGTATGTCTCCTTGAGGGACTTCAGTTCAGCAGCCAAGAGATCGATGGGCTCGTTTTTCTTTTTGGCGCGGTGTAGTTTGTGGTGTTGGTCAATCACTTGTCGTTTGAGTCCGTCCAAATTGTCAGTCCACCAAGGTGGGGAGGCTTTACAGCCAGGGCCCTTTACGGGCATGGACTCCCTGCAAGCGGTGTGTATTGTGTTCGTGATGGAGTCGATGAACTGCTCGAGTTGGAGCGTGTCCAGGGTGTTAATATCAATATCGAGTATTTCGTTGTTAGAGTCGGCTAATTGTGTGAGAAGTGAGGATTTAAAAGTTGACCACTGGGCTTTATTGTTTTTGTACATAAATGTGCTTGTGTTTGTGTATAGTTGAGTGTTGTGTTGGGAGTAGCTGTATGTGTATGTGATAGCGTTGTGTTGGGAGGAAGGACAGGCCGATAAATCAACCTGCCAATCTGTTATGTGTTGGTGTAGACTGTCCGAAGCAAACGTGAGGTCGATGATTGAAGAGCGTACCCGCCCGTGGGTGACAGCCTCGAAAGTGGGGGTGTTGCCTGTATTGCACAGAAAGAGGTCCGTCGAGTGGGCGAGATCGACGACATCGATCCCGCGGTTGTTGGCCCTGTCGCTCTCCCATATAGGATGCCAACCGTTAAAATCGCCGCCCACGATGCGGGGTGTGTGAGGAGTCTCCTTGAGGAAAATCTCAAGGAGATCCATAGTGTTGTGAATGTCTGTGTCGGGTTCGATATATATGGATGCAATGTGAATGGGTTTGTGTCCAACCAACATCCGGACCACACACAGGTTGGGGGAAGAGTATTGGGAAAGACCGATACAATTAACTGTAGGTTTAGTAACGATGCAAGCTTTAACTCTGCCTTTACTAGGGAATTGAAAAATATTGAGACCGCGAATTGATTTAACCTCATTCCCAGCCCCGGTGTATGGTTCAGAGATCAGCGCTATGGTGTGCGTGCTGTTGATGAAGTGTGTGATGAGCTCGTGAAATGAGTGTTTGGATCTGTCTGTGTTGCACTGAAGAAATTCGTTTTTATAAATCCGATCCATAGTCTATGATTTTAGTTAGTCGGCTTCGGACGGATTTCAAGACGGGGCATGATTGTGAAGTCGCGTTGTGTAGTGCGTCGTGTTTGTGGGTGAATTTACCGTTGTGAGCGCAACAATTATAGCACTTGATAGTGTTGTTTGTACCTTTAACAGGGCAGTCGGTTTCCGTGTGGTTGGTAGCGGCACAGTGGGCGCAGCGCAGCTGTCCCGCTCTGCAGTGCTTATGGATGTGGCCGAAGTTGAGGCACTTCCTGCATTGCAGGAACGGAGAGAACTCCTCCGCGTGCACCCTCTGATGGTCGAGGCGCAGGCGCTCCATCCGCATCACAGCGCGGAACAGCCGCGGGCTGGCCAGGAAGACGGCGTTATACATGTCTTCGCGCCGGTTGTTGCTGCGCTTAAATTTAAAAGAGATGTCAGCCAAGGAAAAGGTACTGAACTCAGGGTTTTGCCTCAAGAGGACAGCAACTAGATCGTCCACGGGCATGTCCTTTGCTATCCCCTTGAGGATGAACATAGGCTTCAGTTGTTTGGCGGGCTCAGCCATAACGCGGGAGGTGGGGGATGTATTGATACGTCGCAACGCATCGTCTCGGTCAGAAGCCGCGTCGAACTCCACCCTCAGCTTCCCCTTCGACAATGACACGACTTTAGCCGGGCCATACGAAGCCTCCCGAAAGCTAATACTCTTTCGGAAGGCCTCGACCGCCTCCTGTCTGGTGCCCACCGGATCTTTGGTGGCCACCACTATGGACGGACGCGTGATGTGAGTAGGTGTAGGCTGTGGTTGAGGAAGTAGAGTAGGCCGTGGCTGGTTCTTCTGCTGTTGTTGTTGCTGTAGCGTGGCTGATGTGTCAGATGGCCTGCCGCCAGGTGCAGATGAGGCAGCCACACTAGCGTAATTTCGCGACGGGTTGGTGGGGGCAGCTATCTGACTGCGCAGCTTCTTCACCTCGTTAGTGCAGACCTGTAGTTCTGCTCGAAGTGTGGCGACAGTGGTGGCGTCGACAATGGCTGGTGGATACGTTGGTGAAGGCGCAGATGGAGACGTGGATGAAGATGCGTATGAAGATGTGGTGGACGGTGAATCCATGGAGATGTTGGTGGTGAGTCGGCCGAAGCCCACCACAGCCTTTTTGCATTCGGCCGCAGAGGCTGCAATGGCCTTCTTGTTAGCTGCCGTGACACTTTTCCCTATGAAGGTCAACTTGATGATAGTGTCCGACAGCGTAGAGATGACCCTGCACAAGGAGGCCAGGTCCGTGACCTCGCCGGCAGAGGCCGAGGAGATGGGAAGATCGGCGCTGGTAAACCTGAGCGCGTCTCTCGATTTCGCTGCTTTGGTGGGGGCGGCAACGGTGAGGGCGGCGACGGCGTCAGAGGTCGCAGAGGTGGTGGGAGTCGCGGTCTTCTCTGCAGTGGCGGTGATGCAAGTGGTGGTGACCGCCGCGCAGTGGGTGCCACTGGTGGCGGCGACGGCTCCTGCGGTCGATGCTGTGATGATGGTGGAGCTGTAGATGGCAGAGGTGCAAGTGGTAATACTGACGGCACAGTCAGTGCTAATGGCGTCAGCGATGACTTCTGTGGGTGAAGTGATGGTGGTGTGGGTGTCAGCGGCGCAGGTAGCACATGCAGTACCAGCGGCCATAGTGTTGTCGTCGCTCATCTTTGAAAGCGGTATCTGTCTGTCATTTGTAGAAAAATTTTTTGGGGAGGGGTGGTTTAGGGGGAGAGGGGTGTTCAACCTGGTCAGTTTAATTTGTAAGTATATTACATGTAAATACAAAAATCTAATAAAAATAAATTGGGGGAAGGGGGGAGGGGGGGAAAAAAATATGGAATCAGGTAGGGCCCGGGGAGGACTATACAAGGGAAAAAAGATTTTGAAGAAATCTTTAAAAATGGGGGAGATAACACCAAAAATGTGTAAAAAAGTGGGGGGAGGGGGGTTTTGAGATGCGGTATTTGTAGGTTGCCCTTATAATCGCTTCTCTTGAAAGAACGGAAAAACACTCAGATTCGCTCTAGCTCGCTCCCCCGAGGAGCTACGGGCATTACCAACTTAGTTGGTAATGGCGGCTTGGGTAGCGCCCCCGGGAGAAAATTCGCCAAAAATCGAATCTTCGCGTGAAAAATACAAACTAAACGGCTAGTGTATCTTGAAGAGAAACACTAGCGGACTAAAAAATAAAAAGGGGGGGTCAGCACTATGGGGATGAAGTTATAAGGGGACAAAGTTGAACGATGCTGACAAGTTTCTGCAAATGGGGCTTTTGGAGGGGAAAAAGGGGGTGAATTTAAAAACTGAGACCGGGTACGGACTCAGCGGGCTATAAATAGAGGGGAAGCACAATTAAAATTTTATTTGGGAGGAAATAAGTTTTTAAAAGAAAGGAAATTTTTGGGGGAAAAAGAGGGGGGGTCGGGGGGTTGTGTAATATGTCAGTAGGAGGGCGAAAACGAGACGAATACGTCAACGTTTTCGCCAACGCTGTAGTAAGTCTGTAGCCAAAGTTATTGACGTTCGAATTCTTTGTTTACGTAATTCGAAACTGAAAATAGCTTTTTTGTGGGGGGGATAAGTTAAAAAATTTTAAATTCTACGGGTAACTCTAGATAAAAAAATGATATTGTGAAAATTTGGAAAGTCTACGATGAAAAATGGGGGAGATATTAAGAAAACAAAAACGTAAACAAAGAAAACCACGTTAACAGTACTGTACTGCGGTCGGTTTGTCGGGTACTTTATAATAAAAGGTCTGTTGAAAGATAATTTTGTATGGGGGGTGTAGAAACTAAAAATTGTGGGGCGTAGAAGGAGAGACGGACAAAAGAACCTAATAAATTTTGGGGTAGGTCACCGCTTTCAAAATTTTGCTACGGGGGTCCGAATTTGGTCGGATTTTTGTTTGACCGCAAAATCGTCATAAATCGGCCTGGGCTCGTTGTAAAAGGTCCATTTAAAATGTCCAGGTCTAAAGTGCACTTGAGTCTACTTGTAGAGCATACACTACACTGGGGTCTGATGTTGATAGCCAAAGTGGCGTAACCGCCAAAAACAAGGAAAATTTTTTAACTTCGTCAAAACTCCACTTAAAAATATGAGTGAGGTGTCTATTTGTAGGTCTCCTCTAGGCCTATCCAATGCACTATTAAAACTATTGTGCGTCCCCTTAAACGCAAAAGTTATTTGGGGAAAACACTATTTTTTCATGTTTTTCGGGATTTAAATGCACTTCCCGTAAATTTTTAGAAGAAATTTTTGCACTATTAGATGGAGAAAGTGATTCCGCGTATTATGAGGTATAAAACAGAATTTTATCTCATCTCAAACTAATTTTAAAATTCAAAAAACACTTTTTTCCACTGTTTTTCGATGATTTTAAACTGTTAATCACAAAATTTTTTCAAAATTTTTTCACAGATGGGTGAGGGACGTCAGCGCGCAACTTTTGATGTATAAATCATCACTGTAGCACTACAATATACCAGAAAAACGATTTTTCGAACGCGGAGCTTCGCAAAAACGATCCGTTCGCTATGGCGGCTGGCGCGCGACTGGTTATGTTAGGTTAGGTTAGGTTAGGTTAGGTTAGGTTAGGTTAGGTTAGGTTAGGTTAGGTTAGGTTAGGTTAGGTTAGGTTAGGTTAGGTTAGGTTAGGTTAGGTTAGGTTAGGTTAGGTTAGGTTAGGTTAGGTTAGGTTAGGTTAGGTTAGGTTAGGTTAGGTTAGGTTAGGTTAGGTTAGGTTAGGTTAGGTTAGGTTAGGTTAGGTTAGGTTAGGTTAGGTTAGGTTAGGTTAGGTTAGGTTAGGTTAGGTTAGGTTAGGTTAGGTTAGGTTAGGTTAGGTTAGGTTAGGTTAGGTTAGGTTAGGTTAGGTTAGGTTAGGTTAGGTTAGGTTAGGTTAGGTTAGGTTAGGTTAGGTTAGGTTGGGGTGCTAGCTGCGGAAACCTCCTCGAGAGCCCACCATTTTGTGGGCCGGTGCACCCTGGGCAACTACGGATAGTAATTTTCCACTATTACTATCCGGAGGCCAATATCCGCAGAAGAGGGGCGCGTAAGCGCAGTGGGCGGTGGCTGCGTTGCAGCGTCTAGTTCTGTGTGTCCCGCTGCGCCTCCGTTCGTGGGGTAGCCACTCAGTGGCGCAACCGTACTCCATGATCGGGGGGGCAGTTGGACATATCTGATGCGTGGGCGTGAAAGCGTCATGGTGGGGCGCGTAAGCGCGAGTGTCTCTTGCGCTGGATGTTTCGCCGTCGACTCCTGTCTCGGTGTAGTAGCGTATCCGGGATGGGGGGAGCGGTCGGCCAGCCGGCGCAGAGGTTTGCGCCAAGGTTGGGCGCGGAGGTCGCGGAGCGCCGGCGTGACGGGCGCGGGCCTTAAACTCCAACGTTCGTACTCTGGGCGTCGCAGACGGCGGTTAAGTCCAGGGGGGTCCGGTGGCCGGAGGTACGGGTCGCTCCGGGTACTCCTCTGTTAGCAGAGATGACTTGTGAGCGACCTGATCTCGAGGGATATGGGCCGCTTCTGACTCCTCCGGGGGCTGGGTGTTTCAGTAGACATGTCCTGGCATCCCTCCTCGGTTAGGTGCTTGGTAAAGCGAGCCCATGGGCGGGTTTGAACTGCGGGTACTTGTACCCGCAGACGGGTGGTTGTGCCGAGGCGTCCGCAGTAGTATGCTAACGCGTTCCTGCGGCGCCTATTATACGGCATGGACGGTGGTGGGTTTTAGTGCGGTAGTCCAGCGCTTATCGCTGGGAGTCCCACATAACCCCTTCAAGGGGTATGCGTAAATGCATTTCCCACATAAAAAAAAAAAAAAAAAAAAAAAGGTTAGGTTAGGTTAGGTTAGGTTAGGTTAGGTTAGGTTAGGTTAGGTTAGGTTAGGTTAGGTTAGGTTAGGTTAGGTTAGGTTAGGTTAGGTTTTTTTTTTTTTTTTTTTTTTTTTTTTTTTTTTTTTTTTTATTAATATTCGTTTAGCCACACAAGGTTTCTTATTATTACAATAAAAGTTTTTTATATATAATGAATGGTACAAATTTTCGAATGAGGAGCCCAGACGGAAGCGGCCCCCGCGATTAGATACGATGGACAGCCTCCCCGTGACTCTGATATGATGATGATATTAATGAAATAGTGTGAGGGAGGAAGACACCCAATGCTATTTGATGCATATGAGCGCCGTCCGTCCCCCAAACCACAAATGATGAAATGATGATAAGATTTTTATTCAGGCGGCTCCCCACACCTGAATGTACAATAATCAATCTAAATAAAATTTATACAATACTAAGTAGAAAAGAAAAATGACAAAAATATAAATCAGAGTATAAGTTAAGACTGTAATTATATCTTAATGATGAACTTAATTAGAACATACATTCGAGAAAAACGTAAATTTAACAAGAGCTCTCCTTGTACGAGGCTGACAAAGTATAATATTTGTGATTTGCTGTGAATGTGAGTGAATGTGAAGTGGTATAAATGACTTATGTAATTCTGTTATTATGTGTTATGCAGTAAATAATCAACGTGTTAAAGTCCGAAGTGGTAACAAGTCCAAGAGAGTAGACCCGCCCGGGTTCCGTTTCCGAGATCGGGCTACCCTGCCAAAGCAAAGAAACTCCTATCCTAATAAAACATTCACAGACTTAACCAGAAGAGTAATCTGGAATAGACAAATCAAATCTTTTAAATCCTAATAGGCAATATGTACAATTAGAGATGCTAATGCTTAAATTAAGTTAAAATATTGTAAATAAATAACATATAATAGATAAGATATCTGTATAAATTAAACGAAAGTTACACACAGCGAAAATACTACATGGAGCTATGGAGCTCCTTATAATATAGCAATATAAATCTGAATGACAATTAGATATAGTAGGAGTGTTATATTAAAAACTCCTAAAAGATAAACTCAATAGTATAGATTTAAATAATAGTTATATAAACTAAAAGAATAATATATGAAAGTTTTGATTAAAAAAAAATTCAGCGATATCAATTTAAATAATAGTTAAATATAATAAAAGTAATATTAGAGACTTCTGATAAATAGACATAGTAATATCAATTTAAGTAATAGTTTTTATGTGCAATGAATGAAATAAAGTTTTTCCCGCATAAAGAGCCCAGGGGGAGACGGGACCCGCTAACGTGATACGATGTACGGCCTCCCCGGATTCTAGCTCCCAACACCTGAGTATACAATTATAAATTAAGATTAAATTGATGCAATACTAAGTGGAACAGAAAGATGACTAAAATATAAATCAAAGCGTACACTGCAACATAAATTCAACAAGAGCACTCTTTGTACGAGGCTAACAAAGTATAATACTTGTAATTTGCTGTGAATGTGAGTGAACGTGAAGTGATATATATGACTTATGTAATTGTGTTATCATGTGTTATGCAGTAAACAGTCGACATGTTAAAGGCCGAATGGTAACAAGTCCAAGAGAGTTAACCCGCCCGGGTTCCGTTTCCGGGATCGGACTACCCTGCCAAAGCAAAGAAACTTCCATCCTAATAAAACATTCACAGACTTAACCAGAAGAGTAATCTTGAATAGACAAATCAAATCATTAAATCCTAATAGACAATATGTACAACTAGAGATGCTAATACTGAATTATTAAGTTAAAATATTGTAAATAAATAAGATGTAATAGATAACATATCTGTATAAATTAAACGGAAGTTATATACAGTTAAAATACTACATGGAGCTTATGGAGCTCCTTGTAATATAGCCGTATAAATCTGAATGACAATTAAATATAATAGGAGTGTAATATAAAAACCCCTAAAAGACAAACTCAGTAGTATAGATTTAAATAATAACTAAATATACTAAAGAATATATGAAAATTTTTATAAATAAATTTAGCTATAATAGTTAAATATAATAAAAGTAATGTTTGAGAATTCTGATAAATAAATAAAGCAATATCAATTTA
Organism: Limenitis camilla; assembly: GCA_905147385.1. Classification (NCBI taxonomy): domain Eukaryota; kingdom Metazoa; phylum Arthropoda; class Insecta; order Lepidoptera; family Nymphalidae; genus Limenitis; species Limenitis camilla. The sequence goes on from LR990238.1 coordinate 15,026,722, forward strand.
AATAATAGTTAAATATAATTAAAGTAATGTTTGAGAATTCTGATGAGTAAATAAAGCAATATCAATTTAAATAGTAGTTAAATATAATTAAAGTAATGTTTGAGATTTCTGATAAATAAATAAAGCAATATCAATTTAAATAATAGTTAAATATAATTAAAGTAATGTTTGAGAATTCTGATAAATAAATAAAGCAATATCAATTAAATAATAGTTAAATATAATTAAAGTATATAAATAGCAATATAAAAGAATAAAATAGTGAGATAACACACTATTATAATGTTTAACAATGTTAGCAGAGGTATAGAGCCCCTGATAAAATAAAAAGGCAAAACACAATGAAATTAATTATGAAAAGAAAGTATAGAGCCCCTGATAAAATAAAAAGGCAAAACACAATGGGATAAATTATGAGTATAAGGTATAAAACTCCTAATTAAATAGAGTATTAAGACACAATAGAATAGATTATTGACAAATGAATATGACAGTTGCTAAAAATGATGATGATAAAAAGTGCTAGATATAAATATGAGTATATAATGGGCAATATAATACATGAGATAGTAATTAACATGTATTATATCAACAATCACAATGCTGCTTGACTAGTATTTGCCTGACGAATACTAGATAATGATAGAGAATATGTGACATGTAAATCAATAAGCAAGATAATGTATAAGATAATACAATATAGATTGCTTAAGATAAAAATATAAGGAGTACTAGATATACATAAACAAAATAATATAGGATTAGTATAAATTAAATTAAATAAATCAGAGTACCTATTATTCTTAATTGACAAGTAGGCACGTGAGAGTTCTTAAATAATAATACTACTAAAAGTGGCATTATAATATAATATTAAGTAAAACAATAATTAGTATAAATGATATAAAGAGATTTAACTATCACATGAGTTACTATGAAATAATAAAGTAATCAGTATAAACGTGTATGATAAAAATATTACGTAATATTAACAGCGGACTAATGCAAGTACTCAATGACGTTGCCAGAAACAGGTCCGGCCGTCATGCCTCGTGACGCGATGAGTTAATAATAGGTAGTACCTAGTTATAAATAAAAATAGGCAAAAACATAAATATAAAGCTTATTTGGTATAAAATAAATAATAAAATATTAACTAGCTTAAGTAATAAAAATAGTTAATATAAAGTATGAATAAATAAGATAATGTATGTAATAACAATTGATACAATCCAACCCAAATATATATTCAAATTATAGAACTCCTGACAAAATAAAATAGTACAGCGAAATAGGATAATGCATAAGTGTGTGAACAATTAAATGGTACGGTACCCCTGATAAAGTAAGTAAGCAAAAGCGCATTAGACTGATATTGTGTAAATAAGCGAATTATGTAAAAATTTTCTGAAAGAGTAATTTAGTAAAGACCCAGTAGAATAATGGTTAATTATATAAGAAAATTGACGTATAAATGAATAGCAAAATTATATTTGTGATATAAATGAATATAGATTAAATTAAATAAATGTTGCGCCCTTTAACTAGTACTTGCGTACTAAAAAATAGTATAGAAAATATGACATGTAAATCAATAAAACAATTTAAAATAAATAAGATAAGATAAAGTGATATATTGAGCAGTTGTAATAAGTAGTAACGGTAAGAGTACTGGATATATGTCACGTAAAATGATAGTCAGTATAAATAATGTATTGAGTAATTTAGCTAGCGCATGAGTTACTATAAAATAATAACATTAATCGATATAAACGTATATGAGCAAATTATTGCGTAACATTTATAACAACAAATGCAGGTACATATTGACCTTGCCAGGAATAGGCGCAGGCGGTGTGTCACATGACGCAATACCGTGATGCCACACCGACAAGATGTAATGCGTGGGACAAGGATAGCGCTATGCAAAGAGTAAAAGGAGTGAATAGGTCGAAGTCGCGAAACTTAGGGTTCGGTGGACAACAACATCGAACCCTAGACTTTACTATATATGATAACTAGTTTAAATTAATCAATAAAATAAAATATTAAGCAGTTTGACAAATATATAATAATATTAATATTAAGAAAAATAAAATAGTTTATAAAAAGTAGTTGTTATAAATATAAATAAGCAAAAACATGTATAATGTTTAATATAGAATAAATAATAAGGTATTAAGTAGCTTAAGTAATAAAATAGTTAATATAAAAATATGAATAAGTAAGATAGTGTATTAAATAGTATTGATATATTATAAATAAAATAAGAAATTGAGCAGTTTGAATAATAAAAATATTAAATAATAAAAATAGTTAATAAAATAAAATGTATGCGCAAAGTACTTTATAAAATAATAATAGTATAAACAAATAGAGCAAGTCATATTTAGAATTAATCAAGTAGAAAACCAACAACAACCAACAACATATGAATTATTCGAGGAAGAAAAGATAATAAATAACTTTTACCATAGTGCGGAACCTCACCGCAATAACGGAAGGGTAAGCGCCTCATCGAAGCGACGGCACCGCACGCAGCGATGCACGGACCGGCAACACCGCGAGCGCCCCGAGCGCTGGCGCGTACGTATATATAAAAAAATAGAACGACAACAATATTAAAATGTCTGTATGTAAATAATTATTTTGTATGAGAAATTAAAGAAATATATTAGTTAAGTAATGGGTTATGGGTGTTGAGTTGTTTAAATTGTATGTGTGGAGTATTAATGAAATTAGTAGTAAAATGTTATATTATTAACTTACGAAATTTCTTAAAATTTAATTAAAGTTGTAAAAACATAATTAAAATAAATTTATAAATCAGTTAAGTATGATGCCTCGAATGCTGAGAGGACGTAGAGATGAATAATATAGTTAAATAAAATAACAGAAAATTAAAATATAATAAAATACAACGACCAAAGCAAGTACAACCCGAAGACATGAGTAGTATATACTTTTAATGACGGCGTCGGCGTGAGCGACTCGAGGCGCTCGTCCGCCGACCGGTTTTTTGTTTACGTTTGGATTATATATATAAAATATTTTGTAAGATTTTGTCTGTATACTTATTATTTTAAAATATGAAAATTATATTAAATATTAAAAATTTTATATTAAGAATACTTGCGATGTTCGCTATAAAAATAGAATAATAATATTATTGGTTTGATAGAAATATTACCCCTCTACGCCCCCACAGGGGAGCTGAAGTCGATGCGGTTGGCGATGCGTTTTTGCATGGCCTGCCGCACCGAACAACTATTCGAGGTTGCCAGATGGTTCGTGCTAGATTTTTTCGCATTATTCGGGAATTTAACGTTAACGAGGTGGCAATTGTAACATTTTGCAGAGGCGCCCTCGCCCTTCGCCGGGCAGTCGGCCGCCCCATGGCCAGATCCAGCGCAGAATGCACAGGTGGTTTCTTCTGCCTTGCAGTTTTTGCGGGTGTGCCCAAACTGCAGGCAGGAGCCGCATTGTATGAAAGGACTGAAGTCCGCTACGTGCACGCGCTGGTAGTCCACCCCGAGGCGGCCGGCTCTCATGGCGAAGTGCCATACCTGAGGGTGCACAATAAATATGGCGTTGTACAGAGATGGGTTTCTATTTTTCTGTTTAAATTTAAATTTTAAGTCTTCCGGGGCGCAGATAAGATCTTGGATTCCCTCGTTCTGTTTAACTATAAGATGCTCCAAGTCTTCGGTCGGCACATCTCCCGGCACGCCCTTCAAGATCATCATTGGCCTAAGGTTATTGGCCACTTGGACGTCCACCTGAGATACGGGCGACCCGTGCAGTTTGATGTATGTGTCGTCTCTGTGGGTGTGGCTGTCAAATTCCACACGGAGTCTGCCGTTCGAAAGCGGCTGTACCCGAGAGGGTGTGTAGTTCGAGTTTTTGAAGTCAGCAGACTTTCTAAAAGCCTGCAGGGCCTCCTCTTGCGTAGAAACTGGCGTCTTTGGTGTGACTATAATAGCCGGTTTAGCCAGACTTGTTCTTGTAGGAGCTGGTTTTGCGGAGGGGCTGGTGGCAGGTCGGCCCGCCATATCAGCGTAAGATGGTTCCGAGGGAGAAGTGCGCGCCTGTCCGATGCTGTCTCCCCTCGTAGCAAGTCTTCGGAATTCTTCCCTAACACATGCCACGAGGTCCCTTTTGAGGGCCTTGGTGGACTCCTCCGAGATGGTCACGATGTTGGAGGAGGAGGCAGCTGCGGGGGTAGAAACGGTCACAGTCCCTGTCTCAGCAGCCGAAGAAGACAAAGGCAGAGAGGTGGCCGCGGAAGCTGGAGTGGTTGTATCATCATTAGCAGGGGCCACTGCCCCTGGCACCACAAAAGTGAATGGCTTCACCTGTGCTAATCTTCTAAAAGTGAAGGCGCACTTCCTTATCTCTTCAGCCGAGTCAACAATGATTTTCTTATTCGCGGCTGTCACGCTTTTCCCAGCATAAACAGCTTGGGTAATTGTGCTGACCAAGTCGTTAATCGCGAAGACCAAAGAGTAACCATCCACTACATCCTTTGCAAAGGATGTGATCACTGGCTCAGTCATTTTGTTTATTTACAATAAAAATAAAAATAAATAAATGTCACAAGCAAACCCGCATGAAATCACCAAAGTTAAAAGTATACGTTTTAAATGTAAAGAAATTTTACTTAAAAGGTCCTAAGCGCCACTATGAATGTTAATACCTGTATGTACGAAATATTAATAAACACAAAAACTATAAGGGCTAAAATTCTGATTATTGATGCGTTTGAGAGAGTATTAAATGGGCTATTGATATTAATTAAAGTCTGTAAAGTTAGCACTTCAGGTAGTTTGTAATTATATAGTAAAGTTTGAGTCACTGAAAATCGATAATGGCACTTATTAAATAGCGAATAACTCTGGAAATAAACGTCGCATTAAAATTTAGAAACCACTTTCACAATCTGAAGGATCCAAAGTATCTAGTGCACTAAGTCTTTGCTTCCTGGGTTTGCCTGGAAATTTCGCAAAAATGGTATGTTGTCCAGGTTTTTGCGTAATAACTTCGGATTTCGTACAGTGAAAATTCCAAATGTGGTGTAGTTAGAAAGCCTATGAGATAGCGCTTCTAGTGGTATAATAAAAACAGTGGGTCGTGGCGACTGATCTCACGCCGCACGCTGTTTTAGTTGTGGATTCACTGTTTCTACCCAGTTTTTCAGCGATCTCTCACCAATCTGAAGGAAATCTTTCAAAATTTTTATGTCCTAGGAGAGGTCTTACTTATCACTATAACACTATGTACTTTATTTACACTTAACACTAAAAAATCTATTTTTTAAACACCAAAAACTAAAAAAATTGTCTAATATTTACACTTTTTCGTCTATAACTTTTAAAGTACTTGTCCGATTTTAATAATTCTTTCACTAATATGTAGGGTGTTTAAGCGCGCATCCATTGATATAAAAATCAAGACGCTGCGACCGCGGAAACCTATTTTTCCGGATTTTAGACCGTTTTAAGTCGATTTTTCGAGTGCGGAGCGATGTAGGGAGCGTCCGTTCGCTACCGCGGTTAGGTTAGGTTAGGTTAGGTTAGGTTAGGTTAGGTTAGGTTAGGTTAGGTTAGGTTAGGTTAGGTTAGGTTAGGTTAGGTTAGGTTAGGTTAGGTTAGGTTAGGTTAGGTTAGGTTAGGTTAGGTTAGGTTAGGTTAGGTTAGGTTAGGTTAGGTTAGGTTAGGTTAGGTTAGGTTAGGTTAGGTTAGGTTAGGTTAGGTTAGGTTAGGTTAGGTTAGGTTAGGTTAGGTTAGGTTAGGTTAGGTTAGGTTAGGTTAGGTTAGGTTAGGTTAGGTTAGGTTAGGTTAGGTTAGGTTAGGTTAGGTTAGGTTAGGTTAGGTTAGGTTAGGTTAGGTTAGGTTAGGTTAGGTTAGGTTAGGTTAGGTTAGGTTAGGTTAGGTTAGGTTAGGTTAGGTTAGGTTAGGTTAGGTTAGGTTAGGTTAGGTTAGGTTAGGTTAGGTTAGGTTAGGTTAGGTTAGGTTAGGTTAGGTTAGGTTAGGTTAGGTTAGGTTAGGTTAGGTTAGGTTAGGTTAGGTTAGGTTAGGTTAGGTTAGGTTAGGTTAGGTTAGGTTAGGTTAGGTTAGGTTAGGTTAGGTTAGGTTAGGTTAGGTTAGGTTAGGTTAGGTTAGGTTAGGTTAGGTTAGGTTAGGTTAGGTTAGGTTAGGTTAGGTTAGGTTAGGTTAGGTTAGGTTAGGTTAGGTTAGGTTAGGTTAGGTTAGGTTAGGTTAGGTTAGGTTAGGTTAGGTTAGGTTAGGTTAGGTTAGGTTAGGTTAGGTTAGGTTAGGTTAGGTTAGGTTAGGTTAGGTTAGGTTAGGTTAGGTTAGGTTAGGTTAGGTTAGGTTAGGTTAGGTTAGGTTAGGTTAGGTTAGGTTAGGTTAGGTTAGGTTAGGTTAGGTTAGGTTAGGTTAGGTTAGGTTAGGTTAGGTTAGGTTAGGTTAGGTTAGGTTAGGTTAGGTTAGGTTAGGTTAGGTTAGGTTAGGTTAGGTTAGGTGAGGTTAGGTTAGGTTAGGTTAGGTTAGGTTAGGTTAGGTTAGGTTAGGTTAGGTTAGGTTAGGTTAGGTTAGGTTAGGTTAGGTTAGGTTAGGTTAGGTTAGGTTAGGTTAGGTTAGGTTAGGTTAGGTTAGGTTAGGTTAGGTTAGGTTAGGTTAGGTTAGGTTAGGTTAGGTTAGGTTAGGTTAGGTTAGGTTAGGTTAGGTTAGGTTAGGTTAGGTTAGGTTAGGTTAGGTTAGGTTAGGTTAGGTTAGGTTAGGTTAGGTTAGGTTAGGTTAGGTTAGGTTAGGTTAGGTTAGGTTAGGTTAGGTTAGGTTAGGTTAGGTTAGGTTAGGTTAGGTTAGGTTAGGTTAGGTTAGGTTAGGTTAGGTTTTTTTTTTTTTTTTTTTATTAATATTCGTTTAGCCACACAAGGTTTCTTATTATTACAATAAAAGTTTTTTATATATAATGAATGGTACAAATTTTCGAATGAGGAGCCCAGACGGAAGCGGTCCCCGCGATTAGATACGATGGACAGCCTCCCCGTGACTCTGATATGATGATGATATTAATGAAATAGTGTGAGGGAGGAAGACACCCAATGCTATTTGATGCATATGAGCGCCGTCCCTCCCCCAAACCACAAATGATGAAATGATGATAAGATTTTTATTCAGGCGGCTCCCGACACCTGAATGTACAATAGTCAATCTAAATAAAATTTATACAATACTAATTAGAAAAGAAAAATGACAAAAATATAAATCAAGGCTGTAATTATATCTTAATGATGAACTTAATTAGAACATACATTCGAAAAAAATAAAAAGATTAAACATAATTTAACAAGAGCTCTCCTTGTACGAGGCTGACAAAGTATAATATTTGTGATTTGCTGTGAATGTGAGTGAACGTGAAGTGGTATAAATGACTTATGTAATTCTGTTATTATGTGTTATGCAGTAAATAATCAACATGTTAAAGTCCGAAGTGGTAACAAGTCCAAGAGAGTAGACCCGCCCGGGTTCCATTTCCGAGATCGGGCTACCCTGCCAAAGCAAAGAAACTCCTATCCTAATAAAACATTCACAGACTTAACCAGAAGAGTAATATGGAATAGACAAATCAAATCATTAAATCCTAATAGGCAATATGTACAACTAGAGATGCTAATGCTTAAATTAAGTTAAAATATTGTAAATAAATAACATATAATAGATAAGATATCTGTATAAATTAAACGAAAGTTACACACAGCGAAAATGCTACATGGAGCTATGGAGCTCCTTGTAATATAGCCGTATAAATCTGAATGACAATTAGATATAGTAGGAGTGTTATATTAAAAACTCCTAAAAGATAAACTCAATAGTATAGATTTAAATAATAGTTAAATAAACTAAAAGAAAAATATATGAAAGTTTTGATAAATAAATTCAGCGATATCAATTTAAATAATAGTTAAATATAATAAAAGTAATATTAGAGACTTCTGATAAATAGACATAGTAATATCAATTTAAGTAATAGTTTTTATGTGCAATGAATGAAATAAAGTTTTTCCCGCATAAAGAGCCCAGGGGGAGACGGGACCCGCTAACGTGATACGATGTACGGCCTCCCCCGGATTCTAGCTCCCAACACCTGAATATACAATTATAAATTTAGATTGAATTGATGCAATACTAAGTGGAACAGAAAGATGACTAAAATATAAATCAAAGCATACATTGCAACATAAATTCAACAAGAGCACTCTTTGTACGAGGCTGATAAAGTATAATACTTGTAATTTGCTGTGAATGTGAGTGAACGTAAAGTGATATATATGACTTATGTAATTGTGTTATCATGTGTTATGCAGTAAACAGTCGACATGTTAAAGGCCGAATGGTAACAAGTCCAAGAGAGTTAACCCGCCCGGGTTCCGTTTCCGGGATCGGACTACCCTGCCAAAGCAACGAAACTTCCATCCTAATAAACATTCACAGACTTAACCAGAAGAGTAATCTTGAATAGACAAATCAAATCATTAAATCCTAATAGACAATATGTACAACTAGAGATGCTAATACTGAATTATTAAGTTAAAATATTGTAAATAAATAAGATGTAATAGATAACATATCTGTATAAATTAAACGGAAGTTATATACAGTTAAAATACTACATGGAGCTTATGGAGCTCCTTGTAATATAGCCGTATAAATCTGAATGACAATTAAATATAATAGGAGTGTTATATAAAAACCCCTAAAAGACAAACTCAATAGTATAGATTTAAATAATAACTAAATATACTAAAGAATATATGAAAATTTTTATAAATAAATTTAGCAATAATAGTTAAATATAATAAAAGTAATGTTTGAGAATTCTGATAAATAAATAAAGCAATATCAATTTAAATAATAGTTAAATATAATTTAAGTAATGTTTGAGAGTTCTGATGAGTAATAAAGCAATATCAATTTAAATAGTAGTTAAATATAATTAAAGTAATGTTTGAGAGTTCTGATAAATAAATAAAGCAATATCAATTTAAATAATAGTTAAATATAATTAAAGTAATGTTTGAGAATTCTGATAAATAAATAAAGCAATATCAATTAAATAATAGTTAAATATAATTAAAGTATATAAATAGCAATATTAAAAGAATAAAATAGTGAGATAACACACTATTATAATGTTTAACAATGTTAGCAGAGGTATAGAGCCCCAGATAAAATAAAAAGGCAAAACACAATGAAATTAATTGTGAAAAGAAAGTATAGAGCCCCTGATAAAATAAATAGGCAAAACGCAATGGGATAAATTATGAGTATAAGGTATAAAACTCCTAATTAAATAGAGTATTAAGACACAATAGAATAGATTATTGACAAATGAATATGACAGTTGCTAAAAATGATGATGATAAAAGGTGCTAGATATAAATATGAGTATATAATGGGCAATATAATACATGAGATAGTAATTAACATGTATTATATCAACAATCACAATGCTGCTTGACTAGTATTTGCCTGACGAATACTAGATAATGATAGAGAATATGTGATATGTAAATCAATAAGCAACATAATGTATAAGATAATACAATATAGATTACATAAGATAATACAATATAGATTACATAAGATAAAAATATAAGGAGTACTAGATATACATAAACAAAATAATATAGGATTAGTATAAATTAAATTAAATAAATCAGAGTACCTATTATTCTTAATTGACAAGTAGGCACGTGAGAGTTCTTAAATAATAATACTACTAAAAGTGGCATTATAATATAATATTAAGTAAAACAATAATTAGTATAAATGATATAAAGAGATTTAACTATCACATGAGTTACTATGAAATAATAAAGTAATCAGTATAAACGTGTATGATAAGAATATTACGTAATATTAACAGCGGACTAATGCAAGTACTCAATGACGTTGCCAGAAACAAGTCCGGCCGTCATGCCTCTTGACGCGATGAGTTAATAATAGGTAGTACCTAGTTATAAATATAAATAGGTAAAAACATAAATATAAAGCTTATTTGGTATAATATAAATAATAAAATATTAACTAGCTTAAGTAATAAAAATAGTTAATATAAAGTATGAATAAATAAGATAATGTATGTAATAACAATTGATACGATCCAACCCAAACATATATTCAAATTATAGAACCCCTGACAAAATAAAATAGTACAGCGAAATAGGATAATGCATAAGTGTGTAAACAATTAAATGGTACGGTACCCCTGATAAAGTAAGTAAGCAAAAGCGCATTAGACTGATATTGTGTATATAAGCGAATTATTTAAAATTTTCTGAAAGAGTAATTTAGTAAAGACCCAGTAGAATAATGGTTAATTATATAAGAAAATTGACGTATAAATAGATAGCAAAATTATATTTGTGATATAAATGAATATAGATTAAATTAAATAAATGTTGCGCCCTTTAACTAGTACTTGCGTACTAAAAGATAGTATAGAAAATATGACATATAAATCAATAAAACAATTTAAAATAAATAAGATAAGATAAAGTGATATATTGAGCAGTTGTAATAAGTAGTAACGATAAAAGTACTGGATATATGTCACGTAAAATGATAGTCAGTATAAATAATGCATTGAGTAATTTAGCTAGCGCATGAGTTACTATAAAATAATGACATTAATCGATATAAACGTATATGAGCAAATTATTGCGTAACATTTACAACAACAAATGCAAGTACATATTGACCCTGCCAGGAATAGGCGCAGGCGGTGTGCCACATGACGCAATACCGTGATGCCACACCGACAAGATGTAATGCGTGGGACAAGGATAGCGCTATGCAAAGAGTAAAAGGAGTGAATAGGTCGAAGTCGCGAAACTTAGGGTTCGGTGGACAACAGCATCGAACCCTAGACTTTACTATATATGATAACTAGTTTAAATTAATTAATAAAATAAAATATTAAGCAGTTTGACAAATATATAATAATATTATTATTAAAAAAAAAAAAAAAAAAAAAAAAAAAAAAAAAAAAAAAAAAAAAAAAAAAAAAAAAAATAAAATAAAATAGTTTATAAAAAGTAGTTGTTATAAATATAAATAAGCAAAAGCATGTATAATGTTTAATATAGAATAAATAATAAGGTATTAAGTAGCTTAAGTAATAAAATAGTTAATATAAAAATATAAATAAGTAAGATAGTGTATTAAATAGTATTGATATGATATAAATAAAATAAGATATTGAGCAGTTTGAATAATAAAAATATTAAAGTAATCAATATAAACGTGTATGATAAAAATATTACGTAATATTAACAGCGGACTAATGCAAGTACTCAATGACGTTGCCAGAAACAAGTCCGGCCGTCATGCCTCGTGACGCGATGAGTTAATAATAGGTAGTACCTAGTTATAAATATAAATAGGCAAAAACATAAATAGAAAGCTTATTTGGTATAAAATAAATAATAAAATATTAACTAGCTTAAGTAATAAAAATAGTTAATATAAAGTATGAATAAATAAGATAATGTATGTAATAACAATTGATACAATCCAACCCAAATATATATTCAAATTATAGAACTCCTGACAAAATAAAATAGTATAGCGAAATAGGATAATGCATAAGTGTGTGAACAATTAAATGGTACGATACCCCTGATAAAGTAAGTAAGCAAAAGCGCATTAGACTGATATTGTGTGTATAAGCGAATTATTTAAAAATTTTCTGAAAGAGTAATTTAGTAAAGACCCAATAGAATAATGGTTAATTATATAAGAAAATTGACGTATAAATAGATAGCAAAATTATATTTGTGATATAAATGAATATAGATTAAATTAAATAAATGTTGCGCCCTTTAGCTAGTACTTGCGTACTAAAAAATAGTATAGAAAATATGACATATAAATCAATAAAACAATTTAAAATAAATAAGATAAGATAGTGATATATTGAGCAGTTGTAATAAGTAGTAACGATAAAAGTACTGGATATAAGTGTGAATATAAGTGATCAAAATAATGTATGGAATAATAAATAAATAAGTAAGATCGTAACAATATAATGTCACGTAAAATGATAGTCAGTAAAAATAATGTATTGAGTAATTTAGCTAGCGCATAAGTTACTATGAAATAATAACATTAATCGATATAAACGTATATGAGCTAATTATTGCGTAACATTTACAACAACAAATGCAAGTACATATTGACCTTGCCAGGAATAGGCGCAGGCGGTGTGTCACATGACGCAATACCGTGATGCCACACCGACAAGATGTAATGCGTGGGACAAGGATAGCGCTATGCAAAGAGTATAGGGAGTGAATAGGTCGAAGTCGCGAAACTTAGGGTTCGGTGGACAACAGCATCGAACCCTAGACTTTACTATATATGATAACTAGTTTAAATTAATTAATAAAATAAAATATTAAGCAGTTTGACAAATATATAATAATATTAATATTAAAAAAAAATAAAATAGTTTATAAAAAGTAGTTGTTATAAATATAAATAAGCAAAAACATGTTTAATGTTTAATATAGAATAAATAATAAGGTATTAAGTAGCTTAAGTAATAAAATAAAATAGTTAATATAAAAATATGAATAAGTAAGATAGTGTATTAAATAGTATTGATATGATATAAATAAAATAAGATATTGAGCAGTTTGAATAATAAAAATATTAAAGTAATCAATATAAACGTGTATGATAAAAATATTACGTAATATTAACAGCGGACTAATGCAAGTACTCAATGACGTTGCCAGAAACAAGTCCGGCCGTCATGCCTCGTGACGCGATGAGTTAATAATAGGTAGTACCTAGTTATAAATATAAATAGACAAAAACATAAATATAAAGCTTATTTGGTATAAGATAAATAAAAAAAAAAAATATTAACTAGCTTAAGTAATAAAAATAGTTAATATAAAGTATGAATAAATAAGATAATGTATGTAATAACAATTGATACAATCCAACCCAAATATATATTCAAACTATAGAACTCCTGACAAAATAAAATAGTACAGCGAAATAGGATAATGCATAAGTGTGTGAACAATTAAATGGTACGGTACCCCTGATAAAGTAAGTAAGCAAAAGCGCATTAGACTGATATTGTGTATATAAGCGAATAATTTAAAAATTTTCTGAAAGAGTAATTTAGTAAAGACCCAGTAGAATAATGGTTAATTATATAAGAAAATTGACTTATAAATATATAGCGAAATTATATTTGGGATATAAATGAATATAAATTAAATTAAATAAATGTTGCGCCCTTTAACTAGTACTTGCGTACTAAAAGATAGTATAGAAAATATGACATATAAATTAATAAAACAATTTAAAATAAATAAGATAAGATAAAGTGATATATTGAGCAGTTGTAATAAGTAGTAACGGTAAAAGTACTGGATATAAATGTGAATATGTGATCAAAATAATGTATGGAATAATAAATAAATAAGTAAGATCGTAACAATATAATGTCACGTAAAATAATAGTTAGTATAAATAATGTATTGAGTAATTTAGCTAGCGCATGAGTTACTATGAAATAATAACATTAATCGATATAAACATATATGAGCAAATTATTGCGTAACATTTACAACAACAAATGCAAGTACATATTGACCTTGCCAGGAATAGGCGCAGGCGGTGTGTCACATGACGCAATACCGTGATGCCACACCGACAAGATGTAATGCGTGGGACAAGGATAGCGCTATGCAAAGAGTAAAAGGAGTGAATAGGTCGAAGTCGCGAAACTTAGGGTTCGGTGGACAACAACATCAAACCCTAGACTTTACTATATATGATAACTAGTTTAAATTAATTAATAAAATAAAATATTAAGCAGTGTGACAAATATATAATAATATTAATATTAAAAAAATAAAAATAAAATAGTTTATAAAAAGTAGTTATAAATATAAATAAGCAAAAACATGTATAATGTTTAATATAGAATAAATAATAAGGTATTAAGTAGCATAAGTAAAAAAAAAAAAAAAAAAATAGTTAATATAAAAATATGAATAAGTAAGATAGTGTATTAAATAGTATTGATATGATATAAATAAAATAAGATATTGAGCAGTTTGAATAATAAAAATATTAAATAATAAAAATAGTTAATAAAATAAAATGTATCTGCGCAAAGTACTTTATAAAATAATAATAGTATAAACAAATAGAGCAAGTCATATTTAGAATTAATCAAGTAGAGAACCAACAACAACATGTGAATTATTCGAGGAAGAAAAGATAATAAATAACTTTTACCATAGTGCGGAACCTCACCGCGATAACGGAAGGGTAAGCGCCTCATCGAAGCGACGGCACCGCACGCAGCGATGCACGGACCGGCAACACCGCGAGCGCCCCGAGCGCTGGCGCGTACGTATATATAAAAAAAAATAGAACGACAACAATATTAAAATGTCTGTATGTAAATAATTATTTTGTATGAGAAATTAAAGAAATATATTAGTTAAGTAATGGGTTATTGGTGTTGAGTTGTTTAAATTGTATGTGTGGAGTATTAATGAAATTAGTAGTAAAATGTTATATTATTAACTTACGAAATTTCTTAAGATTTAATTAAAGTTGTGAAAACATAATTAAAAATAAATTTATAAATCAGTTAAAGTACGATGCCTCGAATGCTGAGAGGACGTAGAGATAAATAATATAGTTAAATAAAATAGCAGAAAGTTAACATATAATAAAATACAACGACCAAAGCAAGTACAACCCGAAGACATGAGTAGTATATACTTTTAATGACGGCGTCGGCGTGAGCGACTCGAGGCGCTCGTCCGCCGACCGGTTTTTTGTTTACGTTTGGATTATATATATAAAATATTTTGTAAGATTTTGTCTGTATACTTATTATTTTAAAATATGAAAATTATATTAAATATTAAAAAATTTTATATTAAGAATACTTGCGATGTTCGCTATGAAAATAGAATAATAATATTATTGGTCTCTACGCCCCCACAGGGGAGCTGAAGTCGATGCGGTTGGCGATGCGTTTTTGCATGGCCTGCCGCACCGAACAACTATTCGAGGTTGCCAGATGGTTCGTGCTAGCTTTTTTCGCATTGTTCGGGAATTTAACGTTAACGAGGTGGCAATTGTAACATTTTGCAGAGGCGCCCTCGCCCTTCGCCGGGCAGTCGGCCGCCCCATGGCCAGATCCAGCGCAGAATGCACAGGTGGTTTCTTCTGCCTTGCAGTTTTTGCGGGTGTGCCCAAACTGCAGGCAGGAGCCGCATTGTATGAAAGGACTGAAGTCCGCTACGTGCACGCGCTGGTAGTCTACCCCGAGGCGGCCGGCTCTCATGGCGAAGTGCCACACCTGAGGGTGCACAATAAATATGGCGTTGTACAGAGATGGGTTTCGATTCTTCTGCTTAAATTTGAATTTCAAGTCTTCTGGTGCGCATATGAGATCTTGAATCCCCTCGTTTTGATTGATTATCAGATGTTCCAGGTCGTCAATCGGCACATCTCCTGGAACTCCCTTGAGTATAATCATTGGCCTGAGGTTGTTGGCAATTTGGACCTCCACCTGTGACGTGGGCGATCCCTGGAGCTTAATGTATGCGTCATTTCGGTGAACATTATTGTCAAACTCCACCCTAAGGTTGAAATTAGACAGAGGCTGTACTTTAGATGGGGTGTACTTGGAGTTTTTAAAATCCGCCGACTTCCTAAATGCCTGAA
>LR990238.1:15047500-15055000 GCA_905147385.1 Limenitis camilla
AGATTTAAATAATAACTAAATATACTAAAGAATATATGAAAATTTTTATAAATAAATTTAGCAATAATAGTTAAATAAAATAAAAGTAATGTTTGAGAATTCTGATAAATAAATAAAGCAATATCAATTTAAATAATAGTTAAATATAATTAAAGTAATGTTTGAGAATTCTGATGAGTAAATAAAGCAATATCAATTTAAATAGTAGTTAAATATAATTAAAGTAATGTTTGAGAGTTCTGATAAATAAATAAAGCAATATCAATTTAAATAATAGTTAAATATAATTAAAGTAATGTTTGAGAATTCTGATAAATAAATAAAGCAATATCAATTAAATAATAGTTAAATATAATTAAAGTATATAAATAGCAATATAAAAGAATAAAATAGTGAGATAACACACTATTATAATGTTTAACAATGTTAGCAGAGGTATAGAGCCCCTGATAAAATAAAAAGGCAAAACACAATGAAATTAATTATGAAAAGAAAGTATAGAGCCCCTGATAAAATAAAAAGGCAAAACACAATGGGATAAATTATGAGTATAAGGTATAAAACTCCTAATTAAATAGAGTATTAAGACACAATAGAATACATTATTGACAAATGAATATGACAGTTGCTAAAAATGATGATGATAAAAGGTGCTAGATATAAATATGAGTATATAATGGGCAATACAATACATGAGATAGTAATCAACATGTATTATATCAACAATCACAATGCTGCTTGACTAGTATTTGCCTGACGAATACTAGATAATGATAGAGAATATGTGACATGTAAATCAATAAGCAAGATAATGTATAAGATAATACAATATAGATTGCTTAAGATAAAAATATAAGGAGTACTAGATATACATAAACAAAATAATATAGGATTAGTATAAATTAAATTAAATAAATCAGAGTACCTATTATTCTTAATTGACAAGTAGGCACGTGAGAGTTCTTAAATAATAATACTACTAAAAGTGGCATTATAATATAATATTAAGTAAAACAATAATTAGTATAAATGATATAAAGAGAGTTACTATGAAATAATAAAGTAATCAGTATAAACGTGTATGATAAAAATATTACGTAATATTAACAGCGGACTAATGCAAGTACTCAATGACGTTGCCAGAAACAAGTCCGGCCGTCCTGCCTCGTGACGCGATGAGTTAATAATAGGTAGTACCTAGTTATAAATAAAAATAGGCAAAAACATAAATATAAAGCTTATTTGGTATAAAATAAATAATAAAATATTAACTAGCTTAAGTAATAAAAATAGTTAATATAAAGTATGAATAAATAAGATAATGTATGTAATAACAATTGATACAATCCAACCCAAATATATATTCAAATTATAGAACCCCTGACAGAATAAAATAGTACAGCGAAATAGGATAATGCATAAATGTGTGAACAATTAAATGGTACGGTACCCCTGATAAAGTAAGTAAGCAAAAGCGCATTAGACTGATATTGTGTAAATAAGCGAATTATTTAAAAGTTTTCTGAAAGAGTAATTTAGTAAAGACCCAGTAGAATAATGGTTAATTATATAAGAAAATTGACGTATAAATAGATAGCAAAATTATATTTGTGATATAAATGAATATAGATTAAATTAAATAAATGTTGCACCCTTTAACTAGTACTTGCGTACTAAAAAATAGTATAGAAAATATGACATGTAAATCAATAAAACAATTTAAAATAAATAAGATAAGATAAAGTGATATATTGAGCAGTTGTAATAAGTAGTAACGGTAAAAGTACTGGATATATGTCACGTAAAATGATAGTCAGTATAAATAATGTATTGAGTAATTTAGCTAGCGCATGAGTTACTATGAAATAATAACATTAATCGATATAAACGTATATGAGCAAATTATTGCGTAACATTTATAACAACAAATGCAAGTACATATTGACCTTGCCAGGAATAGGCGCAGGCGGTGTGCCACATGACGCAATACCGTGATGCCACACCGACAAGATGTAATGCGTGGGACAAGGATAGCGCTATGCAAAGAGTAAAAGGAGTGAATAGGTCGAAGTCGCGAAACTTAGGGTTCGGTGGACAACAGCATCGAACCCTAGACTTTACTATATATGATAACTAGTTTAAATTAATTAATAAAATAAAATATTAAGCAGTTTGACAAATATATAATAATATTAATATTAAAAAAATAAAATAAAATAGTTTATAAAAAGTAGTTGTTATAAATATAAATAAGCAAAAACATGTATAATGTTTAATATAGAATAAATAATAAATAATAAGGTATTAAGTAGCTTAAGTAATAAAATAGTTAATATAAAAATATGAATAAGTAAGATAGTGTATTAAATAGTATTGATATGATATAAATAAAATAAGATATTGAGCAGTTTGAATAATAAAAATATTAAAGTAATCAATATAAACGTGTATGATAAAAAAAAAAAAAATATTACGTAATATTAACAGCGGACTAATGCAAGTAATTAATGACCTTGCCAGAAACAAGTCCGGCTGTCATGCCTCGTGACGCGATGAGTTAATAATAGGTAGTACCTAGTTATAAATATAAATAGACAAAAACATAAATATAAAGCTTATTTGGTATAAAATAAATAATAAAATATTAACTAGCTTAAGTAGTAAAAATAGTTAATATAAAGTATGAATAAATAAGATAATGTATGTAATAACAATTGATACAATCCAACCCAAATACATATTCAAATTATAGAACCCCTGACGGAATAAAATAGTACAGCAAAATAGGATAATGCTTAAGTGTGTGAACAATTAAATGGTACGGTACCCCTGATAAAGTAAGTAAGCAAAAGCGCATTAGACTGATATTGTGTATATAAGCGAATCATTTAAAAATTTTCTGAAAGAGTAATTTGGTAAAGACCCAGTAGAATAATGGTTAATTATATAAGAAAATTGACTTATAAATATATAGCGAAATTATATTTGGGATATAAATGAATATAGATTAAATTAAATAAATGTTGCGCCCTTTAACTAGTACTTGCGTACTAAAAGATAGTATAGAAAATATGACATATAAATCAATAAAACAATTTAAAATAAATAAGGTAAGATAAAGTGATATATTGAGCAGTTGTAATAAGTAGTAACGATAAAAGTACTGGATATAAATGTGAATATAAGTTATCAAAATAATGTATGGAATAATAAATAAATAAGTAAGATCGTAACAATATAATGTCACGTAAAATGATAGTTAGTATAAATAATGTATTGAGTAATTTAGCTAGCGCATGAGTTACTATGAAATAATAACATTAATCGATATAAACGTATATGAGCTAATTATTGCGTAACATTTACAACAACAAATGCAAGTACATATTGACCTTGCCAGGAATAGGCGCAGGCGGTGTGTCACATGACGCAATACCGTGATGCCACACCGACAAGATGTAATGCGTGGGACAAGGATAGCGCTATGCAAAGAGTAAAAGGAGTGAATAGGTCGAAGTCGCGAAACTTAGGGTTCGGTGGACAACAACATCGAACCCTAGACTTTACTATATATGATAACTAGTTTAAATTAATTAATAAAATAAAATATTAAGCAGTTTGACAAATATATAATAATATTAATATTAAGAAAAAATAAAATAGTTTATAAAAAGTAGTTGTTATAAATATAAATAAGCAAAAACATGTATAATGTTTAATATAGAATAAATAATAAGGTATTAAGTAGCTTAAGTAATAAAATAGTTAATATAAAAATATTAATAAGTAAGATAGTGTATTAAATGGTATTGATATGATATAAATAAAATAAGAAATTGAGCAGTTTGAATAATAAAAATATTAAATAATAAAAATAGTTAATAAAATAAAATGTATCTGTGCAAAGTACTTTATAAAATAATAATAGTATAAACAAATAGAGCAAGTCATATTTAGAATTAATCAAGTAGAAAACCAACAACAACCAACAACATATGAATTATTCGAGGAAGAAAAGATAATAAATAACTTTTACCATAGTGCGGAACCTCACCGCAATAACGGAAGGGTAAGCGCCTCATCGAAGCGACGGCACCGCACGCAGCGATGCACGGACCGGCAACACCGCGAGCGCCCCGAGCGCTGGCGCGTACGTATATATAAAAAAATAGAACGACAACAATATTAAAATGTCTGTATGTAAATAATTATTTTGTATGAGAAATTAAAGAAATATATTAGTTAAGTAATGGGTTATGGGTGTTGAGTTGTTTAAATTGTATGTGTGGAGTATTAATGAAATTAGTAGTAAAATGTTATATTATTAACTTACGAAATTTCTTAAAATTTAATTAAAGTTGTAAAAACATAATTAAAATAAATTTATAAATCAGTTAAAGTATGATGCCTCGAATGCTGAGAGGACGTAGAGATGAATAATATAGTTAAATAAAATAACAGAAAATTAAAATATAATAAAATACAACGACCAAAGCAAGTACAACCCGAAGACATGAGTAGTATATACTTTTAATGACGGCGTCGGCGTGAGCGACTCGAGGCGCTCGTCCGCCGACCGGTTTTTTGTTTACGTTTGGATTATATATATAAAATATTTTGTAAGATTTTGTCTGTATACTTATTATTTTAAAATATGAAAATTATATTAAATATTAAAAATTTTATATTAAGAATACTTGCGATGTTCGCTATAAAAATAGAATAATAATATTATTGGTTTGATAGAAATATTACCCCTCTACGCCCCCACAGGGGAGCTGAAGTCGATGCGGTTGGCGATGCGTTTTTGCATGGCCTGCCGCACCGAACAACTATTCGAGGTTGCCAGATGGTTCGTGCTAGATTTTTTCGCATTATTCGGGAATTTAACGTTAACGAGGTGGCAATTGTAACATTTTGCAGAGGCGCCCTCGCCCTTCGCCGGGCAGTCGGCCGCCCCATGGCCAGATCCAGCGCAGAATGCACAGGTGGTTTCTTCTGCCTTGCAGTTTTTGCGGGTGTGCCCAAACTGCAGGCAGGAGCCGCATTGTATGAAAGGACTGAAGTCCGCTACGTGCACGCGCTGGTAGTCCACCCCGAGGCGGCCGGCTCTCATGGCGAAGTGCCATACCTGAGGGTGCACAATAAATATGGCGTTGTACAGAGATGGGTTTCTATTTTTCTGTTTAAATTTAAATTTTAAGTCTTCCGGGGCGCAGATAAGATCTTGGATTCCCTCGTTCTGTTTAACTATAAGATGCTCCAAGTCTTCGGTCGGCACATCACCCGGCACGCCCTTCAAGATCATCATTGGCCTAAGGTTATTGGCCACTTGGACGTCCACCTGAGATACGGGCGACCCGTGCAGTTTGATGTATGTGTCGTCTCTGTGGGTGTGGCTGTCAAACTCCACACGAAGTCTGCCGTTCGAAAGCGGCTGTACCCGAGAGGGTGTGTAGTTCGAGTTTTTGAAGTCAGCAGACTTTCTAAAAGCCTGCAGGGCCTCCTCTTGCGTAGAAACTGGCGTCTTTGGTGTGACTATAATAGCCGGTTTAGCCAGACTTGTTCTTGTAGGAGCTGGTTTTGCGGAGGGGCTGGTGGCAGGTCGGCCCGCCATATCAGCGTAAGATGGTTCCGAGGGAGAAGTGCGCGCCTGTCCGATGCTGTCTCCCCTCGTAGCAAGTCTTCGGAATTCTTCCCTAACACATGCCACGAGGTCCCTTTTGAGGGCCTTGGTGGACTCCTCCGAGATGGTCACGATGTTGGAGGAGGAGGCAGCTGCGGGGGTAGAAACGGTCACAGTCCCTGTCTCAGCAGCCGAAGAAGACAAAGGCAGAGAGGTGGCCGCGGAAGCTGGAGTGGTTGTATCATCATTAGCAGGGGCCACTGCCCCTGGCACCACAAAAGTGAATGGCTTCACCTGTGCTAATCTTCTAGTTAGGTTAGGTTAGGTTAGGTTAGGTTAGGTTAGGTTAGGTTAGGTTAGGTTAGGTTAGGTTAGGTTAGGTTAGGTTAGGTTAGGTTAGGTTAGGTTAGGTTAGGTTAGGTTAGGTTAGGTTAGGTTAGGTTAGGTTAGGTTAGGTTAGGTTAGGTTAGGTTAGGTTAGGTTAGGTTAGGTTAGGTTAGGTTAGGTTAGGTTAGGTTAGGTTAGGTTAGGTTAGGTTAGGTTAGGTTAGGTTAGGTTAGGTTAGGTTAGGTTAGGTTAGGTTAGGTTAGGTTAGGTTAGGTTAGGTTAGGTTAGGTTAGGTTAGGATAGGTTAGGTTAGGTTAGGTTAGGTTAGGTTAGGTTAGGTTAGGTTAGGTTAGGTTAGGTTAGGTTAGGTTAGGTTAGGTTAGGTTAGGTTAGGTTAGGTTAGGTTAGGTTAGGTTAGGTTAGGTTAGGTTAGGTTAGGTTAGGTTAGGTTAGGTTAGGTTAGGTTAGGTTAGGTTAGGTTAGGTTAGGTTAGGTTAGGTTAGGTTAGGTTAGGTTAGGTTAGGTTAGGTTAGGTTAGGTTAGGTTAGGTTAGGTTAGGTTAGGTTAGGTTAGGTTAGGTTAGGTTAGGTTAGGTTAGGTTAGGTTAGGTTAGGTTAGGTTAGGTTAGGTTAGGTTAGGTTAGGTTAGGTTAGGTTAGGTTAGGTTAGGTTAGGTTAGGTTAGGTTAGGTTAGGTTAGGTTAGGTTAGGTTAGGTTAGGTTAGGTTAGGTTAGGTTAGGTTAGGTTAGGTTAGGTTAGGTTAGGTTAGGTTAGGTTAGGTTAGGTTAGGTTAGGTTAGGTTAGGTTAGGTTAGGTTAGGTTAGGTTAGGTTAGGTTAGGTTAGGTTAGGTTAGGTCAGGTTAGGTTAGGTTAGGTTAGGTTAGGTTAGGTTAGGTTAGGTTAGGTTAGGTTAGGTTAGGTTAGGTTAGGTTAGGTTAGGTTAGGTTAGGTTAGGTTAGGTTAGGTTAGGTTAGGTTAGGTTAGGTTAGGTTAGGTTAGGTTAGGTTAGGTTAGGTTAGGTTAGGTTAGGTTAGGTTAGGTTAGGTTAGGTTAGGTTAGGTTAGGTTAGGTTAGGTTAGGTTAGGTTAGGTTAGGTTAGGTTAGGTTAGGTTAGGTTAGGTTAGGTTAGGTTAGGTTAGGTTAGGTTAGGTTAGGTTAGGTTAGGTTAGGTTAGGTTAGGTTAGGTTAGGTTAGGTTAGGTTAGGTTAGGTTAGGTTAGGTTAGGTTAGGTTAGGTTAGGTTAGGTTAGGTTAGGTTAGGTTAGGTTAGGTTAGGTTAGGTTAGGTTAGGTTAGGTTAGGTTAGGTTAGGTTAGGTTAGGTTAGGTTAGGTTAGGTTAGGTTAGGTTAGGTTAGGTTAGGTTAGGTTAGGTTAGGTTAGGTTAGGTTAGGTTAGGTTAGGTTAGGTTAGGTTAGGTTAGGTTAGGTTAGGTTAGGTTAGGTTAGGTTAGGTTAGGTTAGGTTAGGTTAGGTTAGGTTAGGTTAGGTTAGGTTAGGTTAGGTTAGGTTAGGTTAGGTTAGGTTAGGTTAGGTTAGGTTAGGTTAGGTTA
>LR990238.1:15060000-15076468 GCA_905147385.1 Limenitis camilla
GTTAGGTTAGGTTAGGTT
Organism: Limenitis camilla; assembly: GCA_905147385.1. Taxonomy (NCBI): domain Eukaryota; kingdom Metazoa; phylum Arthropoda; class Insecta; order Lepidoptera; family Nymphalidae; genus Limenitis; species Limenitis camilla. Next base: position 15,060,019 of record LR990238.1, read on the forward strand.
AGGTTAGGTTAGGTTAGGTTAGGTTAGGTTAGGTTAGGTTAGGTTAGGTTAGGTTAGGTTAGGTTAGGTTAGGTTAGGTTAGGTTAGGTTAGGTTAGGTTAGGTTAGGTTAGGTTAGGTTAGGTTAGGTTAGGTTAGGTTAGGTTAGGTTAGGTTAGGTTAGGTTAGGCTAGGTTAGGTTAGGTTAGGTTAGGTTAGGTTAGGTTAGGTTAGGTTAGGTTAGGTTAGGTTAGGTTAGGTTAGGTTAGGTTAGGTTAGGTTAGGTTAGGTTAGGTTAGGTTAGGTTAGGTTAGGTTAGGTTAGGTTAGGTTAGGTTAGGTTAGGTTAGGTTAGGTTAGGTTAGGTTAGGTTAGGTTAGGTTAGGTTAGGTTAGGTTAGGTTAGGTTAGGTTAGGTTAGGTTAGGTTAGGTTAGGTTAGGTTAGGTTAGGTTAGGTTAGGTTAGGTTAGGTTAGGTTAGGTTAGGTTAGGTTAGGTTAGGTTAGGTTAGGTTAGGTTAGGTTAGGTTAGGTTAGGTTAGGTTAGGTTAGGTTAGGTTAGGTTAGGTTAGGTTAGGTTAGGTTAGGTTAGGTTAGGTTAGGTTAGGTTAGGTTAGGTTAGGTTAGGTTAGGTTAGGTTAGGTTAGGTTAGGTTAGGTTAGGTTAGGTTAGGTTAGGTTAGGTTAGGTTAGGTTAGGTTAGGTTAGGTTAGGTTAGGTTAGGTTAGGTTAGGTTAGGTTAGGTTAGGTTAGGTTAGGTTAGGTTAGGTTAGGTTAGGTTAGGTTAGGTTAGGTTAGGTTAGGTTAGGTTAGGTTAGGTTAGGTTAGGTTAGGTTAGGTTAGGTTAGGTTAGGTTAGGTTAGGTTAGGTTAGGTTAGGTTAGGTTAGGTTAGGTTAGGTTAGGTTAGGTTAGGTTAGGTTAGGTTAGGTTAGGTTAGGTTAGGTTAGGTTAGGTTAGGTTAGGTTAGGTTAGGTTAGGTTAGGTTAGGTTAGGTTAGGTTAGGTTAGGTTAGGTTAGGTTAGGTTAGGTTAGGTTAGGTTAGGTTAGGTTAGGTTAGGTTAGGTTAGGTTAGGTTAGGTTAGGTTAGGTTAGGTTAGGTTAGGTTAGGTTAGGTTAGGTTAGGTTAGGTTAGGTTAGGTTAGGTTAGGTTAGGTTAGGTTAGGTTAGGTTAGGTTAGGTTAGGTTAGGTTAGGTTAGGTTAGGTTAGGTTAGGTTAGGTTAGGTTAGGTTAGGTTAGGTTAGGTTAGGTTAGGTTAGGTTAGGTTAGGTTAGGTTAGGTTAGGTTAGGTTAGGTTAGGTTAGGTTAGGTTAGGTTAGGTTAGGTTAGGTTAGGTTAGGTTAGGTTAGGTTAGGTTAGGTTAGGTTAGGTTAGGTTAGGTTAGGTTAGGTTAGGTTAGGTTAGGTTAGGTTAGGTTAGGTTAGGTTAGGTTAGGTTAGGTTAGGTTAGGTTAGGTTAGGTTAGGTTAGGTTAGGTTAGGTTAGGTTAGGTTAGGTTAGGTTAGGTTAGGTTAGGTTAGGTTAGGTTAGGTTAGGTTAGGTTAGGTTAGGTTAGGTTAGGTTAGGTTAGGTTAGGTTAGGTTAGGTTAGGTTAGGTTAGGTTAGGTTAGGTTAGGTTAGGTTAGGTTAGGTTAGGTTAGGTTAGGTTAGGTTAGGTTAGGTTAGGTTAGGTTAGGTTAGGTTAGGTTAGGTTAGGTTAGGTTAGGTTAGGTTAGGTTAGGTTAGGTTAGGTTAGGTTAGGTTAGGTTAGGTTAGGTTAGGTTAGGTTAGGTTAGGTTAGGTTAGGTTAGGTTAGGTTAGGTTAGGTTAGGTTAGGTTAGGTTAGGTTAGGTTAGGTTAGGTTAGGTTAGGTTAGGTTAGGTTAGGTTAGGTTAGGTTAGGTTAGGTTAGGTTAGGTTAGGTTAGGTTAGGTTAGGTTAGGTTAGGTTAGGTTAGGTTAGGTTAGGTTAGGTTAGGTTAGGTTAGGTTAGGTTAGGTTAGGTTAGGTTAGGTTAGGTTAGGTTAGGTTAGGTTAGGTTAGGTTAGGTTAGGTTAGGTTAGGTTAGGTTAGGTTAGGTTAGGTTAGGTTAGGTTAGGTTAGGTTAGGTTAGGTTAGGTTAGGTTAGGTTAGGTTAGGTTAGGTTAGGTTAGGTTAGGTTAGGTTAGGTTAGGTTAGGTTAGGTTAGGTTAGGTTAGGTTAGGTTAGGTTAGGTTAGGTTAGGTTAGGTTAGGTTAGGTTAGGTTAGGTTAGGTTAGGTTAGGTTAGGTTAGGTTAGGTTAGGTTAGGTTAGGTTAGGTTAGGTTAGGTTAGGTTAGGTTAGGTTAGGTTAGGTTAGGTTAGGTTAGGTTAGGTTAGGTTAGGTTAGGTTAGGTTAGGTTAGGTTAGGTTAGGTTAGGTTAGGTTAGGTTAGGTTAGGTTAGGTTAGGTTAGGTTAGGTTAGGTTAGGTTAGGTTAGGTTAGGTTAGGTTAGGTTAGGTTAGGTTAGGTTAGGTTAGGTTAGGTTAGGTTAGGTTAGGTTAGGTTAGGTTAGGTTAGGTTAGGTTAGGTTAGGTTAGGTTAGGTTAGGTTAGGTTAGGTTAGGTTAGGTTAGGTTAGGTTAGGTTAGGTTAGGTTAGGTTAGGTTAGGTTAGGTTAGGTTAGGTTAGGTTAGGTTAGGTTAGGTTAGGTTAGGTTAGGTTAGGTTAGGTTAGGTTAGGTTAGGTTAGGTTAGGTTAGGTTAGGTTAGGTTAGGTTAGGTTAGGTTAGGTTAGGTTAGGTTAGGTTAGGTTAGGTTAGGTTAGGTTAGGTTAGGTTAGGTTAGGTTAGGTTAGGTTAGGTTAGGTTAGGTTAGGTTAGGTTAGGTTAGGTTAGGTTAGGTTAGGTTAGGTTAGGTTAGGTTAGGTTAGGTTAGGTTAGGTTAGGTTAGGTTAGGTTAGGTTAGGTTAGGTTAGGTTAGGTTAGGTTAGGTTAGGTTAGGTTAGGTTAGGTTAGGTTAGGTTAGGTTAGGTTAGGTTAGGTTAGGTTAGGTTAGGTTAGGTTAGGTTAGGTTAGGTTAGGTTAGGTTAGGTTAGGTTAGGTTAGGTTAGGTTAGGTTAGGTTAGGTTAGGTTAGGTTAGGTTAGGTTAGGTTAGGTTAGGTTAGGTTAGGTTAGGTTAGGTTAGGTTAGGTTAGGTTAGGTTAGGTTAGGTTAGGTTAGGTTAGGTTAGGTTAGGTTAGGTTAGGTTAGGTTAGGTTAGGTTAGGTTAGGTTAGGTTAGGTTAGGTTAGGTTAGGTTAGGTTAGGTTAGGTTAGGTTAGGTTAGGTTAGGTTAGGTTAGGTTAGGTTAGGTTAGGTTAGGTTAGGTTAGGTTAGGATAGGTTAGGTTAGGTTAGGTTAGGTTAGGTTAGGTTAGGTTAGGTTAGGTTAGGTTAGGTTAGGTTAGGTTAGGTTAGGTTAGGTTAGGTTAGGTTAGGTTAGGTTAGGTTAGGTTAGGTTAGGTTAGGTTAGGTTAGGTTAGGTTAGGTTAGGTTAGGTTAGGTTAGGTTAGGTTAGGTTAGGTTAGGTTAGGTTAGGTTAGGTTAGGTTAGGTTAGGTTAGGTTAGGTTAGGTTAGGTTAGGTTAGGTTAGGTTAGGTTAGGTTAGGTTAGGTTAGGTTAGGTTAGGTTAGGTTAGGTTAGGTTAGGTTAGGTTAGGTTAGGTTAGGTTAGGTTAGGTTAGGTTAGGTTAGGTTAGGTTAGGTTAGGTTAGGTTAGGTTAGGTTAGGTTAGGTTAGGTTAGGTTAGGTTAGGTTAGGTTAGGTTAGGTTAGGTTAGGTTAGGTTAGGTTAGGTTAGGTTAGGTTAGGTTAGGTTAGGTTAGGTTAGGTTAGGTTAGGTTAGGTTAGGTTAGGTTAGGTTAGGTTAGGTTAGGTTAGGTTAGGTTAGGTTAGGTTAGGTTAGGTTAGGTTAGGTTAGGTTAGGTTAGGTTAGGTTAGGTTAGGTTAGGTTAGGTTAGGTTAGGTTAGGTTAGGTTAGGTTAGGTTAGGTTAGGTTAGGTTAGGTTAGGTTAGGTTAGGTTAGGTTAGGTTAGGTTAGGTTAGGTTAGGTTAGGTTAGGTTAGGTTAGGTTAGGTTAGGTTAGGTTAGGTTAGGTTAGGTTAGGTTAGGTTAGGTTAGGTTAGGTTAGGTTAGGATAGGTTAGGTTAGGTTAGGTTAGGTTAGGTTAGGTTAGGTTAGGTTAGGTTAGGTTAGGTTAGGTTAGGTTAGGTTAGGTTAGGTTAGGTTAGGTTAGGTTAGGTTAGGTTAGGTTAGGTTAGGTTAGGTTAGGTTAGGTTAGGTTAGGTTAGGTTAGGTTAGGTTAGGTTAGGTTAGGTTAGGTTAGGTTAGGTTAGGTTAGGTTAGGTTAGGTTAGGTTAGGTTAGGTTAGGTTAGGTTAGGTTAGGTTAGGTTAGGTTAGGTTAGGTTAGGTTAGGTTAGGTTAGGTTAGGTTAGGTTAGGTTAGGTTAGGTTAGGTTAGGTTAGGTTAGGTTAGGTTAGGTTAGGTTAGGTTAGGTTAGGTTAGGTTAGGTTAGGTTAGGTTAGGTTAGGTTAGGTTAGGTTAGGTTAGGTTAGGTTAGGTTAGGTTAGGTTAGGTTAGGTTAGGTTAGGTTAGGTTAGGTTAGGTTAGGTTAGGTTAGGTTAGGTTAGGTTAGGTTAGGTTAGGTTAGGTTAGGTTAGGTTAGGTTAGGTTAGGTTAGGTTAGGTTAGGTTAGGTTAGGTTAGGTTAGGTTAGGTTAGGTTAGGTTAGGTTAGGTTAGGTTAGGTTAGGTTAGGTTAGGTTAGGATAGGTTAGGTTAGGTTAGGTTAGGTTAGGTTAGGTTAGGTTAGGTTAGGTTAGGTTAGGTTAGGTTAGGTTAGGTTAGGTTAGGTTAGGTTAGGTTAGGTTAGGTTAGGTTAGGTTAGGTTAGGTTAGGTTAGGTTAGGTTAGGTTAGGTTAGGTTAGGTTAGGTTAGGTTAGGTTAGGTTAGGTTAGGTTAGGTTAGGTTAGGTTAGGTTAGGTTAGGTTAGGTTAGGTTAGGTTAGGTTAGGTTAGGTTAGGTTAGGTTAGGTTAGGTTAGGTTAGGTTAGGTTAGGTTAGGTTAGGTTAGGTTAGGTTAGGTTAGGTTAGGTTAGGTTAGGTTAGGTTAGGTTAGGTTAGGTTAGGTTAGGTTAGGTTAGGTTAGGTTAGGTTAGGTTAGGTTAGGTTAGGTTAGGTTAGGTTAGGTTAGGTTAGGTTAGGTTAGGTTAGGTTAGGTTAGGTTAGGTTAGGTTAGGTTAGGTTAGGTTAGGTTAGGTTAGGTTAGGTTAGGTTAGGTTAGGTTAGGTTAGGTTAGGTTAGGTTAGGTTAGGTTAGGTTAGGTTAGGTTAGGTTAGGTTAGGTTAGGTTAGGTTAGGTTAGGTTAGGTTAGGTTAGGTTAGGTTAGGTTAGGTTAGGTTAGGTTAGGTTAGGTTAGGTTAGGTTAGGTTAGGTTAGGTTAGGTTAGGTTAGGTTAGGTTAGGTTAGGTTAGGTTAGGTTAGGTTAGGTTAGGTTAGGTTAGGTTAGGTTAGGTTAGGTTAGGTTAGGTTAGGTTAGGTTAGGTTAGGTTAGGTTAGGTTAGGTTAGGTTAGGTTAGGTTAGGTTAGGTTAGGTTAGGTTAGGTTAGGTTAGGTTAGGTTAGGTTAGGTTAGGTTAGGTTAGGTTAGGTTAGGTTAGGTTAGGTTAGGTTAGGTTAGGTTAGGTTAGGTTAGGTTAGGTTAGGTTAGGTTAGGTTAGGTTAGGTTAGGTTAGGTTAGGTTAGGTTAGGTTAGGTTAGGTTAGGTTAGGTTAGGTTAGGTTAGGTTAGGTTAGGTTAGGTTAGGTTAGGTTAGGTTAGGTTAGGTTAGGTTAGGTTAGGTTAGGTTAGGTTAGGTTAGGTTAGGTTAGGTTAGGTTAGGTTAGGTTAGGTTAGGTTAGGTTAGGTTAGGTTAGGTTAGGTTAGGTTAGGTTAGGTTAGGTTAGGTTAGGTTAGGTTAGGTTAGGTTAGGTTAGGTTAGGTTAGGTTAGGTTAGGTTAGGTTAGGTTAGGTTAGGTTAGGTTAGGTTAGGTTAGGTTAGGTTAGGTTAGGTTAGGTTAGGTTAGGTTAGGTTAGGTTAGGTTAGGTTAGGTTAGGTTAGGTTAGGTTAGGTTAGGTTAGGTTAGGTTAGGTTAGGTTAGGTTAGGTTAGGTTAGGTTAGGTTAGGTTAGGTTAGGTTAGGTTAGGTTAGGTTAGGTTAGGTTAGGTTAGGTTAGGTTAGGTTAGGTTAGGTTAGGTTAGGTTAGGTTAGGTTAGGTTAGGTTAGGTTAGGTTAGGTTAGGTTAGGTTAGGTTAGGTTAGGTTAGGTTAGGTTAGGTTAGGTTAGGTTAGGTTAGGTTAGGTTAGGTTAGGTTAGGTTAGGTTAGGTTAGGTTAGGTTAGGTTAGGTTAGGTTAGGTTAGGTTAGGTTAGGTTAGGTTAGGTTAGGTTAGGTTAGGTTAGGTTAGGTTAGGTTAGGTTAGGTTAGGTTAGGTTAGGTTAGGTTAGGTTAGGTTAGGTTAGGTTAGGTTAGGTTAGGTTAGGTTAGGTTAGGTTAGGTTAGGTTAGGTTAGGTTAGGTTAGGTTAGGTTAGGTTAGGTTAGGTTAGGTTAGGTTAGGTTAGGTTAGGTTAGGTTAGGTTAGGTTAGGTTAGGTTAGGTTAGGTTAGGTTAGGTTAGGTTAGGTTAGGTTAGGTTAGGTTAGGTTAGGTTAGGTTAGGTTAGGTTAGGTTAGGTTAGGTTAGGTTAGGTTAGGTTAGGTTAGGTTAGGTTAGGTTAGGTTAGGTTAGGTTAGGTTAGGTTAGGTTAGGTTAGGTTAGGTTAGGTTAGGTTAGGTTAGGTTAGGTTAGGTTAGGTTAGGTTAGGTTAGGTTAGGTTAGGTTAGGTTAGGTTAGGTTAGGTTAGGTTAGGTTAGGTTAGGTTAGGTTAGGTTAGGTTAGGTTAGGTTAGGTTAGGTTAGGTTAGGTTAGGTTAGGTTAGGTTAGGTTAGGTTAGGTTAGGTTAGGTTAGGTTAGGTTAGGTTAGGTTAGGTTAGGTTAGGTTAGGTTAGGTTAGGTTAGGTTAGGTTAGGTTAGGTTAGGTTAGGTTAGGTTAGGTTAGGTTAGGTTAGGTTAGGTTAGGTTAGGTTAGGTTAGGTTAGGTTAGGTTAGGTTAGGTTAGGTTAGGTTAGGTTAGGTTAGGTTAGGTTAGGTTAGGTTAGGTTAGGTTAGGTTAGGTTAGGTTAGGTTAGGTTAGGTTAGGTTAGGTTAGGTTAGGTTAGGTTAGGTTAGGTTAGGTTAGGTTAGGTTAGGTTAGGTTAGGTTAGGTTAGGTTAGGTTAGGTTAGGTTAGGTTAGGTTAGGTTAGGTTAGGTTAGGTTAGGTTAGGTTAGGTTAGGTTAGGTTAGGTTAGGTTAGGTTAGGTTAGGTTAGGTTAGGTTAGGTTAGGTTAGGTTAGGTTAGGTTAGGTTAGGTTAGGTTAGGTTAGGTTAGGTTAGGTTAGGTTAGGTTAGGTTAGGTTAGGTTAGGTTAGGTTAGGTTAGGTTAGGTTAGGTTAGGTTAGGTTAGGTTAGGTTAGGTTAGGTTAGGTTAGGTTAGGTTAGGTTAGGTTAGGTTAGGTTAGGTTAGGTTAGGTTAGGTTAGGTTAGGTTAGGTTAGGTTAGGTTAGGTTAGGTTAGGTTAGGTTAGGTTAGGTTAGGTTAGGTTAGGTTAGGTTAGGTTAGGTTAGGTTAGGTTAGGTTAGGTTAGGTTAGGTTAGGTTAGGTTAGGTTAGGTTAGGTTAGGTTAGGTTAGGTTAGGTTAGGTTAGGTTAGGTTAGGTTAGGTTAGGTTAGGTTAGGTTAGGTTAGGTTAGGTTAGGTTAGGTTAGGTTAGGTTAGGTTAGGTTAGGTTAGGTTAGGTTAGGTTAGGTTAGGTTAGGTTAGGTTAGGTTAGGTTAGGTTAGGTTAGGTTAGGTTAGGTTAGGTTAGGTTAGGTTAGGTTAGGTTAGGTTAGGTTAGGTTAGGTTAGGTTAGGTTAGGTTAGGTTAGGTTAGGTTAGGTTAGGTTAGGTTAGGTTAGGTTAGGTTAGGTTAGGTTAGGTTAGGTTAGGTTAGGTTAGGTTAGGTTAGGTTAGGTTAGGTTAGGTTAGGTTAGGTTAGGTTAGGTTAGGTTAGGTTAGGTTAGGTTAGGTTAGGTTAGGTTAGGTTAGGTTAGGTTAGGTTAGGTTAGGTTAGGTTAGGTTAGGTTAGGTTAGGTTAGGTTAGGTTAGGTTAGGTTAGGTTAGGTTAGGTTAGGTTAGGTTAGGTTAGGTTAGGTTAGGTTAGGTTAGGTTAGGTTAGGTTAGGTTAGGTTAGGTTAGGTTAGGTTAGGTTAGGTTAGGTTAGGTTAGGTTAGGTTAGGTTAGGTTAGGTTAGGTTAGGTTAGGTTAGGTTAGGTTAGGTTAGGTTAGGTTAGGTTAGGTTAGGTTAGGTTAGGTTAGGTTAGGTTAGGTTAGGTTAGGTTAGGTTAGGTTAGGTTAGGTTAGGTTAGGTTAGGTTAGGTTAGGTTAGGTTAGGTTAGGTTAGGTTAGGTTAGGTTAGGTTAGGTTAGGTTAGGTTAGGTTAGGTTAGGTTAGGTTAGGTTAGGTTAGGTTAGGTTAGGTTAGGTTAGGTTAGGTTAGGTTAGGTTAGGTTAGGTTAGGTTAGGTTAGGTTAGGTTAGGTTAGGTTAGGTTAGGTTAGGTTAGGTTAGGTTAGGTTAGGTTAGGTTAGGTTAGGTTAGGTTAGGTTAGGTTAGGTTAGGTTAGGTTAGGTTAGGTTAGGTTAGGTTAGGTTAGGTTAGGTTAGGTTAGGTTAGGTTAGGTTAGGTTAGGTTAGGTTAGGTTAGGTTAGGTTAGGTTAGGTTAGGTTAGGTTAGGTTAGGTTAGGTTAGGTTAGGTTAGGTTAGGTTAGGTTAGGTTAGGTTAGGTTAGGTTAGGTTAGGTTAGGTTAGGTTAGGTTAGGTTAGGTTAGGTTAGGTTAGGTTAGGTTAGGTTAGGTTAGGTTAGGTTAGGTTAGGTTAGGTTAGGTTAGGTTAGGTTAGGTTAGGTTAGGTTAGGTTAGGTTAGGTTAGGTTAGGTTAGGTTAGGTTAGGTTAGGTTAGGTTAGGTTAGGTTAGGTTAGGTTAGGTTAGGTTAGGTTAGGTTAGGTTAGGTTAGGTTAGGTTAGGTTAGGTTAGGTTAGGTTAGGTTAGGTTAGGTTAGGTTAGGTTAGGTTAGGTTAGGTTAGGTTAGGTTAGGTTAGGTTAGGTTAGGTTAGGTTAGGTTAGGTTAGGTTAGGTTAGGTTAGGTTAGGTTAGGTTAGGTTAGGTTAGGTTAGGTTAGGTTAGGTTAGGTTAGGTTAGGTTAGGTTAGGTTAGGTTAGGTTAGGTTAGGTTAGGTTAGGTTAGGTTAGGTTAGGTTAGGTTAGGTTAGGTTAGGTTAGGTTAGGTTAGGTTAGGTTAGGTTAGGTTAGGTTAGGTTAGGTTAGGTTAGGTTAGGTTAGGTTAGGTTAGGTTAGGTTAGGTTAGGTTAGGTTAGGTTAGGTTAGGTTAGGTTAGGTTAGGTTAGGTTAGGTTAGGTTAGGTTAGGTTAGGTTAGGTTAGGTTAGGTTAGGTTAGGTTAGGTTAGGTTAGGTTAGGTTAGGTTAGGATAGGTTAGGTTAGGTTAGGTTAGGTTAGGTTAGGTTAGGTTAGGTTAGGTTAGGTTAGGTTAGGTTAGGTTAGGTTAGGTTAGGTTAGGTTAGGTTAGGTTAGGTTAGGTTAGGTTAGGTTAGGTTAGGTTAGGTTAGGTTAGGTTAGGTTAGGTTAGGTTAGGTTAGGTTAGGTTAGGTTAGGTTAGGTTAGGTTAGGTTAGGTTAGGTTAGGTTAGGTTAGGTTAGGTTAGGTTAGGTTAGGTTAGGTTAGGTTAGGTTAGGTTAGGTTAGGTTAGGTTAGGTTAGGTTAGGTTAGGTTAGGTTAGGTTAGGTTAGGTTAGGTTAGGTTAGGTTAGGTTAGGTTAGGTTAGGTTAGGTTAGGTTAGGTTAGGTTAGGTTAGGTTAGGTTAGGTTAGGTTAGGTTAGGTTAGGTTAGGTTAGGTTAGGTTAGGTTAGGTTAGGTTAGGTTAGGTTAGGTTAGGTTAGGTTAGGTTAGGTTAGGTTAGGTTAGGTTAGGTTAGGTTAGGTTAGGTTAGGTTAGGTTAGGTTAGGTTAGGTTAGGTTAGGTTAGGTTAGGTTAGGTTAGGTTAGGTTAGGTTAGGTTAGGTTAGGTTAGGTTAGGTTAGGTTAGGTTAGGTTAGGTTAGGTTAGGTTAGGTTAGGTTAGGTTAGGTTAGGTTAGGTTAGGTTAGGTTAGGTTAGGTTAGGTTAGGTTAGGTTAGGTTAGGTTAGGTTAGGTTAGGTTAGGTTAGGTTAGGTTAGGTTAGGTTAGGTTAGGTTAGGTTAGGTTAGGTTAGGTTAGGTTAGGTTAGGTTAGGTTAGGTTAGGTTAGGTTAGGTTAGGTTAGGTTAGGTTAGGTTAGGTTAGGTTAGGTTAGGTTAGGTTAGGTTAGGTTAGGTTAGGTTAGGTTAGGTTAGGTTAGGTTAGGTTAGGTTAGGTTAGGTTAGGTTAGGTTAGGTTAGGTTAGGTTAGGTTAGGTTAGGTTAGGTTAGGTTAGGTTAGGTTAGGTTAGGTTAGGTTAGGTTAGGTTAGGTTAGGTTAGGTTAGGTTAGGTTAGGTTAGGTTAGGTTAGGTTAGGTTAGGTTAGGTTAGGTTAGGTTAGGTTAGGTTAGGTTAGGTTAGGTTAGGTTAGGTTAGGTTAGGTTAGGTTAGGTTAGGTTAGGTTAGGTTAGGTTAGGTTAGGTTAGGTTAGGTTAGGTTAGGTTAGGTTAGGTTAGGTTAGGTTAGGTTAGGTTAGGTTAGGTTAGGTTAGGTTAGGTTAGGTTAGGTTAGGTTAGGTTAGGTTAGGTTAGGTTAGGTTAGGATAGGTTAGGTTAGGTTAGGTTAGGTTAGGTTAGGTTAGGTTAGGTTAGGTTAGGTTAGGTTAGGTTAGGTTAGGTTAGGTTAGGTTAGGTTAGGTTAGGTTAGGTTAGGTTAGGTTAGGTTAGGTTAGGTTAGGTTAGGTTAGGTTAGGTTAGGTTAGGTTAGGTTAGGTTAGGTTAGGTTAGGTTAGGTTAGGTTAGGTTAGGTTAGGTTAGGTTAGGTTAGGTTAGGTTAGGTTAGGTTAGGTTAGGTTAGGTTAGGTTAGGTTAGGTTAGGTTAGGTTAGGTTAGGTTAGGTTAGGTTAGGTTAGGTTAGGTTAGGTTAGGTTAGGTTAGGTTAGGTTAGGTTAGGTTAGGTTAGGTTAGGTTAGGTTAGGTTAGGTTAGGTTAGGTTAGGTTAGGTTAGGTTAGGTTAGGTTAGGTTAGGTTAGGTTAGGTTAGGTTAGGTTAGGTTAGGTTAGGTTAGGTTAGGTTAGGTTAGGTTAGGTTAGGTTAGGTTAGGTTAGGTTAGGTTAGGTTAGGTTAGGTTAGGTTAGGTTAGGTTAGGTTAGGTTAGGTTAGGTTAGGTTAGGTTAGGTTAGGTTAGGTTAGGTTAGGTTAGGTTAGGTTAGGTTAGGTTAGGTTAGGTTAGGTTAGGTTAGGTTAGGTTAGGTTAGGTTAGGTTAGGTTAGGTTAGGTTAGGTTAGGTTAGGTTAGGTTAGGTTAGGTTAGGTTAGGTTAGGTTAGGTTAGGTTAGGTTAGGTTAGGTTAGGTTAGGTTAGGTTAGGTTAGGTTAGGTTAGGTTAGGTTAGGTTAGGTTAGGTTAGGTTAGGTTAGGTTAGGTTAGGTTAGGTTAGGTTAGGTTAGGTTAGGTTAGGTTAGGTTAGGTTAGGTTAGGTTAGGTTAGGTTAGGTTAGGTTAGGTTAGGTTAGGTTAGGTTAGGTTAGGTTAGGTTAGGTTAGGTTAGGTTAGGTTAGGTTAGGTTAGGTTAGGTTAGGTTAGGTTAGGTTAGGTTAGGTTAGGTTAGGTTAGGTTAGGTTAGGTTAGGTTAGGTTAGGTTAGGTTAGGTTAGGTTAGGTTAGGTTAGGTTAGGTTAGGTTAGGTTAGGTTAGGTTAGGTTAGGTTAGGTTAGGTTAGGTTAGGTTAGGTTAGGTTAGGTTAGGTTAGGTTAGGTTAGGTTAGGTTAGGTTAGGTTAGGTTAGGTTAGGTTAGGTTAGGTTAGGTTAGGTTAGGTTAGGTTAGGTTAGGTTAGGTTAGGTTAGGTTAGGTTAGGTTAGGTTAGGTTAGGTTAGGTTAGGTTAGGTTAGGTTAGGTTAGGTTAGGTTAGGTTAGGTTAGGTTAGGTTAGGTTAGGTTAGGTTAGGTTAGGTTAGGTTAGGTTAGGTTAGGTTAGGTTAGGTTAGGTTAGGTTAGGTTAGGTTAGGTTAGGTTAGGTTAGGTTAGGTTAGGTTAGGTTAGGTTAGGTTAGGTTAGGTTAGGTTAGGTTAGGTTAGGTTAGGTTAGGTTAGGTTAGGTTAGGTTAGGTTAGGTTAGGTTAGGTTAGGTTAGGTTAGGTTAGGTTAGGTTAGGTTAGGTTAGGTTAGGTTAGGTTAGGTTAGGTTAGGTTAGGTTAGGTTAGGTTAGGTTAGGTTAGGTTAGGTTAGGTTAGGTTAGGTTAGGTTAGGTTAGGTTAGGTTAGGTTAGGTTAGGTTAGGTTAGGTTAGGTTAGGTTAGGTTAGGTTAGGTTAGGTTAGGTTAGGTTAGGTTAGGTTAGGTTAGGTTAGGTTAGGTTAGGTTAGGTTAGGTTAGGTTAGGTTAGGTTAGGTTAGGTTAGGTTAGGTTAGGTTAGGTTAGGTTAGGTTAGGTTAGGTTAGGTTAGGTTAGGTTAGGTTAGGTTAGGTTAGGTTAGGTTAGGTTAGGTTAGGTTAGGTTAGGTTAGGTTAGGTTAGGTTAGGTTAGGTTAGGTTAGGTTAGGTTAGGTTAGGTTAGGTTAGGTTAGGTTAGGTTAGGTTAGGTTAGGTTAGGTTAGGTTAGGTTAGGTTAGGTTAGGTTAGGTTAGGTTAGGTTAGGTTAGGTTAGGTTAGGTTAGGTTAGGTTAGGTTAGGTTAGGTTAGGTTAGGTTAGGTTAGGTTAGGTTAGGTTAGGTTAGGTTAGGTTAGGTTAGGTTAGGTTAGGTTAGGTTAGGTTAGGTTAGGTTAGGTTAGGTTAGGTTAGGTTAGGTTAGGTTAGGTTAGGTTAGGTTAGGTTAGGTTAGGTTAGGTTAGGTTAGGTTAGGTTAGGTTAGGTTAGGTTAGGTTAGGTTAGGTTAGGTTAGGTTAGGTTAGGTTAGGTTAGGTTAGGTTAGGTTAGGTTAGGTTAGGTTAGGTTAGGTTAGGTTAGGTTAGGTTAGGTTAGGTTAGGTTAGGTTAGGTTAGGTTAGGTTAGGTTAGGTTAGGTTAGGTTAGGTTAGGTTAGGTTAGGTTAGGTTAGGTTAGGTTAGGTTAGGTTAGGTTAGGTTAGGTTAGGTTAGGTTAGGTTAGGTTAGGTTAGGTTAGGTTAGGTTAGGTTAGGTTAGGTTAGGTTAGGTTAGGTTAGGTTAGGTTAGGTTAGGTTAGGTTAGGTTAGGTTAGGTTAGGTTAGGTTAGGTTAGGTTAGGTTAGGTTAGGTTAGGTTAGGTTAGGTTAGGTTAGGTTAGGTTAGGTTAGGTTAGGTTAGGTTAGGTTAGGTTAGGTTAGGTTAGGTTAGGTTAGGTTAGGTTAGGTTAGGTTAGGTTAGGTTAGGTTAGGTTAGGTTAGGTTAGGTTAGGTTAGGTTAGGTTAGGTTAGGTTAGGTTAGGTTAGGTTAGGTTAGGTTAGGTTAGGTTAGGTTAGGTTAGGTTAGGTTAGGTTAGGTTAGGTTAGGTTAGGTTAGGTTAGGTTAGGTTAGGTTAGGTTAGGTTAGGTTAGGTTAGGTTAGGTTAGGTTAGGTTAGGTTAGGTTAGGTTAGGTTAGGTTAGGTTAGGTTAGGTTAGGTTAGGTTAGGTTAGGTTAGGTTAGGTTAGGTTAGGTTAGGTTAGGTTAGGTTAGGTTAGGTTAGGTTAGGTTAGGTTAGGTTAGGTTAGGTTAGGTTAGGTTAGGTTAGGTTAGGTTAGGTTAGGTTAGGTTAGGTTAGGTTAGGTTAGGTTAGGTTAGGTTAGGTTAGGTTAGGTTAGGTTAGGTTAGGTTAGGTTAGGTTAGGTTAGGTTAGGTTAGGTTAGGTTAGGTTAGGTTAGGTTAGGTTAGGTTAGGTTAGGTTAGGTTAGGTTAGGTTAGGTTAGGTTAGGTTAGGTTAGGTTAGGTTAGGTTAGGTTAGGTTAGGTTAGGTTAGGTTAGGATAGGTTAGGTTAGGTTAGGTTAGGTTAGGTTAGGTTAGGTTAGGTTAGGTTAGGTTAGGTTAGGTTAGGTTAGGTTAGGTTAGGTTAGGTTAGGTTAGGTTAGGTTAGGTTAGGTTAGGTTAGGTTAGGTTAGGTTAGGTTAGGTTAGGTTAGGTTAGGTTAGGTTAGGTTAGGTTAGGTTAGGTTAGGTTAGGTTAGGTTAGGTTAGGTTAGGTTAGGTTAGGTTAGGTTAGGTTAGGTTAGGTTAGGTTAGGTTAGGTTAGGTTAGGTTAGGTTAGGTTAGGTTAGGTTAGGTTAGGTTAGGTTAGGTTAGGTTAGGTTAGGTTAGGTTAGGTTAGGTTAGGTTAGGTTAGGTTAGGTTAGGTTAGGTTAGGTTAGGTTAGGTTAGGTTAGGTTAGGTTAGGTTAGGTTAGGTTAGGTTAGGTTAGGTTAGGTTAGGTTAGGTTAGGTTAGGTTAGGTTAGGTTAGGTTAGGTTAGGTTAGGTTAGGTTAGGTTAGGTTAGGTTAGGTTAGGTTAGGTTAGGTTAGGTTAGGTTAGGTTAGGTTAGGTTAGGTTAGGTTAGGTTAGGTTAGGTTAGGTTAGGTTAGGTTAGGTTAGGTTAGGTTAGGTTAGGTTAGGTTAGGTTAGGTTAGGTTAGGTTCGGTTAGGTTAGGTTAGGTTAGGTTAGGTTAGGTTAGGTTAGGTTAGGTTAGGTTAGGTTAGGTTAGGTTAGGTTAGGTTAGGTTAGGTTAGGTTAGGTTAGGTTAGGTTAGGTTAGGTTAGGTTAGGTTAGGTTAGGTTAGGTTAGGTTAGGTTAGGTTAGGTTAGGTTAGGTTAGGTTAGGTTAGGTTAGGTTAGGTTAGGTTAGGTTAGGTTAGGTTAGGTTAGGTTAGGTTAGGTTAGGTTAGGTTAGGTTAGGTTAGGTTAGGTTAGGTTAGGTTAGGTTAGGTTAGGTTAGGTTAGGTTAGGTTAGGTTAGGTTAGGTTAGGTTAGGTTAGGTTAGGTTAGGTTAGGTTAGGTTAGGTTAGGTTAGGTTAGGTTAGGTTAGGTTAGGTTAGGTTAGGTTAGGTTAGGTTAGGTTAGGTTAGGTTAGGTTAGGTTAGGTTAGGTTAGGTTAGGTTAGGTTAGGTTAGGTTAGGTTAGGTTAGGTTAGGTTAGGTTAGGTTAGGTTAGGTTAGGTTAGGTTAGGTTAGGTTAGGTTAGGTTAGGTTAGGTTAGGTTAGGTTAGGTTAGGTTAGGTTAGGTTAGGTTAGGTTAGGTTAGGTTAGGTTAGGTTAGGTTAGGTTAGGTTAGGTTAGGTTAGGTTAGGTTAGGTTAGGTTAGGTTAGGTTAGGTTAGGTTAGGTTAGGTTAGGTTAGGTTAGGTTAGGTTAGGTTAGGTTAGGTTAGGTTAGGTTAGGTTAGGTTAGGTTAGGTTAGGTTAGGTTAGGTTAGGTTAGGTTAGGTTAGGTTAGGTTAGGTTAGGTTAGGTTAGGTTAGGTTAGGTTAGGTTAGGTTAGGTTAGGTTAGGTTAGGTTAGGTTAGGTTAGGTTAGGTTAGGTTAGGTTAGGTTAGGTTAGGTTAGGTTAGGTTAGGTTAGGTTAGGTTAGGTTAGGTTAGGTTAGGTTAGGTTAGGTTAGGTTAGGTTAGGTTAGGTTAGGTTAGGTTAGGTTAGGTTAGGTTAGGTTAGGTTAGGTTAGGTTAGGTTAGGTTAGGTTAGGTTAGGTTAGGTTAGGTTAGGTTAGGTTAGGTTAGGTTAGGTTAGGTTAGGTTAGGTTAGGTTAGGTTAGGTTAGGTTAGGTTAGGTTAGGTTAGGTTAGGTTAGGTTAGGTTAGGTTAGGTTAGGTTAGGTTAGGTTAGGTTAGGTTAGGTTAGGTTAGGTTAGGTTAGGTTAGGTTAGGTTAGGTTAGGTTAGGTTAGGTTAGGTTAGGTTAGGTTAGGTTAGGTTAGGTTAGGTTAGGTTAGGTTAGGTTAGGTTAGGTTAGGTTAGGTTAGGTTAGGTTAGGTTAGGTTAGGTTAGGTTAGGTTAGGTTAGGTTAGGTTAGGTTAGGTTAGGTTAGGTTAGGTTAGGTTAGGTTAGGTTAGGTTAGGTTAGGTTAGGTTAGGTTAGGTTAGGTTAGGTTAGGTTAGGTTAGGTTAGGTTAGGTTAGGTTAGGTTAGGTTAGGTTAGGTTAGGTTAGGTTAGGTTAGGTTAGGTTAGGTTAGGTTAGGTTAGGTTAGGTTAGGTTAGGTTAGGTTAGGTTAGGTTAGGTTAGGTTAGGTTAGGTTAGGTTAGGTTAGGTTAGGTTAGGTTAGGTTAGGTTAGGTTAGGTTAGGTTAGGTTAGGTTAGGTTAGGTTAGGTTAGGTTAGGTTAGGTTAGGTTAGGTTAGGTTAGGTTAGGTTAGGTTAGGTTAGGTTAGGTTAGGTT